>OY747717.1:28940000-29487500 GCA_963556495.2 Valencia hispanica | reverse complement strand
CATCCTCCACACTTGGCCATACCCCTCCGTGCTTCCTGGCACCGCCCACTTTGTAGAATTTTTCAAATGTTGTCTGTGGGCAGGGTTATGAATTTTCATGGGGTTCAGTTCCACTTTAACTGCACTGACAGAAAAGAAAGTGTTGGAGTGAAAGCAGCTCAGTGATTCTGAAGTACTTTGAGTGATAAACGCTTGGTAAGACAACACACATTTTCTATGCATTCCTGAGAAAAAAAAGAATTTGATTCTATCTTTTTCCAGGTATGGAGAGTGACAATTGAGTTGGGGAAAAATAATGTACAATGTATTCATAATCCTAAAAGAGTTTAAACCTTTTTTCTAATCTGAAAAAAGGCTTTTAACTTTTTTTTAAACCTTTTTCTACAATTACATTTTCTTTTTTTTAACTTACCACATTATATCATCAAACTCATTGAATGTTTTAATTTTTTGTTAATGAAAAAGAAGGCACAAATAAATGCACTTTAATTCAAAAAGTACCTTTGAACTCCTTTGTTGGCCTTTGGATGCTGTTAGATCTTTGCTTTAAATTGGTTTATATACCAATCATAACCCTGGCCCACCTGTTTTCTTTCAAATTGTCCATCAGATGGAAAATGTACTGCAGATCACACACTATGCTTTAAACACTCCTAGTTTATTATTGCAAATTCACCTCAACCCACCTCGCATGTCATATGTAAACAACTAATGCCTGTTGATGTATATTCAACACACACCCAGCATCATATTGGAAGCATGCTGTTGCTGTCTAGAGGTCTGAGTTATCTCCATGTATGCCTAATTCAGCCAATTGACATCCCCAAAACCTATATCTATCCGTTGTACTGTATGTATAATATTCATTTGAACAATCTCGGCCTAACTGAGACACTGTTACAGCTGCCATAGGCACCGATTTACAGTTCTGCCACTGGGTGCTACTGCACTGGTTCTATTAGAAAAACACGTACTTGCTATCCATGGTTATTATTCCCATATCAACCTGGCCCGAAACCCACATAATGGCACTATAACTATATAACTGTCATTGCGCTCCTGCTGTGTGCTGGTTAGTGTTAACCCTGACCTAGTTCACTTTCATAGCTGATGTTTTTAAAAGCGACTGCAGTCTGTATGCTCATGGCGCGTTTCATCCGACTGTGCGGCTGCAGACAGACTCTGCAGAACATCATCCTCCTTCTTTCTTTCTTTTTCAGTTGTTTGACATTTTGCCAGCTCAGCATAAAGAATATATTCACAACTGATTAACACACACTGACACTTGAAAATGTATTTATAGTTGGTATACACTTTTGGAAGAGAAATTTCTGAAATGCTCCAGATTGTATTATGTGGTCTGCAAGTTAAGGATTTTCTAGGGTCTAGAATAAAAAATGATGACGCGTAAACGTAAATGCAAATAAGGCAGAAGGTAAGATAAATAAATAAACAAATAAAGGTCAATTGTCAGGTCAATTCAGTTTTGATAATGTGAACTTTTTCAAGAAGTGAAACACGACAAGTTTTCAATGATTTGAGATTTGCTTCATTCATTGTGCTGCTTTGAAGACAACAGAGCAAAGATTGTTTTTGTCATCTCATTTATTTAAAAGCAAACTTAAATAAAAAAAATATAAGGTCTTAGGGTTGTCTCTGTTCTCTCTTGTGTCGGTAATGTCTTGGTCTCGGGTGATGTGGTCTTGACTGTAACACTAGAATAAACCCAATGCCATTCAGGTTTGAGAAGTCTTAACTCCGATCGATTCTTTCAAACTGAGCCGATCCAAGTTGGTCCTGGTGCCAAGAAAGCTGTGAAACAGAAAACATGCATGCAAACACCCAGAATGTTATAAAAACCTGCTGGAAGAATCGAGAAATGCAGAATTTCTGGAAAACTTTGAAAATCTTGCCCACAATAATTATGATGAGGAAACTTGCTTTAATTAGGCAGGTTGGGATGAAAACGTTTGAAAACATTCGGCCACATTCGCTACAACTGTCAGCTTTTGGTGAAATATCTATTGTGTATGATGATTTCTATGACTACTTGCATCTCTGGCCTTGAGGTGTAAATCGCTGCTGTGCTCATCAGAATTCAAGCTTTTCAATGCGTTCTTAGTCTGGAGCGAGGCCGCACCGGTGAGAGTCCTGAGACAGACGTGCGCTATTTTGTTTTGATTCATGTGAAAGCGTTGTTAGCGGGCTGGAGATTTCATGGTTTGATGTACATGGCGCTGCACTTGTTCAAATGTGCTTGCGTGCCCCTGTCTGTCGGAGGACATTCCTGTGGGATGGCTGCAGTCAGCTGAGTCGGGCTGCTCTGGTAAACATCCAGTTGTGATGGTTATCCTCTTTGATTGCAAGCTTCACAGTCGCGCAGAGGTCAACGGAGGAAAACAGACTCGCTCTTGTCTTTGAGATGGTGAATGGCTCCCACACAGCATATTGCACCATTATCATTTCATTAGAATAGCCTCCTTCAGGCTCTCCTACTCCCTCATGAGGTGCCCCGGTAATGAAGCGTTGACAAGCCAGGGAGAAGAACACCAATAGATGAGGTGCAATTAGATCAAGTGAAATTTTGAGGATCTGATTTATCAAGAGACTTAAAGAAAGGTACCGAAAGGGTGCTAAGGGGCTTCAGTTTCATCATGGCATGTAAAACCTGTTTTTGTGTGTTTTCCTGATTGCCTTCAGTTTTCTCGCCTCTTCTTCTTTCTCAGGAATACCTGGAAGACCAGAAATACAGGGACGAAGAAGGCCTGGCAGAGAAACTGGAAAGCTTAAAAAGTACGTAAATCCAGTCCTCCCATCAGCTGTCCCAGTGTCTACCAATCTGGCCGTCTCCTTCAGGATGTGTGTTTTTTGTTCTACCTTCAGCAGTTGTTTACTAATTGTCGGGCTGCACGGTCTGCGTCGGCCCCTTTTGGTCGTAGGCAGTTTTTTTTTTTCTTTCTTTTTTTTTTTCTTTCCTTTTCTCTGTGGGAAAGACTGACTACTGTGATTTCCAGAAAAGATTTGCAGGACCAAGTCCTCGGTGGCCCGAGAGGAATGTGCCGGGGCGTTCCTCCGCTTGTTGTTTCAATATTCAGAACTCCTGGGAACAGAGAAAACACTGCTGCTAGCTAATTACAGCAACAAAGTTGCACGATTTGCAATCACCATCCCACTCCTCCACTACACGCGTATGCGTCTGGTGGAGTCCCGCCCCCATCTTCCTTTGCTAAATGGGAGTTCTGGTTATAATCTTCATGAGAGCGTGACATATGGCCGTTTAGTTTAATAAGTTCTGGAAATGGGAAACATGCTACAGTGTCCTACTTAGAGGGTTGGCCTGCTGGAGGGAAATGGAGCAGTGACATATAAACAGCACCCAGGTCCTGGGAGGTTGCTCGTTTTATTTTTTTCCCTTCCTGCCCTTTTCCATACTGTCCCAGTGACCCAAATGTCAACACCCTGACAGCTATTGGCCACTAATAAAATCCCATTGGTTCTGATCTGTACCTCTTGCTCCTATACATTAGGTCTGCACTGAGTTTCTCATAATGGCTTACAAATAATTGTTGGGATTTTAAATCTTTGACAATTGTAGTTGTTTTTTTGACATGACAAATTTGTTTGTACAACAAACATTAAAGTGTCTTTTGGCATTAAATTTTGACTGTATATATTTATTCTAATCAGGAGGGAGGGGTGTAGCACAGGGTTTATCCGGGTCATTAAATGGATTTAGCAAAAAGTAAGGCCTTAAATGGCATTAAAAAACATTCAATCTGATTCTCATAAGCATTAAAATTCTTTGTGTAGTTTTCCTAAAAAATAGTTTTATAATTATAAATTGGTGATTCGCTGTTAAACTGTATTTGACGTACATTAGCCTCAACATGTCCGAAATTGGTACCCAACTGTCATTCAGACAGTCGTGAACCCAGATATTTGAAAAGAAACGGCGTGCGCTGGAGCGGGAAGAAAAAAAAGTCTGCGTCGAGAATGGGGAAATGCAAATTCAAGCAAAGGTGGCTGGAAAACAAGAAATTCAGGACATGGCTGCAGCCTGTTGATAGTCCAGATGGAGAAGGGTCTTTTAGTGTTTGCACAAAAATAATTTTAGCTTGGTACAATGGGTCTCAATACCTCAGTCTCACATGCAGTCAGACAGCAACAAATGAGCTGGAAGAGGCAGATGCCAATTAATTGCGGCCAGTTACTTTTCCGTAACCAACAGCAGAACATCTTCAACAACTACCGTGGCGTTGTGCTCGTAGATGCTCTGTTGTTTGAGCACTGCCGTACTGCACCACTCGTACTCGTCCAATGTAGGTGTTTCTGAGTTGTTCCAGGCAATGTTTCTGGTTTTAGAAATGTCAAAAATGTTTCACATGTGGAAGGGACAAAACTAGATCAATTAGTGGCAATTCATAAATTACATTTGCCTGAAGGTACAATAAAATACATTGAGTTTCCAGACTTTTTCTATAATATACATATATATTCATGAGTTGTCATGGGTGGTTTTGATTGCATAAAAAAAGTAATTAAAACACATTAAATCAGATTAGCTGATTTCTGCAGAAACCGTGTAGCAACACATGTATTCGTGCTGAACTCATTCGTGTGTACATGCAGTAGCATGACCCCACTCTAATCGTAGAACATGCGCGTGTGTTTTTTATTGCTTTTTATTCAGTCCTGTGAGAATGAGTAGATGCAGATAGAGCCAAATCTCCACACCAAAGCAATGCAAGAATGGCTGTTACTAATGACACACATATTAGCTTGAATTTCCACCTGCTTGTTTTTAAGTCTGGAACCTATCTCCAGCAGTCATTAGGCTGTAGGCGGCGACATCCTGGACAGGTCGCCCGTTCATCTCAGGGCAGCACAGACTCCGACCCAGGGGCAATTTATCGAAGCCCGTTAACCTAACAAGCATCTTCTTGGACCATGAAAGGATGCTAGAGTACCTGCAGGGTACCAATGCATATACAATACGAGGAAGACATCCAAACTTGATTCAAAAACATATGGGTGAATGTCTCATTGCCTTTAAAATGTCCTTTTCAAAAGAGATCCGGCAAGAACAAGATGGTGGCGTGTTGTAGTTGTTTTGTGTTTTCGATTTGGGTGAAGTTATTAAGGAAGCGACAATTAACTGAAATAAATCCATCCATCCATTGTCTGTACCCACTTATCCATGCAAGGTCGTAGAGGGGGAACTGGTGGTCATCTCCGGCGGTCATTGGGGCTCCAAAATGAACACCTTTTCTTTGTCTTTTCCAGTTTTCTATTCAGTTTTAGACTCATAGGGCCACCACACCATTATATGTATAATTAAACCCCTACGAATGAGGTCTTTTAATCTGCTCGTTTAAGATTTGTGTTTAGATTTTACACATTTGCAGTGAAAACTCCTGCTTACCGAGTAATCACAGTTCTAGGAAATATGACAAGAAGTACATGTAGTTACAATGATGGCACAGATCACTTTCTATCTAGCAGTCTCAATTCCCCATGGAAAATAAAGATTGGTATTCAAACTATGTTTTAGATGGCAATTACTACAGCTCCGTCTGGTTCCTGGGTTGTTGCCCACTTGTCTTTTGAAGGCATGGGAAACGTTGTCCATCGGCTGGCCAAAATGGCAGAGATGATCTCTGGTGTCATCATCCGCTTCAACTGTTTTATCAGCAAACCTCTATAAAAAGGAAAGCTACTTCAGATAACAGTTGAAAAAACGTGGATGGGAGTAAACTCTATAATAAAAAAATAAAAAAACAAGATTAAAAATGGAATCAAAGTACCTCAGTTACACGAACTACTCAAATGAGGGGAAAGTTAAGTCACAGTTTCACATTTGTCATTTTGTAACAATAGTTGCTATAGGAAACCAGAAAGGAGCGAGAACTGAAGGCTTGAGTTTTGTTCATTTGAACCCTTCTCTGAGGCTGCAGATGATCAACAGGCTGCACTACAACAAGTGGTCCTCTCAAAAAGTCGTGTGTGTGTGTGTGGAGGCCCCCTCCTGAGGGTTTATGAACAGGGTTAGCATTGTCCTGTCCCTCTCCCCAACGATTCACACAGTTAACACAGCACCACCCCCCTCTCTCTCTTCCAACACACACAGAGCATCTATTGTGGGACAGAAATAGCAAGGGTAATCTGACCAAAGGGGTCTTCTAGGGAAGAAGGAGGGAAGTTGAGGAAGAAACACTGAAATGTCTGTTTACTGGTGTCTGTAAGTAGTCATTTCAGTGTTAAATTATGTTTTTAAGGCAACACAAACGTAGTTGAAATATGCTATTTTAGGGCTGGGCAATATGGGGAAAAAATTCTGTCAATAAAATGTTTCATATCAGCCAATATCGATATATATTACAGTGCAAAACAACTATTTTTGTCAATGTTTAATACTCTCTGACACTGTTTGAAGATATCAGGAGGTTATGATTTAAATCTTTTTCAAAAGTTGAACATTACACGGCTGTTTAACAAAAATGACAGGAGTTTACGGCTGGGCGTTATGGATTAAAAACAAATTACTGTATTTTCATGGCAAATTCGTTTTTAGATTTTTTTTATGAGTTGATTTTTGATTTTTTTTCTTTTTCTTTCCATTCCCATGTGGGTTTTTTTTTGGGGGGGGGGGGGGGGGGGGGGTGTTTATTCGGTATTGTCGATATTCCAAACATTCAATCTTCAAAACCTCTCTTAAGTCGAGAAACTCTGAACAATCATTTCTAGTAATCTGTTAAATAGAGCTGCACGTTATAGTGAAATGAACCAGATGGTGTCAGCCCCAGAGTCCATAAGGCCTGTGCTGAGCAGCTCTATGGGATTCTGCAGCACCTCTTCAACCTTAGCCTAACTCAGGAGAAGGTTCCAGTGTTGTGGAAGACATTCTGCCTTGTTCCAGTACCCAAAAGAACTCACCCATCAGTCATCAATAACTATAGACCTGTTGTCCTGACATCCCACATCATGAAGGTCCTGGAGAGACTCCTGTTGGCACCCCTGAGTAAGCAAACAAGAACGTATCAGGACCTGCTGCAGTTTGCTTATCGCTGTGGAGTTGGAGTTGAAGATGCCATCATATACCTACTTCAACCAACCCACTGTCATCTGGACAAAGCAGGCAGCACTGTGAGGATCATGTTCTTTGATTTCTCCAGTGCATTTAACACAATTCAGCCAAATTTGCTTTGTCAGAAACTCCTGAAGACACAGGTGGAGCCCTCAACAATCGCCTGGACCAATGACTACCTGACCAACAGACCACAATTTGTGAGACTGAAGAATTGTGTGTCAAACCAGGTGGTCAGCAGCACAGGAGCACCACAGGGGACCGTACGCTCACCATTCCTTTTCTCTCTTTACACCTCAGACTTCCAGTACAAATCAGAGACATGTCATCTGCAGAAATACTCAGATGACTCTGCAATTGTCAGGTGTATCAGAGATGGACAAGAAGCTAAATAAAGAGAGCTGGTGGACCGCTTTGTGACATTGTGTGGAAACACTGGTCTCACCTTGAATGTGAACAAAACAAAGGAGATGATTGTAGATTTCAGAAGAAACAGGGATAAGTCAAACACTGTTTCCATCATGGGAGAAGAAGTGGAGGTGGTTGAGGGGTATAAATACCTCGGAGTTCACCTTGACAACAGACTGGACTGGAGACTGAACAGTGAAGCCGTCTATAAGAAGGGACAGAGCAGACTGTACTTCTTGAGGGAGCTTAGGTCCTTCAAGGTTTGCAGCAAGATGCTGCATATTTTCTACAAGGTTAAAGGTTCTACAAGTTAAAGAAGGCTGGTTCTGTTCTTGGGACAACTGTGGAACATCTGGAGATGATAATGCAAAGAAGGATTCTTCATAAAATCAAAAAAAATATGGACAACCCTGAGCATCCTCTTCATGAGACTGTCATACAACAGAGCATCTTCAGTCGGAGGCTTTTTCTGTTTCGCCGCAATACAGACCGCTACAGGAAATCCTTCCTGCCCACAGCTATCATCATCCACAAAAACTCCTTAAAGAATTAATTATATGAGCTACAACAACACTTAATTTCCCTCTGGGATCAATAAAGTATTTTTGAATTTGAATTTAAAACACAGTCGCCATCACAATATCCATGTGTGCGATATTGCAATCAGAAAGCACTCCTTGAATATAGTATTTAGTAGGATATTATATTTCAAGTGCCATACATTTAAATTTTTCATAATCAACATTGTCATTGCAGTACTATCGCAAACATGTTTTCCTGTACTGTGCTATCCTGCCGTTGGACAACTTTTACAATGTGACACTCATTGAAGTTGTAAACTTCAACAATTCTCTCAAAATTATTTAAGTTTAGCTTCAGTTTCACTAAGCAGCTGAAATATTACCCCCTATAGATATACAGCACTGTGCAAAGGTTTTAGGCAGGTGTGAAAAAATGCTGTAAACAAAGAATGCTTTCAGAAATATAAATGATTGCATTTTGTAAATTGATAAAAATAAACAAACTGAGCAAACAAAAGAAAAATCTTCATCAAATCAATATTTGGTGTGACTACCTTGTGCCTTCAAACCAGCATCAATTCTTATAGGTAAATTCTTATAGGCACAAAGTCAAGGATTTTGTAGGATTATACAGAAATGGCTGTGTAGACTTTCAAACTGGGCGAGGAACAGTCAAACTCTGCTATAAAGATGAGGTTGTGGAAGATGGTTTGGCAAGATTGAGGCACAGACACAAGGTAGTTATACTGCATCAGCAAGGTCTCTCCCAGACTAAGATTTCTTAGAAGACTGGGGTTTCAAGATTGAGTTTTTAAACTCTTTTAAAGAAGCACAAAGAAACGGTGTCGTGGTCAGTGGTCGGCCGAGGAAATTTAGAGCAGAAGATGAGCGACACATCAAGCTTATCCTTCGAAACTGAAAGATATCCAGCAGGGTTATCTGCTCAGAACTGGCAAAACCAGTGGGACCCAGGTATAGGCTACCCATCTACTGTCTGGAGAAGTCTGGTCAGAAGTGGTCTTCATGGAAGCGTCGCAGCCAAAAAGCCATACCTCCGATGTGGAAACAAGGCCAAGTGACTCAAGTTTGCATGAAAACATAGGAACTGGGGTGCAGAACAATGGCAGCAGACACTCTGGACTGCTGAGTCAAAATTAAAAATATTTGGCTGTAGCAGAAGGCAGTTTGTTTGTCAAAGGGCTGTTGAGCAGTGAAATAATGAGTGTCTGCAGGCAACAGTGAAGCATGGTGGAGGTTCCTTGAACATAGGGGAGTTTGAGGCTTGGTCAGGACTAATGGTGTTCTCAGTGCTGATAAATACAGGCAGATACTTAGCCATCATGCAGTACCATCAGGGAGGTGTATGATTGGCCCCAAATTGTTTCTGCAGCAGGACAACAACCCCAAACATACAGACAAAGCCATTAAGAACTATGTTCAGCCTAAAGAAGAACAAGATGTCCTGGAAGTAATGGTATGGCCCCCACAGAGCCCTGATCTCTAATTCGAGTGTGTCTGGGATTACATAAAGAGACAGAAGGGTGTGAGGAAGCCTATATCCACAGAAGATCTGTGGTTAGTTCTCCAAGATGTTTGAAACAACCTACCAGCCGAGATCCTTCAAAAACTATGTGCAAGTATACCTAGAAGAATTGTTGCTGTTTTGAAGGCAAAGGGTGGTCACACCAAATATTGATTTAATTTACACTTTTGTTCATTCACTCCATTTTATTGATTGATGAAAATAAACGTTTAATCTTCCATTTTTGAAAGCATTCTTTTTTTACAGCGTTTTTTCACACCTGCCTATTATTCCAAGATGCCAGCCTCACACGCACAGCATTTACTCCTCACATGCTCCTCAAATTGCTGACAAGTCAAATGCTAGCTAAGTTATTGTTGTTTGTACTACAGGATGTGGCATGTGAGGTGAGATTGAACTCCCACTGTAGGTAATAATCCCTGGCTGTGTGTTTGTTTTTCAGATAAATATGCTGAGTTTGACCTGAATGATGAAGGAGAGATTGGTGAGTAATGGTAATAACCAGCAATAAAACACCTGCCGCCCTCACATAACAATTGTCAGCTTGGCTGACCAAAGTGCAGCGTTGACAGAAAGGAACAGTAATACTGCACACGTATGTGTGTTGTCTGGCCTCAGACAGGCTCATGTGTCGCGGTTGTGTCCTCGATGTAAAGTGAGACTCCTTAATTCGTCCCACAGCAGATGTGAGGTGAACAGGTGTGGAACACTTGCAGCCTGTGTGCAGGTGCTGAAATTCCAAGTTCTTCCTGCTGCTGTCTAAAGCTTTGGTGAACCCAGATTTTGGAGAGGATGACTGTTGCTCACAGCTGCCATACAGCTGATTGGGATGGCATGTTGTGCCTCTCAGTAGTCAGCTGCTTCTCTAGTATGACCTGTGTTGTTTTCCCACATAGTTTTATACAGTTTGTATTTTAGATATCTCAATTACCTTTTCATGAAGAACTAAGAAGAGTTGCTGGTGAAGCAGTCCATAACAACATAGCAAACAGAAACACAACATCAATCCCTGCTTCTCCAATGTCTATCTCTTGTTATTTCTGCTGCTCTGGGCGCTTTTTGATGCTGATAAGTGACGTGACTGCCGAGAGAGTCATAAAATTCCGACATCTTGACTAATTCCTTAAAGGGCCATTTTTGTATGTAGACATGACGGCTAAGAGGAGCGGGCCAACAGATTACCTCGTCAGATAAAAGATTTGTTCTGATAGTTCTGGTAGTGGAAACCTTTGAGCTGATGGGGGAAGGACAAACTGTGTAGTGATGCTTTTTAGTGCAATAAGCACACATTCCTTGATTTTAGGTTTGAGGCATCTTATTTCTGAAAAGCTGTTTGTGACATTTATGTATAAGTGGCAGTAGACAGTAAAGCTGCTGTCTAAATGTTTCCAATCTTGCCAAATATGCTTCCATATTGAAGAAATGTGTTTTGTGTGGATTTAAATCTAAGGAAATGAAGAGGATTTTGTGGAACATCAAGTCCTGGCACATGTTAAAAACATTTGTTCAGCTCCTGTCCTGAATAGTGGTGTCGGGGATCAAGGTTGTGAAATTTAAAGTTAAACGGCTGGATTTTGTTTTTAAAATTTGGCACGTATTCACGATACCCTAAAAGAAAGACAAAAAGAAAGATATTTGCTTCTGTGGAAAAAATTGAGTTGTGGAGATTTCGGAGCCAGTATTCATGACATTTTATCAACATGAAATAACAAAATTTACCTGATGTCATTATTTCCTTCACCTTGTCTCAGATTTGATGGGGCTGAAGCGGATGATGGAGAAGCTGGGGGTGCCAAAGACCCACTTGGAATTGAAAAAGATGATTGTCGAAGTGACCGGCGGCAGCAGCAGCAACACCATCAACTACAGGGACTTTGTCAAGATGATGCTGGGCAAGCGCTCCGCTGTGCTCAAACTGTAAGTAAATGTGTGGACCCCCCCCCCCCCCCCCCCCCCCAACAATTTGTGCCTGTCTGCAGGCTGTGATTAACCTACTGATGAACAGTGTGTTCTTATGTCTGAGGGCAAATTCAGTGTTGACTATTACCTGCTTCATCCATCTGCGGGGGGGGGAGGAGAGAAGAGATCAGTGATGATGAGCAGTGATGTCACTACCTCTTGCTATCGGCCACCATAGCAACAAAACCCATTTGGAAAGCCTATCCATAGTCAACACCCTTAGCTTTAGCTGTGATTAACGGCTTAGGCAACTGAGTCTAGGCTGATTAACCACTGACAGTCGCATAAAGGCTGAGGAAAAAAGTTCGAAACTCATTAGATCCTTTTTATGCTCTGTTTTTAAATAGGTTAATATTGCTGGTTTAAGCCTTTAAAAGCAGCTGTGCGCTGGGTCAGCCTTGCCAAACCAGAGCCAGAATGGCTCCTGCATGTCTGTAAACTGACTGGACCCCAGAACCCAGACTAAGCTCATAATCCCAAATACATCTAACTGAATGCATAACATTTCCTTCTTTTCCTTCAAATGTTTTTTTTTTTCTGTCTGCAAGTGTATCCCATAATCCCTCAGAATTCCACAGCATGCTATTTATAAAAGTCTCATTTCCTCCTGCTTCTACTTTCATATTATTATTTCATCTTCTTTGCGTTCTAGTAAGATAAGCTCTGCTTTCCAGAAATCCTAGTTATTTGTGCCGTTTCTAAAAGGAGAAGGTCGAACTAGTAAATAGATTTTGCTTTAAAAAACAGCAGATTAACCCAATTAATACCAGGTTAAACCTGAGCTTTCACCGGGTTGATTTACCAGCAAATACTGTGTGGTCCTTCTTAATGCGTGCTGTTTAAACCGCCTGCAGTCCGCTGGAGTTGCTGATAATAGCAAAGCTTTACAAAGCTTTTTTTGTCATGTTGTTTTAATCTTTTAAGGGAGGAAGTAGGACGGGGAGGCTGAGGATACACATTTAATGTTTTTGTTGTTGTTGTTTTTTTCTTCAGAGCAATTGGCCAGAACAGCAATTGATCTAGTTCTCGTTAGAGGAAAACAATTGTGGGCAGACTCCACAATAGAGCTCCGTTAGAATTAGGGCAAAGGACTCTGTTACTGTAGTTCAGTAACAGCGAGTGAATATGTTGGCATTTGTGCTGTCAGTTTTGGGTTGTTTGTTCTCTGTGACAAGTCTGTGCGTCTGATTTGGCATCGTGCTGTGCTGGGAAGCAGAGATGTTAGCAGTAAGCGCTGAGAGGAGAAAGAAAACAGACAAGTGAAAGTAGTGTCACTGTACTCATTAGGATCATTGATCCTTATGGGATTAGTGTGGCTTTGTGGAGTTTTCCAAAGGAGGAAATTAAAGACAAGAATTCCCTCTAAATAGCTCATGTCAGATCCCTTTCTGTGTTGTGTTGAGTGTAAACTACTATCTCCTTTGTTATTCTATGTTTCCCTTTATTAGTTCAATTTATCGCCATTTTATACCAACTGTTACTGTGGATTTCTACAAAATACATTTTAACCTTCCATTTATTTTACACTGACTGATGTTTGATTTCGGAATGTGTTTGTGCCTAACGTTGGTTGATTAATTAGTTTTTGAAGCAGGTAAATTAAAAAAAGTTTAGTTTTCTGTATTGTATTTGGCAAATAATGGATAATTTTTGGTTTGCAGGTTATTTGACTTTTTAAGAATGTAATTATCTGGAAAATGTGCTCTGTGTTGTAAAAGGTAAAAAATGTGGTTATTTGAATAAAATGTATAATTTTTTTGTTATTTCCAATGTTAATATGCTACTTATCAGATTTGGATAACTATAAAGACATCTTCCTTATTCCTCCCCCCATTTTTTGTTAGATATCAATAACACAACAGCATGTTGGGTTGTTTGATCTTTGTATTTTTTAACTTGCTTTGTGGAAATTGTGAATGAGTGCTGATCATTGTTACCATGTTACTGTCTTGTAGTTTTGGTTGTTTCATACCTGATTTTTTTGTGAGTAGGGAAAATAATGATCAGAATGTTTCCTACTGACCATGCTTCCCTCTAGGGGCATCTTTTTAATCCACTTGGCGAGCCAAATGTTTAAAGTAACTTTGACTTATCAGCTCCTAATGTTGAAATGAAGAATGAAGAAATGTGGTTGCATGAGTTCAATAAATATTATCCACCAGCAGGAGTAAAATTTGACTTTTATCAGGGATTATTGTCATGTTTCAAAAGAGACAAGTGGCCCATCAGCACTGAGAACTACAATAAATGGGCATAAGGTGTAACAAACCTTTTTTAGAGAATAATATGCAGTTAGACCATTATAGTATAATGGGCATTATTAGTGTAGTATAGTATAGTGACGTTATACTCACCATTTCTATTACCGTAAATCATGAAAATACTTACCTACCAAGGAAAATAAATTTGATATGCAAGATGCAGTGATTAATTCCAGAACGTAAGGTTGTGAAAATATAAGGGCAACATATTTGGGCATTTATATATATTTACTATCAACTTGAACAAAAATGTAAAAAAAAAAAAAAAAAGAAGAAAAAAAAAAACATGTATAAGCCCAATAAAATCCAACCCACACATTTATTTCCACCAAAAACGGCTCAAATCACTGAGCTACATCACAACGGGTGTAGATGATTGGAGCCTCAGTAGCCAGCAGTTAAAAGGAGGTTGAGCCTGTTTAACCTGAGAGATTTAGTTTGGTGTGCTCCTAACTGTTGAACTGAGAGTGAACACCATGGTGAGATCAAAACGTCTGAGGCCCTCAGAGAGAAGATTGTAGTAGCCTAGTTTGGTAAGGGATTCAAAGTGGCCTCAGAGGAATATGTGTAGAAAACACACTGCTAACATGCCCAAGTCTGGCTGCTAGAACAAGTTTGCTTTGAACGCAAACCATAAGATGCTAAAAAAAAATAAAAGTCTGTGCAAGAAGGGAACCTTTGCTGCTCTAAGGAAAACATAAAGGCCAAACTAAAGTTTGCCAGAGATAACCAAGACAGAGATGTCTGGAATAATGTTCTTTGCACAGATGAGTCACAATTGTATTTATCTGGACACCAGAACAGACGGCATGTTTGGCGTGAACTATATGCAGCATTCCAGGAAAAGAACCTCATAGCAACTGTGAAGCATCAAGGCGGAAGTGTCATGGTTAGGGAATGTTTGGCTAATCCAACAAAAATTATTTTACTCAGAGGGTCGCTTGAGCCAAATGTGACACCAGTGTAAAGATGGAGCAGAACTGGGCCCTGGAACATTGCCATGACCCAAAACATACTTGTAATTTCATCAAGGATTAAGAATTAAGAAATAGGAAGTCCTGGAATGGACTCCCAGCCCAGATCTTTGTTTTATTTGAGACGCTGGAGGGTGACTTAAAACGGGCTGTACGTGCTGAGTAGGGCTTATGGAATAGGAATGGAAAGTCTCATAAGTTCTAATGCATCTCAAATAAAGAGTTACAATAAATGATCACTTTTTGTGTATCTTCTACTTTCTGACTGTTTCATCCCTTTTTTTTTCCATCCCTGTCCCCCATCACAGAGTTTTGCTTTTTGAAGATAAAGCTAACGGCTCCCCCTGCAAGCCAGACGGACCCCCTCCTAAACGGGACATCACTAGCCTGCCTTAAACTTTGATTCCAGACTGCGGAGCAGAGGGACCATTTGTGGCTGTGTGGAACAACTTGGAATATTGTATTAATGTGGAACCAGGGATCAAGGATGATGTTTCTTGAACAAGTGGTGTGTGCAAGGTTTCTGTCATTTGGAAGACTGAGCCTAATACTCACTAAATGATGTTTGACTGTGAATATTCATATGTTGTCCCCTTTAAATCAAATGTAGCAGTGATAGTTGTACATGTAATTAAACTGATAAGTTAATTATTATTATTTTTTACTAAGTGTTTTGTGGTTGTATTTTTAAGGGAACACTCATAATTCTATAAAAGTTGCTTCTCCATCCTTCCTACTTTTATTTTTATTTTTTTAACCTGGGAAAATCCAGCTTAACGACGCAAGACGTGGTCACGTATGGAAAAAATCAGAAAACAAGAAGCAGTTCTTTCAGTACATTTTCTCCACCGTCCTCAGTGGTCCTGCATGGAGCGAGTCTCCTCGCAGTGCCAGAGAACACCAGCCCTGATCATCAGACCCAGGGTGCTAGGATCTGCTTTTTTTACTTTCTTTTTTTCTTTTTTTTTTCCGGAAAATTTTCTCACAGTTGTTGAGAGATGAGCAGAAAGAGATTACGCTAACTGGAAGAGTTTGGGTTTCAGCACGTGGTTCGGAGACCAGCCAGTTTGATCCAGTTTCAGATGTGAGGTTAAGCCACTGCTCTTGGTTTTCTTTTTCTTTCTTTCTTTTTTCTTTCTTTTTTTTGTTTGTTTGTTTTGAACGCTGTTTCACGTACTGGCACACAAGCAGAACAAATGCACAGAAAACGCTACATAAAGTACAATCATGTTCTTTCCAAGTGCCTCAACTTGCAGATACTGTAAGGCTTAAAGCCGTTTCAGAAAGGAGGAGCAGCACACATGCATTCATGTAATAACGCTTAGCTTGGTTATTCCAGGAAATCATGAATTTATGTTTGATATTAGGTAAGATAGTATTAATGATAAGTGAACTTTACAGATGTCGTTATTGCTTTGTAATCATGAGTGAATGATATTTAAAGTGATATTGTTTTTCCCCCTTTGCTTATTACCCTTTGTTTTATATATCACTAAGTGTTTTGTCTGTTTTCCTTCTATTTTATCAGCCTGTCATCTTATTTTCTTTTTGTAAAATGAGTTCTGTAATTTGTGCCTCTGTATTTGCCTGCCCGTTGTTATTTTATGTATGCCCCACACAAACTATTGTGAAATTGGTACTTTCACACAGAACAGGGTTTACACATTTGATTTGTTATCAGTTTTCTAGGAGCATCACATATTTTAGCGTTAACATGTACGTTGTTTGCAGACACCAAAGGAATTAAAGTTTCTTCTTACACTGACCTGTTAAGTTCTTGCATCTTGTAGTAGACATGTATTGTTAGCTAGCTCAAGTTAACTTATTTTAGATCAACTCTTTTACAGCTAATTTATGTTGCACTGTTTGTCAGTTTTCTCCACACAACATTGGTGCTGCTATACTGAGTTCACTCCAATTACTTAACATCTACTCCTCTTTAGTCTTGGGACTTTTTCCTCTTTGAAGATCGGTTAATACAGATTTTCCACAGTATGGCAGTTATCTTTGCCTAATTATGCTGCCTGCAATTTGTCCCACAAGGCAGGTTGTTGTAGTTGCAAGTGGGAAAAGTAATTGGGATTTACTAATTGCAGCCACCCACTATCAGTAATACAAGCCGCTAACATGTTTTGTAGCCCAGCTATGTGGACCACAGGTTCATTTTCCAAACTTGCACAATGTTTTACATACGCAACTGCCATTTTGAATCGGATCTCATGGTTGGGCAGGACTCTCCAATTTTCCTGGTCAAAGGCATTTTATTTGCTTTCAGGTACAAATTGACCGACCCTTTTGTTTAAAGTTCTTGTTTTTGGAATCATGATATGAAAGTGATGTTTTAGATTGATTTGCGCTTTCTTGAAAGGACACTTTCTTCAAAAATTGACAGTAAAATTAACTTTCACATGCCAAAAAGCTGTAGGAAACAATGGCCTTTGCTGAAACCGCTTGGTGGCTTTGTTGTTTCTAATGAATTTGCCCTTTTTCTTTTGCCTCTTAAATCTATTTGACCTTCTTGGTGCTCCAGATATAATACTGACTTCTCATGAAACTGACCACACAGCCCCACTTTTTTTTTTTTAAAACAACTATAACACAGAAAGATGTGAGATTCCCTTAAATCGTCACATTTGTAAACCTCGATAGCTATCTTTGATTATTTTGTGATAAAGGAGTACTTTGGTGTATCTTTGGCAGTTTTGTACCAAAAAACATGTAAAACTAAAGCAATTGCAGCAAATATGTCAAGGAGCACATTCCAAGTTTAGTTGGAGTTTTTTTTAATCATACAACAAAAAGTGAATATTGGTTCCCAATAACTCTGCTCAGTGTTATGTTTTTGTTTTCCCCCTTTTATGGAATTTTCATTCAATGTGTGCGAGTGATTAAGCAATAAATGTATTCGTGTGAATATTACCAGTTGCAAATAGTCCTTTGAATTGGCTTCAGTCTGCTTTATATTCTGGATGGTATATAAGGGCCGTTTATGCTGCCTCTCTCATTTGGGAGAACAGTTGCTGTGGTGTTGAACAGCATGGAGGATAATAAGCAGGACTCTAACAAGCCTGCTAACAGGCGGGCCTTGCAGGATTATATTAAGCACCTCTGTAATTAAAATGATAACCACTGTCGCATGTAATAAACTGTCAGCAGCTTATGGAGCCGCTGCAGACAAGAAAATACCAAGACACTTAGAAAAAGGTGGTGGGGGGGCAATCCTGTAAATAGTAATTGCCTTAAACTGAAGATTAGACTCAAATTTATCCAGTAAGTTTTTTTTAAATTAGTACTTTGTGTGTTTTGCAGAGAGTTTATTATCATTCAAAGCTCTTATTCTTTCATTATCTAAACATTTTTACTCTTTGTTAACTAGTTTTTAACAACTAAAGGTTTGTTTCGTTTTTGTTCAAGATATTGGTTAATCAGTGGGTATTCCCAAATGTCACCATCTATGGATCATATCAGCCCTTGTGGGGGATTAGAACTTGCTAGGTATCTTAAAATTATTAATTTACAGAAACGACATGGTCGAAGAAGGCCTATAACACCTTGGCCTTCCTTGTTGCCTCGACCAACCATGCATGGACAGTGCCATCTAGTGGACGCTTAAAATAACAGCATCAGTTTTTTTGTGCGCTCCTATTGTTCGTGTCTGGATCTGTCATTACCTGAAAACGGTCTTTAACAGGTTGTAAAAAAAAACAAAAAAAAAACTTATGAAACACAATTAGAAATATAGTGCTTTGCAAAAGTATTCATACCACTTAAACTTTATCATTTTTTTTTTATAAACCACACACTTCAATTGACTTTATTGAAATTTTGCATCATAGACCAACACAAATCAGTACAAAAACATTTACTAGCAATACATTTAAATCCCTAACATAATTGCTGACTATCTTTGTAATTTTTCTACAGATAGTTTTACCTCTTATCTTTTGTGATGATCTCCTCGTCTTTGAATTTGGCAGACTTTTTTGCCATCACCCTACTTTGTTGCTCCCTCCACACACTCTCTATCCGGTTCAAGTCAAGACTCAGGATGGACCACTCCAAAATGTTAATATTACTTCCAACCAAAAGAAATACGTTTGTAAAAATTTTAAAGGTTACTTCACACCTAAATCTGCCAGGGGTATGAAAAATGGTAAGCGCAGGTCTATAACCTGCAAAGACATGGTAAAAAAAAAAAAAAAAATTGAATTATGGTGTGGTCTTCTACTCTGATAACCCTAAATATATCCAGTTGCCTTTAGAAATCACTTAGTGAGCACCACCTGTGTGTAATTTAATGTACATATTTTCTATGAAGGCCTCAGAGGTTTGTTAGAGAAGATTAGTGAACAAACAGCATCGTGGAGACAAAGGAACACCTGACAAGTCTGCGCTTTATTTAAGAGTGGCACAAAGAAAGACATTTTGATAAAATGCTATAACAAGTCCTGTTTGAAGTTATTGATATACACCGTGTACAGCAGGAAACGGACACAGAACAGCAAGTTCATAACCCCATCCCTCAGTGAAATATGGTAACAAAATGTGACAGGCGGTATGAATACTTTTGCAAGGCCCTAAATATCTGTAATGCTCAGTTGCTTAGGGGTATGCAGTCAGGTCATGACCTCCAGAAGTTAAAGAATTCTCTCATAATTCATGCTTTTGTTACATCCCTTTTTTATTACATTTTAAATCATTACACATTTAGAGCCTCACCCATTCTCCAGCAACCCACCTGCAGGTGGTTTAAAATGTGACTGCAAGGATGCTGAGCAGTACAGAAAAGAGCTCATAATTCCAGTGCCTCCTGCCTGCATTGGCTCCCAGTTCACCTTCAATTTCAATTTAAAACTTGGCCGACTGCCTTTGTGGCTCTAAAGAACCAAGCTACTTCTTTTATCACAGAATGTCTTCAGCGACGTTTAGTCAATCCGTCGACAAATCACTGTTACACTTCCTACATCCTACTTTCAATGAAAAGAGCAACTGTGCCCTCCTATTTAATTGAGTTTTTTGTTCAACTTTAGTAATGATCGCAATTGATTCAAAGACAACCAAAGATAAATAATTGTGTAGCATATAATATATTTCGGCAATGAGACAACAAAGAAAGCAATGAGGAAAAGCATTAGTGGTAATAATGTGTGCAATAAGCTAGATTTAATGCAAATTACAAAAGCTAGCTGCCATGAGAGGTCATGGAAAACATGGAATGGCCAAAGAGATTAGCTGAATCTGAAATGGAACCACAGGATTTCTCCACCATTGGAGGTGGATCTAACTTTGTATGGGACTGAAACAAAATGGCTTTCACATGACATCATGAAATATTCCCTTTTCCCATCACCGAAAATACATTTATAAAATTACTCAGTGACATCTGAAAAATTTATAGTTATGTCAAATGATTTTTAAACAGTTACATTTGCACTGAAATAACAGTTCTCACCCCCTACATGGTTCTAAATTAATAGTTATAATTTTTAATGGTAATTTGAGGAGACTCAATAATTAGCATGTTGAATGGATGTGAATACAGCTTTGATGGCTTTTGGGCATGCAGGATGTCTCTTTCTGGCGCTTTACATACCTTACCAATAAATGTGGAAATTTCTGTTTGCATAATTTCCTTTTTGATAAAGTCTGTAGTTGAACCCCTTTTGGTTTTCCCTCATTATGGTACATTATCCTACTGCTCTCCAATTATGACTTATCTGGAATTATTGCTGCAATTATTAACTTGATGTTCTCGCTGTGTTTTTCTATTTATAGAAGTGGCATTTCTCAGGTGAATTATGAAGCAAAAGTTTAGCCATTAGCTGAGCTATTGCTGCCAGTAACTTAATGTTCTTGCATTATGGAAAATACACTCAGACCTGTCTTTCTATGTGGAAAGACTTGATTAAATTATCGGGGGTTTCTTAGATTGCCAACTTTTAATTGGTTGACATTAGAGACTAAGTTTGATTCCATCACCTTTTAGATTCCCATCTAATTGAAACGTAATGGAATTTGAACCTGCCTGCATGATTGAACTGACTGGAGGTTTCTGCCAATAATTTTTACTTATTTGTATTGTAATGAGGTGACTTTAAATTTGAATTGGCTGAATTTAAAAACAATTTAAAAAAATTAAAATGTAAAAAAAAATCACATTGATGGCCAAAAACATAGTTTGGTAAAAGGTGCAGTAGCGCCCTCTGCTGGACAGAAAGCACACAGCACTTTGGCGCTTTCTCACTGAGTCAGAGTGTTCATCATTCTTCTTTGGAACTTCTTTACTAGAGAAGAACTTTTAGGATAAATCCACGTCGACCCCTTCTTGCCAGATGTTGTGCTTGAACTCGGAATTCCTTTCCTTCTGCTTATCTTCCTTCTTCCCGAGAACTGACCACAGTTTTTTTTTTTTAAAGGTGTTAGGACGTGGAAACGTCTTCACCACATAGTATACTTGATGACTTGGCAAATGATTTCAACGGCAATTTAAATACTCAAAACAGGAATTAAGTTGACCTGCATGCAAAACAGCCTTTGTGCCACTGTTCAAACTTTTGGTCGTGGATGTAGGTATAATGAGACTATTTACTTAATAGTTCTCAGGTGCTTTATCGGCTTTTAGAATGTATCTAGAATGTCTCTAAAGCTGTTTTACCCAAATAAACCTGAATGCAGCACTTTTAACTTTATGCTACGCCTACTGCTGAGGTTAACTCTCCACTGGATCATGCCTGCACCACAAAACGACCTGTTACCTGCGCTGTGCATTCGAAATGATTTTTGTCAGTTTCAATTTCATCTCTGAACAATCGCAACAACAAAATAATAGACAAAAAATAATGAATAATGTCTACATTTATTTTTCTTCCACCTTCCACTTCCCTTGTATGGCTTCCATGATGTGGGATATACAAGTAGAGGAATCCACAGTCAAATTTGGAATATGGTGTAAAGTCTTCATATGTGAACGTGATCTACCTAACCTGGAGTGTTTCCAACTTAGTCCACTGGCTGAGTTGTACAACAATGAATTTAGAATATGAATAGAAAAAAAGTGATTGTGAGAAACAATAGTTTGTCTGGTAAAAGTGCTCCGAGAGGACATGTTTTATAAAATAAAGCTAGAGTATACCTAAATAGGAGAAAGAATAAAAATAAAATAAAATAGTGGTTTTCTACTGTTATTTTATTCTCAAAGAGCAAAGAGAACTGTTGTTTCCAAACCCAAGGGGTAACCATGTTAAAGGATGGCGCTTTT
The DNA here is from genome assembly GCA_963556495.2 of Valencia hispanica. Taxonomy (NCBI): domain Eukaryota; kingdom Metazoa; phylum Chordata; class Actinopteri; order Cyprinodontiformes; family Valenciidae; genus Valencia; species Valencia hispanica. The sequence goes on along the minus strand of OY747717.1, from coordinate 29,465,492 downwards.
CGTATTGAAGTAATGGTGACAACATTTCTTCCTCGCTGGAGAAGCCCAGGAGATTATCAAGAGGTTGTCACAGTCTGTGGCTTTCTGTGTCCAGGTTCTGACTTCTTGCTTTCCAAAGTCATCTTCTGGTTGTACCTTCTGTTTTTTTTAGGATCTACTATGCTCATCGCAGCTGAAGCCGAGTCGGTGTTTAGTCGACCTTCCTGTCTGCTCTAGTTAAGCCTGTTCCTTGCATCATTCCAGCTAGTTTTGATTCCTTCCTTTAAGCCACAGCTGTTTGTGTCTCTGATGGTCCAAGCTGATCTAGATCAAATCATAATTGTCCTGGTATTCTCTTCAGTTTCCTCCTCGTTGTCTTATTCAGTGGGTTCTTAATCAGTAGATCTATTTTCTGATTTTGAAGGTCAGTTTTGGGATCATAACCTGAATCAGGCTGAGCTCTGTACTTGGCTCTTCAATCATTCTGACATGGAGTAGCTGTTGTTTTTGGGATTACTGTCTCGTTGCATGGCTTGATTTAGATACATCCAATAGGACTTAAATTCTGTGGTGGAGAGAGAGGAAAGGAGTGATTATTAAGTCATGTATGCGTCTCATTTTAATAGTCAGTAAATCCTAACCATCACCTCACTTTTATCCGTCTGATCTTAGTTACCCTGAACAGTCAAATTCTAACATTCTTGTGGGGTTGAGATGGTTTTTGCTTGTACCTTGATTAGGACACAAAAGCTGTCAGACAACCCGTTAAAACTATTTCACAAGCAGGAAATGTTAAATGTTTATACCCTCTTGGCAGACAGATGGCAGAAAATGTTGCATTTGATCTTAACAGAAAATATGATCTGAACTTAAAACTGAGATGAGGTAAACAGTACACATTTGCCTACCACAATAAAGCACCACCTCAAAGGTTCAGGGTAATATTAAAAAGAGGCTACTATCGCCATAAGGTAGTAGATTTCTATTTGAGGAACATTGTTATCTCGATAATGGTTTTACCCTGTTAGATGCAGTGGAAATTGTGCAGTTAACATGTAGTAATGCCTGTCTATATTAGCAAGTCCAAGTTTTAACCAGAGATAATAGTCTCAGTAAACAACATTGACTTGCATTGTTGTTAAGATGAGAGAAAACACAATGACCTAACAAAATATGTTTACTAACATAGCGGCTGCATGTGGTTCATTTTTCAAATGCTTGTCTGTCTTTTGTGCCAAAAAAATCGATTTGGCTCAGAATGAATTGTAGATCAACACTGATGTACCAGCAGAGTTGCCTGCTCCATTATTGAATGAGCTATGGAAGCGCCTGCATATAATATATGCAAACAAAGACTTTTTGTATTGGAAAAACTAAATGTTTGCTTCCTCAACATGTGCATTTGATGCTCATCTAAACTAATTTGTCTTCAGATCACCAGACAGACATGCAGTGTGTATTTAAATTGAACACAGAAATACATAGCTTGTTTAGATAGGTTTCGTGTAGTCAATGGGCCACAGGATGTATGGGCTGTATTTGAATGCTTCAGGTGTGTATTTGGGAGACAACACAGGTATAACCTATCTTAATTTTGCAAGTAAAAGTGCTGGCGCTGTGTTGCATCACTCTAGAGTCATTTTCATGAAGTTGCTAGCATGTTATGATAAACTACTGCATGCATGTACTGAACTTAAATATTCTGCTCATTACCCAGTTTTAAAAACCTGTTTTAGACTACGTTTAACTGATAATATTTGAATCGCTGTCTATATTTCTTTGCTCCTAATTACATGGAAAAAGTATAAAGAAAGTGCCTTGAAGAAGGCAAGGTCAAGCTTTCAATCTTAAAAACAAGTGTACCAACTGTCAAGCATGGTGATGGTAGCATAATGCTGAACACCTGTTTTACTGCTAGTAATTCTTGTACATTGTGCAAATTGAATGGAATAATGAAGGGTGACTACCTGTCAAACCTTTGACTTCACCTCCAGTCAGCAGGGTTGAAATAGTAAAACAGCTGTGTGTTTCCAAAGGACAATCCTCCCAAAGACACACCACAACTTGTTTTTGGAAGGATATTATTTATACTTCAAACAGTAAATGATCACAACTTCAAGCACAGTTAAAAATGTGTGCACAACGAATAGGCAGACTTCTCCCCCTGTGTGAATTAAAGAGAAAACGAGACAAAATCTGTGCATCTGATTCTTATTCATGTACTCACCACAGAAATAAACAAAACTATTTCCATTTGATCTTCACCTTTGAAAAAAACAGAACTATATATATATATATATATATATATATATATATATATATATATATATATATATATATATATATATATACACACTCAACAAAAATATAAACGCAACACCTTTGTTTCTGCTCCCATTTTTCATGAGATGGACTTAAAGATCTAAAATTCATTCCAGATACACAATATTACCATTTCTCTCAAACGTTGTTCACAAATCAGTCTAAATGTGTGATAGTGAGCACTTCTGCTTTGCTGAGATAATCCATCCCACCTCACAGGTGTGCCACATCAAGATGCTGATCTGACATCATGATTAGTGGTGTACCTTATACTGCCCACAATAAAAGGCCACCCTGGAATGTGCAGTTTTGTCTCACAGCAAAATGCCACAGATGCCACAAGGATTGAGGGAGCGTGCAATTGGCATGCTGACAGCAGGAATGTCAACCAGATCTGTTGCTCGTGCATTGAATGTTCATTTCTCCACCATAAGCCGTCTCCAAAAACGTTTCAGAGAATATGGCAGTACATCCAACTGGCCTCACAACCGCAGACCACGTGTAACCACACCAGCCCAGGACCTCCACATCCAGCAGGTTCACCTCCAAGATCGTCTGAGACCAGCCACTCAGACAGCTGCTGAAACAATTGGTTTGCATAACCAAACAATTTCTGCACAAACTGTCAGAAACCGTCTCAGGGAAGCTCAACTGCATGCTCGTCATCCTCATCGGGGTCTTGACCTGACTCCAGCTCGTCGCCGTAACAGACTTGAGTGGGCAAATGCTCACATTCGATGGCGTCTGGCACGTTGGAGAGGTGTTCTCTTCACGGATGAATCTCGGTTTACATTGTTCAGGGCAGATGGCAGACAGCGTGTGTGGCATCGTGTGGGTGAGCGCTTTGCTGATGTCAATGTTGTGGATCGAGTGGCCCGTGGTGGTGGTGGGGTTATGGTATGGGCAGGCATCTGTTATGGACGAAGAACACAGGTGCATTTTATTGATGGCATTTTGAATGCACAGAGATACCGTGATGAGATCCTGAGGCCCATTGTTGTGCCATACATCCATGAACATCACCTCATGTTTCAGCATGTGGCACAGCATATATATCTATATATATATATATATATATATATATATATATATATATATATATATATATATTTTATATATATATATATATATATATATATATATATATATATATATATATATATATATATATATATATATATATATATATATATATATATATATATATATATATATATATATATATATATATATATATATATATATATATATATATATATATATATATATATATATATATATATATATATATATATATATATATATATATAGATGTATATAGATATATACAGTCAGGTTCGATTGAGACACTGAAGTTTCGGAGCTCCGTGCGTGCAGTGAATGCAACATCGTACACCGCCTACGGGCTTTGACGAATCATGCTGGAGCCGGGGTGGATCTCTTTCCTCCGTGCGTCGCGGAGCGGATCGGAGCCGCTCGAGAGACGCACACAGAGTTCGGTCCGTGTCTGGCTGCAGCGAGCTTACCCCGCAGAAAGGCCACTGTGGGAAGATGGCGACGGAGAAACAAAAACACGAGGGAAGAGTTAAAATCGGACATTACATTCTCGGTGATACGCTCGGAGTCGGGACATTCGGGAAGGTTAAAGGTATGTATCGGCTGCGTTGCCGTCTGTGAATCCTGGCGGCTGAAAGATGGAGGCTCTTAGCTTAGCCGCTAACTTAGCCGGCTAGCGAGCTAAACTGTCGCCAAATCGGAAATGTAGCGCATGTGTTGTCGTGTTTTAGTTTCAACTACTTTTTGCGAAACGCCACATGTCAGGGTAAAGCAGCCGAATGAGTCAACAGAGCTAATAAGACTTCTGGATAATTTCGGACACATTAGTATTAGTTAGCAGCAATAGCGCTGTTAGCTAACCCACTGATCCACAAGTCGCTGTCAGGACTCTGAAGTGAATCTTCCTGACTGTTATTGATTCGTCTCAATTTTCCTGTTTTCAGTTATGGAAATGACTTTTGTGGCACGGTGCTAAATTCGGCTGACCTCTCCTTTCGCTTTAATGTTAAGGAAATGTTAGTGTTTCCAGGTGTGTTTGTAAAGGGAGGGGGTCTGAAGCAGTTAAATGTACGCCCAGTGTTTTCTGAGGGCTCCCCAAGTAGCACCGTAGGTCGATAGCCGACGCTAACCTACTCAGCTTGAACAGAGGTGGGATTTCTTAGCTGCAATTTGGGCTTTTTCCCCCCCCCTGATACACATTGTACACCTTAAAAAAAAAAAAATATATATATACACCGCTGCTCTGTTTATAGTCAGTTCATTTCCAGTGACTCATCTGCCCCTGATTCTGTAGCTGATAGGAAAACACAATGTTAGTCCAGTGGAGTTGTTGCCCTGTGTCACTGCTGCTTTAATCTTTGTATAGATTCAATGATATTAGTCCCCCCCCAATACCTGGTTTTTGGAAAGTTTTAGTCTGCTGATGCTGATTTTAGGAGGCATTTTTAAAAATCACTCAACAATATTTCTAGCCTCCATATCATCATGAATTATTTATGTTGGAAAGCAGAGGGGACTTACCACTGTATGTGTGTGTGTGAGAGAGAGTTCTTCCTGAAAGATAGGGTCTTATTAACTAACTAAAAACAAAATTTATTTGGAGGAAATTATATATACATTTATACATAACATTTTATGTTGCTGATGAGTCCAGTTGTGCAGTAAACATAGCTAATTATAAACAGCAGCACACGTGTGTAGTCCCAGGAGCCGAGGTTCTCAAACTGGGGATGACGCCAAACTACTCTTGCAATTCATCCCCCCGCTTTTAGCAATGCCAGCTATTAACTTGCGATGCACGACATATCGGCATTGACATCGCTATCGGCAGATCTTGGTCATTTTAATTTTTTTAACATATCAGTATTTGTCCCATAAATAAAACTGGGCCAATATAAACAACCAGTGTTTATTTCCATTTATTTGTGGAGTGGGTGGGGTTGACCATATGATATTTGTTTGGTCATGTGACTGTGATGGTGATGCAGCATGATTGCAGGATGTTAAATTGAAACAGAGAAGCAATGATAGGCGGTGTGGCCGCTTTTACACATTGTCAAAGGGGAAATATATATATATATCATCGGTCATCCGCCATATTAGCAATGTTAACATCGGTGCTTTCCTAATACTGTGATTTATTTAAACAGTAAAGGAGGATATTCTCTTACAAAGTTGCACAGAGCGTCAAAGAATTACTATCCAAAGTATAAATGTCAATAAATGGCAGACGTTTTGGATTTTGAGATCAAGGTTTGTGTGAAACTACTTTCCCCATTTTCAGAGGTGGTAGTTGTCAAATGGTTCCAGAACTGCTGCTTTATACAATGTAGAGCCTTAACTCGGGACTATAATTCTGCCAACGTTTCCAGATGCGGCATATTCCATGACTGACAGAGGTCAAAAGCTCCGAAGGACAAAATTTAGCAACTCTGCTGAAATACTTTTCAGCCTTCATAGTATCCATTGAAATCAGCTCTTGGTCAATTCACTTCAGAGGAGTTAAAGCGCTGTGGCATTCACTGATCGCGGAAAAAGATAGGATTTTTGAGTTTCCAACTGACGACTCTTATCAGTGCTGGTGAAGTTGACCTGCCATTTCCTCATTGTATCTCTAAATATTACACCAGCATGGCTACTTAAACAAAACACTGCTGAGCATCTTGTTGCATGTCAAACTGTTCTGTTGTTCCACCATCCAATCAGTTATTGTGGCCTTAACTTGATATAAGGTTGAAAATATACATTTGTTTTTATTTACTGTCATATTATAATTAATTTGGAATAACCCTCAAGCACAAACTGATTAAACAAGAATTCAGATAAAACCAACATTTCTGTATTGAATGCTTCCATTAAAATAACAGTTTATCTCAACATAACAATTTCTACCATGACCATCTGTATTATATTACTCATAATAGTGCTATAAATTGCATGTGTTAGTAGTAGTAAATCCGATTTAAGCAAAATGCAGCCTCGGCCATCAAGTGTCCAAGTCAAGAAGACTCAACATACAGGCTATCATTAAGGAGCATGTTTAGAAGCCAAAAGGATGGTTTAAAAGACTGTAAACATTGAACTTTGATTCCTCATGTGGACGGTGACATGAGTCTGAATAAACAATTATTTATCTCTGTCGGCTTCATTTTAATAAAACAAGTTACGCATCTTTAAATATTACGCAAGAGTTAAAATGTCTTTTTTAAAACATTGTTAAATGTTTAGTGTTTAGAAATGATCTTTTTACTACACAGCAGGAATCAAATCTCACTTGTTGCCCTTTTTAATAAACTTGTATTCACTCCACAATCTGTGAATAGATCTTAATGTTCCTTTTCTCCGTAGTTTCCAGTATTCACTCTGTGTTACTGTCTTTGTTTTACAGTGGGCCAACATGAGCTGACCAAGCACCAAGTGGCCGTGAAGATCTTGAACAGGCAGAAGATCCGCAGTTTGGACGTGGTGGGAAAAATCCGCCGGGAGATCCAGAACCTGAAGCTTTTCAGGCACCCTCACATAATTAAACTGTAAGTCCTAGATTACGCACCTCTCGCCGCCGCGTAATCCCCCCGCCGCCACATTAATGCCACCCACTGAACTATTTCCAGACTTTAGAAACGGTGCGTTGCAGAATGCATCCATCAGGGTGATGTCATCTGACCCAGTCTCCCTTTCCATCAGCGCTCTCTGCCTGCGTTGTGTGTGCCTCTCCCCTTTCTTGTTAGTTGTGCATTTAAATGAGCAGGAAAGTGCATTAGCAGCAGGCCGTGTGACCTCTTTGTCCTAAAAACAAATTCTCGCTTAATGTGCATTCAGAAGAGCTGCTCTCCTGTCAGGGGCAGTGACAATGTCGCTCGCCGCGTTTGAAATGACTTGTGAAGTCCCTGACAACATTTGTACCTGCTAAAGTGGAAAGATGACAGCTATTTTCAATGAGTCGTATTCCGGTTGCTGTCTGAGCCGACTGTGGCGCTCGTTTGTTGCAAATTATTCTGCAGCTTCATAAGGGAGTGATCCTTAGCACTGTTAAAAAATCAATTTTTATCTAATCATGTGCTGTTACACAGAGTAGATATACTCTGGTATACTGAAAGGAGCTCTGATCTAAATACGATGAAGGGGGTTTGAAAATAGAGCACAAGGTGTGGCTAATGTCCTGAATATCAGCTCTATGTCAGGCATGCACAAGAATGTAAACTTTGTGTGTGGGATCTCAGACAGAGAGAGAGAGAGAGAGAGGTGATCTTTTTCAAAGGGTAAGAAGCTAAACTGTGTGGTGTGGCTTGTTTAGTCTCAGAGCAAATGCAGCAGTGCAACACAACACTATTGTACTGTGATAAATGACTTTAAAGTTGGAGGTAAATCACTGCAGTGTTGTGTTGAATATGTCAGAACAACAATTCAGTGTTTTTTACTTTCACTTTTTATTATTATTATTATTTTTGAAGGTGGCATTTACTACCTCAAGACAGGAGAGATTTGAATCGGCTTCCTGATAGGTTGAGTCTAGCTGGCTAGTTTCAAGAACAGAATCAGGGGGTAATACATTGTTGCACTGTTCTTAGTGGAATGTAGAGAAGAACTGTGGCGTGACTTGATATGGGGGGTTATGAGTAAATCACCCTAGGTAACTAGCTATAGGATCTACCCTTTAAGTTATCTAGTCAAGTGTAAAGGTTCTATGCTGCTGTTTACATGTCAGTTTCTGTGATATTTAACACTGTGTAGTGAATTTAATCAGATCCGTGTTGGTTTCCTCTCCTGAGGGATGTTCTCCTTATGGTTTGTCGGGTGCAAAGATGAGCAAAACACTTAAAGCTGCAGGATATTAGGAAACATAAAATTGCAATATGAACTCCCCAAACTCCCCCATCCCCATGACAGACCTGACCACTCACCTTGAGCAATAGCATGATTGCCGCTACATGCATCAGGGGTGGACATAAAATGCAGTGCAAGTTTATCTAACTGGTCGAGTATTATCAGGCAGATTTTACATCTACAGCCCCTGAAATATTATACCCAGTCTGCTCTGTGCAACTGCAGTGTTTTATCAGCAAATACCTATTTATAAATTACTTTTATCTGCATTAGGGCAACATACCCTGATTGGGACATGCCTATATTTATAAGTAATTTTTAAAATTTCTATCTGGCTTTGACGTGCAGTACATTAAGTTTGTCTTTTACTCCAATATTCCAAAATAATTACGTCCCCTTCACTAAAGCTTGGCTGCAGTTTTTGTCACATGCTTTAATAACTGGTATTATATAGGCCTGGGTGATAAGGCCTCAAATGAATATCATGATATATTGAGCAGTTCATTTTGATAACGATAAATGGATGATGGCTACCCCACCGCCAAAAAACAAAAGTTTTCCCTCTAGATGGGGCTGTGGCTTCACCTCTTCCTCCTCGACCAGCTCTAGCCCCGAAGCTTCAATATTTGAATCTTTCTCCATTTGCTCACCGTCTTTCTCTTCCAATGTCGTGAACTCCTCAGCATGGAAAGTAGCTGTCCCAAAAGTCATTAGAAGTTGCTAAATGACGTTAACGCCTCATTTGGAGAGAGGAATCTTCCTTTTTTTTTTTTTTTTACTATATTTGTTTGCTGAATTTTTTTTTTTTTTAACCATTGATGGCAGTGTTTTTGTGGTGGGACTGTTATAAGGTTTTGCCTTTTGAGTATGTTTTTGAGTTATGTGTTTTTATATCACTAATTGTGGCAATGAAAATCAGCCTTACAATACAGGCAGAATGCGCATCCGGGTAAATCCTCCAATAAACGGCTTCAACCAGCCTTTTTCTTCAGTGTTTGATTCCAACTCTTTCCTGTATTTCTGAGAATCCAGTTTAGACTGAGACACGACTGTCTAACGTCTGTCTCAGAGAGGCGCACACCGCGGACGAGGTGAGTAAGGGACTGAGGTTATGATAGTGAAATCTGTGATTTATTTAGTGTGCTCTCATTTATTTTAGACAAACATTATTACATTTACATCTAAGCGCCGGTAGGATCAGTCAGCAGCTTTGGACGCAGTGGGATAACAGCTGCTCTGAGTGCAGCAGGAGGACTGGCTGCCTGCTAGCTCTCTGGGACGGGAGAGAGCAGATCACAGCAGCGCCGCTGCTCAGTGAAAAAAGTAACCAGGATACGGGCTTCACGTCAGTCTCCAAAAACACCAAAAAAAGTCGCTAGATTTGTCACTAGTCTCTTTTTAAGATGTATATATATATTTTTTAAAGAGTCGGTAGGGGTCTAAAAACTCGCTTACATAGCAACAAAGTAAGGCAAGGCCATTTTATTTCAGCAAGGTAATTCAAGGTGCTTAACATGATAAGGGGATAAAATAAAAATAGAAATAAAACAGAAAGCATATAGAGTAAAAACAGCAATAAAGCATGAAGCACACAAAACATATGATACTTGAAAAGACTACTCAGAGAGCTCAAAACAGATGAGATTTTAGCCGTGATTTAAAAGATCTGTGTTTCAGCAGCCCGACATCAGTCCTTTAAAGTAGCTAAGTTGGCAACACTGCTGGATGGGGTGGAGTCACATGACTGCACATAGTCTCGTGACTCCACCCCATCCAGTCTGTAACATAATACTGCTGCGGCGTCTTAAAGGGACATAAGCATCGCCAAACCACACGCAACTTTTTCTTTTTAAAACACCTAAAATATTGACATGGGCAAAATGACATTGGTTACAGTCATAAATTTCGGTATTGGTAAATCTTCCATTTGTCGCCCAGCCCTAGTATTATACATGTCATGTAAATTGTTATAGGTTTGCTGTGTAGCACATCAGCACAGGAACAGGTCACAAACAGGTGCTGGTGCTCATTTAGTGGTGAACAGACTAGCCTTATGTGAGCTTTGATCTACCATTAAACAATAGCCGATTGCATCCCTGAAATGTAAGAAACTTTTGGCCCAAAAGATATGAAACATGATGGATTAGATTTAAAGGCGTATTTTTACAATCTCCCTAACATCTTATCGATCAAACGGAGTTGTAATCGTATTTTGATGTGTCAAGTAGAAGATTCATGTCTGTCCGACTAATTCTTCTTTGGCACGTTATGCAAATAAAGTTCGGCCATTTGAGCTGTTTTGAATCAGTTCTGCACCTCAGCTGTTAGTAACTTATGTGATTTTAAGCTTTTTTGTTTTTGTTGTTGTAGGTATCAAGTTATTAGCACCCCTACAGATATCTTCATGGTCATGGAGTACGTCTCAGGTGGAGAGCTCTTCGATTACATCTGCAAAAATGGAAAGGTAATACATGATGACACTGAAGATGATTTTAGAGTTATAGATAAATGGCACATGTTTTACACGGCTGAATTTACACATAAGTATTTTATCACCACACAATGTCTAGGTGCTGTTTGTGACATTGACTGCTCTGTGCGGGCTCTAATGGGTAATTTCTGATCTATTAGTTGGAGGAGAAGGAGAGTCGGCGACTGTTCCAGCAGATTATATCAGCGGTAGACTACTGCCACAGGCACATGGTGGTACATCGAGACCTCAAACCCGAGAACGTGCTGCTCGACGCTCACATGAATGCAAAGATTGCAGACTTCGGTATGTATTTCTGCACCACACCCGGCAGCCTGGATAAGAGGCACCGTTCTTGGGTTATAATAAAAGGAAAACCAATGAGGTTTCAGGTTGCTCTACAAGCATTTTCTGCTGCGATGCTCTGAAGAGCAGACAATTGTTTTGTTTAAAATGTGTTTTGCATAGGGGCAGTCATGCATGTTGAAATAGACAAATAGGGTGGGTTTTCCAATTATCAGCAGCAGCCTGTTTACCTGATGATTGGCTAATATTTTGGAAAAAGAACATCAGTTGACAATGAGAGTAAATGTAAAGCTAGAGTTGAAGAAGCTCATAGATAGATAGATGTTTTAAATATCAATCTTCAGGTGTATATACAGTTACTTTGTCACATTTGTTCAATCTGTGGTTCAGATTCACTCAAGCTTCCAAAAAAAGATTTTCTTTCCCTTATAGGGAATCTGAGCTTGAGTTGTAATGACTTCAGAGTTCAAATAGACACTGGGAACTTTATTACCTCTGTTTAATTGTTTGGCAAACAGAACTATAGCAGTACTGTCTTTCACTTTCATAACACCATGGTTTAAAGTGTAACTGAACCCCCTGAAAAATCATAACCCCGCCCCCAGACAACATTAAAAAAATTCTACAAAGTGGGCGGTGCCAGGAAGAACGGAGGGGTATGGCCAAGTTTGGAGGATGAGCGGAGGGGGGAACGTGGGGGTGTGTTCAGGAGGATAGTGACAGCTAGCTTAATCTGACACTGAAACATGGACAGTGACCAAAGACGTGACCAAAAACGTTGGCAGTTTTGCGACTGATCGATCTGATCAACATTCATCTGTTTTGAACGTTAGACTATATTAGCATTACCACTCAGAGACTGGACTCCTCCTGAGCCGTATCAATTCGAGCCGCTGGCTGGGGGCGCTGCTGCTGAAGGAGAGAGAGACAGGAGGAGACCAGTTTCTGAGTGGTAATGCTAACATAGGCTAACGTTCAAAACAGTATGTTAGCTATGCTAACTAAGTTCTAATGTGATAATAATGGTAACCTGAAAAACGCAATCCCACTCCAAACTCGCCACTGGGGGGGGAATATGTCTGATAGTTTTATACCCAAACCCACGGGGCGTGTCTGTGAGACCATGGCTGCTGTGACATAGTCAATGCCTGTGACGTAGAGATGTACCGCTCTCCACCAGTCACAAAATTCAAATGCAGTAGCCACAGTTCAACCCTAAGAGGGCAGCACTAAGACGTTTTTAGACCAAAAAGTGTAGAATTAAACAAGTTTACACCAAAATGTAAAAAAATCCCCAGAAACTGAAAGCCTCCATTGGTAAAGACCAATTTATACAGTTTAGAAGCAAAAAAAAGTTGTGTTGGGGTTTAGTTACTCTTTAAGAATAAATGGCACAAAAAGGTGGAGATGGAAGATTGCTCCGAATTCTTTAATTTTTTATTCTGAGATATATGATAAGTATCTTTAAAATCTTAAAGGTGCAGGTTGCAGGTTAGAGCCCCCCTTAAACGGCTGTTTGTGGAAATATATATTAGGAACCGTTTCTAAATAAAACATTTACTCATAAATAAATTGTTTTATCTTTTGGAGTCGTTTATATGTGAAGATTTAACTTCCGCCAGACTGGAAGTGACATAGCAGAAGGGAGGCCTGTCAGCAGTTGAAATTTGTGAATCTAATATGACAACAGCCTTTTAATGCAGTAACAATGTAACATTCTGTGCAGGTCTGTCAAACATGATGTCAGATGGAGAGTTCCTGAGAACAAGTTGTGGTTCCCCAAACTATGCTGCTCCAGAGGTCATCTCAGGAAGGTAACAGACTCTGTCGGTTCTCATGTGAAAAATGAGCCCCGAAAGTCAAACTTTACATTTAATCCTTTTTTTATTCCCACCTCACCTGTCCTCAGGTTATATGCCGGTCCGGAGGTGGATATATGGAGTAGTGGTGTCATTCTGTATGCTTTATTGTGTGGTACGCTCCCCTTCGATGACGATCATGTGCCGACACTCTTTAAAAAGATCTGCGACGGGATCTTTTTCACGCCGCAGTATCTAAACCCCTCAGTAGTAAGCCTCCTTAAACACATGCTGCAAGTGGACCCAATGAAAAGAGCAACCATTAGAGAGATCCGGTAACTAAAAAAAATTATATTAAAATAATTGTTTGTCTTTATTCTGTTTTTAGATTATTAAAAAAAGGTGTCTAGTATGTTCCACCCACTGATCTGTTGTTTATTTCACCACTATGTGTTCCACACAGAGAGGATGAGTGGTTCAAACAAGATCTGCCAAAGTACTTGTTTCCCGAGGACCCCTCCTACAGCAACAACATGATCGACGACGAGGCCTTGAAAGAAGTGTGCGAGAAGTTTGAGTGCACAGAGGAGGAAGTTCTTTCCTGCATTTACAGCCGCAACCACCAGGACCCGCTAGCCGTGGCCTACCACCTCATCATCGACAATCGGCGCATCATGAGCGAGGCCAAGGATTTCTACCTGGCCTCGAGCCCCCCTGACAATTTTCTGGACGACGTGGCCGGAATCATCAAGCCCCACCCTGAGCGTATACCCATCTTCGTGGCGGAGCCTCCTCCGAGGTCTCGCCACACGCTGGACGAACTGAACCCCCAGAAGTCCAAACACCAGGGCGTACGAAGAGCCAAGTGGCACCTGGGGATCCGCAGTCAGAGCAGACCCAATGATATTATGACCGAGGTGTGCCGTGCAATGAAACAGCTGGATTATGAGTGGAAGGTATGGAGGGGAAAAAAACATGTCCAGTGTTGACAGTTTTTGAAACCGATTTTGCCTTAATGCGTATTTACAGTTTTAACATTTTTGCTCTTTCTAGGTTGTTAATCCATATTATCTGCGTGTGAGGAGGAAGAATCCTATGACTGGAATGCAAACCAAGATGAGCCTTCAACTCTACCAGGTGGACAGCAGAACCTACCTCCTTGACTTTCGTAGCATAGACGGTGAGTTCTTCCACTGTCTGTGTTTGGTTCAGACCACATTTTCCCCATCATTCTGTTCAGGTAATTTAGTTATAAAATAAAATAAACACATAGTTGACTGTATAACAGAACAGTCCTGTGGAGAGTCAGTTTTCCACTCAACAGAAAAATGCCAACTAAAAGCTGCCTTTTATAAGATTCCCTGTTCCTGTGAGAAACATGGTCAAAACTTTACAGCAGATTGGAAACACAAGAACCCAGTTACGCTAGCTATCAGCTTTCACTGTCCTGCTATGGTATTGTAGGCACCAATGCTTGCTATCGAACCTCACAGTGGTGGTGTTTTTTCTTCCATTTTAAAGCTGTTGCTGCCTAGGTGCATGGCCGGGCCCGCCAAAGACAGATTACAATGCCGGTGTAATTCTAACCATGCAATATATTGACTCTAGTCCACACTCCGTACCAGTCAGTGGCGCTAATGTGCCAATTCGTTGTTTACAGGCTGTTTATAAACACAAAGAAGAAGAAGTAGTGTGCTGTTATTTTTTAGGCTAACTTGCATGCTAACGGTAGCTCTGATTAAACTTTGTGAGAAATGCACACAAGAAAGGGAATTATCAAGTTTTTTTAGTGGCAAATTATGTTGGATTTAGGACACAAGACTTGCTGTGGATTAACAATTTGAAAGGAGGCCATAACTGGATCGTTGTGGATCTTAAAAGATTTCTGTTAGTTAACTCTGTCATGGGTTTTGATATGTAGCTTTGAACGGTACGTTGTCATCTATTTGCTTCCTGAGTGTTTTCAAATCAAATCATATCAAACTTTATTTATAAAGCGCTTTTCAAACCACAAAAAAGCTTCTCAAAGTGCTTTACAGATTAAAAATGACCCACAGACCCCCACCCTTTTCCCAAAACCCAAAAGTAAAAAACATCACCACAGCTATACCCCCCCTCCACCACCCCCATCTTCCATGATGCATTCCCACACATAAAAGCAACAATAGACAAAAGGAAAACGGGCTGAGTACAGATGAGCCAGGAAACGTCATCATGGGAGACATCTACATCGGCGGCAGCACATCAACAGCAGCAGCCAAGGCGCTGACCCAGGGAGCCCAGAGGAGGGAGGGCTGAGACCCCCACCTCCACCCAAGCACCACCTGGAGAGCACCAAGGCAGCCACAGCCGACCACCGCCCCCGAGGCAGAGGGCCCCCACAGAGGAAACACTGGAAGGAAGACTAAAATAAGTTAAAATATTAAAATTAAAACAATTATAAGATATGATAAAAAAAAATGCAAAGCAGATAAAAAATAATTGAAAGATAGCCAGCTAAAAGCTAAACTAAAAAGAATTCAATCAAATAAAACATGCAGCGCAATTTTGCAATTTTGACAAAAGCGTGTACTGTGTTCTGGCCACCGATCTAGAACAGACCGGCCGTTCGGGAAAACTCCCTGACTTCTTCTGGCCAGCCCATCCCTGAAATAATCTCAGCTTTCAAATGATGTGTGATATGAATATGTACATTAAACGGGTATCAAAATAGGCAGATTTGATCTGGAAGTATGTAACACACTGCCAATGGGACGTAAAAACGAAATGGGTTAAAAAAGACTGGGCTCCACTAGCTAAGTTGGCACCAGGTCTGCCTAGGTTTGGTCATTCAATTCCTACACCATGGATTTTATATTAAAGGGATATTCCACCCCAAAGTGAAATTTAGTCTGTTGCCATCTTCCCAAGAGTTAGATAAGTGAGAAGCTAAAGCAAAGGGACTGCTGCCAAATTAGGAGAATGACTGGGCTGGTAACAAAATGCTTTTTCACACTTATCTAACTCTAGGGAATATAGCAACAAAGTAAATTTCCCTTAGGGGTGGAATATCCCTTTAAGTGGAGATATTGTTGAGTCTGACATTTAGTTACAACTATGTGGCACAAAACAAAGAATTGAAATATGGTGTAAATTTACTCTAAATACTTGACACTTGACTTGGACTCAAAGTTTTAGACTTGAGTCTGATGAACAGTCATTTACTCAGGAGTATCAATATGCCACTTAGCACCAGTCTGAAAGGTGAACATGGAACATAAATGTTCTACTGCGAACAATTTCATTTATTAGCGAAGAACATTTGTTTACAGCGTGCTGTTGATGGTTTATAACACTGAGGGTACTTTTAGCTGTAGCTACATAAAGGGAACACAAGGATGTTTGTAAAACTGAACTGAGTAAAAAATGTCTCAGTTAAAAATAAAATTTGTCTTCAACAGTTTATTCTCTTATTAAACCTAATACCAGTAAAACAAAAAACACTTTGTGCTCTTCAAAATAAAAGCATTTCAACTTCCAGTTTCCTTCACAGCATTCTCTATTTTTTCACTCACTGCATTGGGCCTCACGCTTTATGTTGTTATAGCGTGCCAATCGCTTTTGTTTAATGGATTCAGCTACACGTCACGCATCTGATGAGATGTTTATTTCAGTCATTAGAGACTTGACTTAGGAAAAAAAGAATCTTTGTAATTGTGAACATCTCTCCAAAACATTAACCTCAATTAAGGGAAATGGAATCAAACTTTGTATTTTTGACCTTTAACACCCATGTTAAGTGTTTCCTTACTCATTAACTTTTTAAGTCCTGGTACACTCTTATGGAAATTAGTTTGCCTAAGACCTGGGAAGAAGTTGATGCTCCTTTAAAACTACTTGTCCCTATGTTTATCGGTACTTTAAATGTGTGATTTTTTTATTTATTGAGGTAATTACCACTAATGACGGTGTTCCATCAGGTCTTATTGGAATAATAATGATAAAATAATAGTAATTAAACAGATTAATCATAATTGGTGTCAAGGGATATGAGTAAGAAGAAAGGCATATTTATGTTGACCTAGATACATTAGCTAAATCTGAATGCATTTCTGTTTATCTGACTGTCCTGCAGTGTGCTGCCTCAGTATAGACTTCATTAATGATTGACTAAAATTCAGGGGGTTTTGGTTGTCGTAACAAAGGCATGCTGTGTAAAGGTTGTGAGGCCAAAATTTGACCATTGGTGACATGATTTGGGAGCAGTGTTGAGAAGAAGATGGCTCAAAAAACTTTAGGTTGTGAGAAGCGTATTGGTTTGAAACCAACAGGTTAATTTTTTACAAAATAATTTAGTGTTTAGTTTAAAAAAAAGTTACGCTTTACGCTGCACGCTGCAGGTTCACACAGCATGAGGGATGTTTACTTTCTCCCTAACGAGACGTCACATAAAAAAACCCACCAAAAAAACGCTTATACCGCAGGGACGGTATGACAGAAAACTTTAGTGGTTTTTAAACCGCGGTATACCTTGAAACTGCGGTATACCTTGAAACCGGTAACCGGCCCATGCCTAGACTATATTGAATGCAAATGCTTGTTTTTGGGGTGGTAATAAAAAGCATTTCTCTAATATTCATTACAAAAATAAACTGAAACCTAATGAAAACCCAGTAAAACATTATTGTACTGAGTATATAAAGATTCAAATACTTTGGTATGTTTCAGGGCTGTACGTTTACTTTTTTAGCTTATAACACCGGTGCTACAGAGGTTGCTGGTTTTGTAGCACAGACAAAAAAGTTGTAGCACCAACACAAAATTTCTTTTACTATTTCTTAAAACCAACTGTAGTGCATCTCATTATTTTAACACACAAACTATAATAATGCATTTCAGACATGTTTATTCAGTGAAAATCCTAACATATTAGCTTTATTTATATTAGTGTGGATGTATTTAATACATAGGTGTGTGCATATGCATTGAGAAATGTGAGTTTAGGTCATGATGCAATACATATAGTAGAATAAAAATTCCAATAATTGTCTCACGCTGGGGAAATTCAAGCGTAATAGCAGCTAAGTGACAGATTTGCACAATTAAAATATAAAGGATATAAAAAACAGAATTGAAAAGTGTACAGTAAGGGCAAAATTACAACACTAAAATACTGTGAAGTTATTAAAAATTACATATTCTGGTTACAGAAACTGAGCAGGATAATTTAAAAATATTTACAAAACATACATCTATTTGTTCATTAAAGAACATACTGTTTACAACAGTGGCAAATACTGTAAACAACAGAGATGTGTAATAATGAACAACCCTCAGCATCCTCCATGCGAGACTATCATACAACAACAGAGTCTTAAGTCAGAAGCTTAGTCAGCTTCGCTGTAACACAGACTGCTACAGGAGATCCTTCCTGCCCACAGCCATCAGCGTCTACAACGACAACACTTGATTTTCCTTTGGGATCAATAAAATTTTTATGAATTGAATTGAATAACGGCAGAAATGTTATTTGAAATGAGGCGACAGTGCAAAGAACAGCAAGCATGGTAACACTTATTGAGTTTGTTGGGAGCAGTGATTTTACAATTACAACTGCTATAATGGTAAATGTTACTCACCAACTGCATGGCTGTGTTTAAGCTCTTGCTGCCCAACTAGCTTCTTTAATTTTCCATTTGGAATTGTGCACATAAACATCTCACACTCCTTGTTGGAAAAGTTTGTATCGCCATCATCAATGAGGACCGAAATATTGTGGGCTCGTCTGATACAGTATCTTCCACCAGACTGGATTTCATTTCTCCTACGATGGTGATCATCTCCCGGTACCAGCACGCTCCAGTTGTTGTTTTAAGATGAGTGCACCGCAGAAAATCCGCCTTCCGAAATCCGTCGGATTCTCTAAGCATGCGTATGCCGTCTACCAGTGGACTGGTGTGGGAACTATTGTAGGATAAAGGACTAGCCTAATTACTTTGATATAACAATAGTCTACAGCCACTATGTAGCATTGAGAAGTACCAGTGCTTCATCTGTCGCGGTCGCATCTTCCTTACAGTGAAAAAACAAAGCAAGTGCTACGTATGGAAACAAAAGTGCACCGCACTATTTTTTTTCATTGCACATGCAGTGTTTGCAGTTATACTACACATCAGTATACTCAAAGTATATTTCAGTATTAGTATTCTTATTCAAATGTGTTATTTTAAGACGACTATATAGCAATTACTATAATGTATTTGTGTTAGAGTATTGGCAAACATTAATAAAGATGCATACACAATAAAATAGGTTTATTTGTCAGCTGGCTTCAATTAGCGTTATATTTGTATTCCGACAAAACAAAATGATTGTCGGAGGGTTGTTTATACAGCTCATCTGGGAATACTAGACCATATATGTTTATGTAGTAGAAATTGGTGAGAACTGATCATGCTTCTTGGAGGAATGCCCTATTTCTCAGTAAAATATTTGAACCACTTCCTGAATGAAGTGCCAAGGGATCGAGGGGGAGGGTTGTTGCTTGTGGTATGGAGAGCCCAATGGGATCCAGCCAAAGAATGCCTGCTTTTTTGTTGTTTTTTTTGACAAAAAGATTTTACAAATCCCACACTGTGTTTTACAGAATCTCTGTAATCACATCTAATCCCTATGTTCCTGTTTAGGTTTGAATTATCTGTAAATGGCTGTTTTTTTGTTTTGTTTTTTCTTGTCAAATTTTAAGATTCTTCTAATACTAGAAAAAAAAGGGTTTTGTTAAGTCTCTATTCACTGATTCATTGTTGAATAATCCAGCTCGAGCTGTCTTAAGTATTTCAGATTTTGAACTAAATGACTCTTTGAAATAGCCCTTTCATTTTAGTTAATCGAGGTATTCCCACACTGACAGTTTTGCCCCTTTTCCACTAGGGTCGGCTCAGTTGGGGCCGGGTCGGTACAGACCGGCCCAGAGCGACCTGGTTGTGTTTCCATTGCCATCTCAGGAACGTGGCAGTAGGCAAGGATATGGGCGGGGTCAGCGTAGCAAAAGCTCCTGTGAAAATCAGTCATCACTCACCGTTTTCCTACATTATAAACGCATTCTGAGACATCACTATAGACGCATTCTGAGACACCACTTCACAAGCACACTGCTTGTGAAGGGGGGGAGGTGTCTGCTCGGCTCAGACAAAGGTAGTGGACACGCGCTAAATAGGAGGCGGACCACACCCAGTCTGAGCCGAGCTGACCCTAGTAGAAAACGAGCATTTGTATCTTGTCAATTGATGTTTCTTTTTTCTATCAAGCACCCAAAATGTGTCCACACAAATAATTAATGTGGTTGGGGGTTGTTCACTGCTAAAGTAACAGAGTTGTCAGCCAGTCCAGGGAGAGGGCTTCCTTTACTCAACTCTGTAAATGCAGAAGAGGAACTCAAGAACTACTTACTTTCTTACTTGAAAGTAAGAGTTTTAAACTGAAATATGGCAGGAGGTCAACCCTAAAGCTTTCATCTTCATATCCGAGGCTCATGATAAGAGACCAGACCCATGACACCAAACAAAGTCACATGCTGACAGCCACTGGCGAGCTAGACTTCTCTGTCACGAAGACTTTTGTGTTTTTATTATCGTGAGATCTCATGTATCAAGATATTATTACACCCTTTTTGTTAGTGCTGTTAATCCCTCTCTTTTTGTCACAGTTTTTTGATGCGTTTACTTTGTTAAACCAAGTCTTTCTTGTGCTGTTTAGATGATATGCTGGAGACTAAATCTGGAACTGCTACCCCTCTCCGTTCTGGGTCTGTGGGCAACCACCGCACCGCAGCAAAGAGCGACGCAGAGGGAGCGGACATTTCAGCCACCTCCAGCACCGTGCAGCCCGCCAAGACCGCCGAAGGCTCCTTAGGTTCCTCTCTGACCTCGTCCATCGACTCATCGGGAGGTGGGGATAACACGCCTGCCCCCCGACCAGGGAGCCACACTATCGAGTTCTTTGAGATGTGCGCAAATCTTATTAAACTACTTGCACGATAGCTTGCAAAACAATCATCGCTAGCCTTTTTTCTCTCTGAGTGTCTTTATAGCAATAAGCATGCAACCGATTCATGGCTCACTTTATCCAGACTGAGGATGAAGTGATTGTTCCATGGCACTGATGCAGGTTGGCGTACCCTAAGCTTTAGGGGGAAGTATACCGACCTGACTGGGTCTGTAGGAGTTGAAGAAAGAGGAATCACATGTTACTTAACTAGGACAGAATAACATTTTGGGGGGGGGTTAAGTTCCCGATCAATCCTAATAACAGATGCCCACATCCCACATACAACTATATGCGGAAGTGATCACACTGAACGGTCTGTACTTATAGCCTGTAAGGCCCATGTTTCAGTACATAGGACAAAATCTCGTTTTTTTTTTGTTGTTTTTTTGCCTGCAGAGGAGGGAGCCACGGGTTCGGGTTAAGAATTGAGTGGTAGTCATAGGAGGCAGGAAGCACTTTTGCACAACTTTCTTTAATTTTCTGCTGCTTGTAATTTTTTTTTTTTTCTCAGTAGGGATCAGAGAAGCATTGCAGATGTACAGGGGCACTGCACTGTTTTATGCCCATCACATTCAGTTGGACCCCAAAAAGTGCAGTGACCCCCATCGCTCTGCAGTGTGTCAGGGACAAAAAAAAAAAAGGATGCTTCACCAGATTTATGAAGAGGTTTTCCTATTTCTGTCAAATACTTAAATGTTCTCAATTTTTGTCCTCATTGTAAAAAAAAACAAGCAATTGTTTAAAATAGTTTGTCCCTTGCATTTTTATATACAAAGGCGTAAACATATTTATCAATGCATTAAGTGGAGAAAGTTTGAGTTCTTGCATTAAGTTCTATTGCTGGATATTATATACACATATTCTTTTTTTTTATTCTTTTTTTAGGTCTGTTAGTTTTGTTGCTCTCAATCACAATGATTTTACTTGATTGTCTTTCTAGATAATAAGCCTGCTTCTCCAATATAAGTGGTGTATAGTTATGACACAAAATCTAGAAATATATCCTTTTAAGTGTCATATTAGATGGGCAAATTGGTTTTTGAGTTTAATGTTATATTTTTCTCTTTACCGGGATAAATTATAGGAGATGAGTGTGAATACTGAGTGAAATGCCTTTGGCCTACATTCATTTCATAAATGCCAATCAGTCACATATACAGACCTCAAGGCCTAATTTTAAACAAATAGTAGCAGTTATATCTGATGTGTAGAAAGTCCGTTCGTCGATAAATACATATGACAGTGGTTTCTTTTTTTTTCAGATGTTTCTTTTTTAATCGTTCTCACATTCCTTTGAAAGTTGACATTTTCTTCCAGAATTTGCTTGAATCTGTTTGTTACTGTAAATTGTTAGGGATGGAAAGTGTTTGGTAAGAGGGTAAAGGTGTGAGACATTTATATTTGATAAAGTTTGTCTGGACATGAAACATGCTGACTTAAAGTCCCAGGTATGTCTTTTAATAGAACACATCTTATTCCATATCCTGTTCACAGTCTTAAAGTTTTGAGTGGTAACTGTTTGGCTGCCTTATCCTTATCAGTACTGTTTCAGTTTTTCTCCTCGAAATTTGATTTCAGTGCTGGTCAGAAATATTGGCACCTTTTGCAGTTTTAAGGATTAATGTCCACAATTTATATTGTTAGTATTGTATCAAGAGTAAACATTTAAAACAGGTTTTGATGATTTAAATGCATTCTTATAAAAAATTCTGTCCCCCAGTTTTTGTTTTTTTATATATATAAAAAAAAAACACCTGAAGCTTAAGATTATTGGTGTTCAGCTTTATACAACATTGAAATAACTTCAGATCATGATTAAAATTGCAAAGTGTGACAATAATTGTGATCATGTTCTCTTGTGCTGTATGAAGGTTTTCACCCAAAACACATTCAGTTGAAATGACCGTGATGTCTCCGTTTTTAAACCACAGGTAACAAAAAAAAAAAAGGTAAACACACTTTATAGTGTTGTAGACATGGTGTAAAATAGTACTTATTTTTAAAGGGTTTCTTGCGAGTCTAGCTTACCAAAACTTGTCATGCCTTACATGATGGGTTTTGTAGAAAAGATGAATGTGCGCAAAAAAAAAAAAAAAAAAAAACTCCTTCAGAGATTATGGAAAGTGTCCTAGAAGTCTGTTCAATTTTGTGTCTGGTTGAACCTCTTCAAAATATTGCTCTATTTTTGTTTTGTGTGAAGGGGGGGCCCTACCAGATTGAGCAGCGTAAATCTGAATGGAAAGTGCTGAATCATTTGTATACACAACTGGCTAATAAACTGCTAATAAATTGCATACTATTGTTTGGACGTGTTTTTTCCCCCCAGCTATTCTGAACAAATCTTAATTTTATGAAACTTATTCTTCTTTAGTGGAAAAAAAAGTATACTGTAAAAGAAGCATTCTGATTTTAATATAGCACTTGCAAACGTATATTTTTATTATATCGGTTAAATTTCAAGACATTGTTATAGCTCTAATTCAGACATTTGTATGAATATATCCAACAATATATATGCAAAATTATATCAGCAACAATATATC
Organism: Valencia hispanica; assembly: GCA_963556495.2. Taxonomy (NCBI): domain Eukaryota; kingdom Metazoa; phylum Chordata; class Actinopteri; order Cyprinodontiformes; family Valenciidae; genus Valencia; species Valencia hispanica. The sequence continues at coordinate 29,442,168 of OY747717.1, read as the reverse complement.
TAAAAACATAAACTAAATTACTAAAAGATGTATGCATTAAAACGAAGCTAAAATATTAAATTCGAAAAAAATTAGTTCTACCTACTTTATTTGTTACAGGCCGCTTTTATTTTGAAGTAAGCTGTAAAGATCTTCCGGGTGATGCTGGATTTTGGTATGAGCGTTAGAATAGGATAAACGATAAGCACCTAGTAAAATTCGTGGTTTGATGCACCCACAGAGGGTTTCTTCAATGGTTTCTTCACGCAAATCTACCTTTTTATTCAGACCAGGGGAAATTATTTTAACAGTTATTTACAAAGAGAAACCCGGAAAATAATACATTATATTTTTCAGGTCTTGTAAAATGGACTAATAGGTGTATACTTATATCTGATTTAGTGTATTGTATTGTTTACTTTAAGTCAAACTAAAGCATTTACAGATATTATGAAAATATCTTAAGTAATATTTTTTTTTCAGGCGGGGAAATGTCTCCAGAATTCAGGTTTAACAATCAACATTGAACGCACCATTAAAGGTTACAGACAATGGCTGACAGCTAGGTTTTGCGTATTTGTTCTAGCATACGGAACAGCTCTTAATGTGTGTGTGTGTGTGTGTACACAGCTCCTCTAATTGTCTCAACATAACTGTAATGGCTCTATAAGCATTAAGATTGAGTTAAAATAAAGTGTGATTTTGTTAAGCAAAATGTACTCTGTCGGAACTGGAACAGTTGTTTGGCTATCAATGCTAACGCTAGCTAGCAACCTTTGGACAATTTCTCATACGTTTTAACAGTTATAGAAAGCAGGACTTCCTCTTTGAGAACTGTTGAAACATGTTCTGCTTATTAGTGACCTTTATTCCGCTGTACTATTATAAACATTAGACACTCTGCCATTGTTTCAAAATAAAAGCCCATTTCAAAATAAAAGTAATTTTCTCTTTCAGGATTATGGCCTCATTTGGGTGGAAGAGGAAGATTGGCGAGAAGGTGTCAAAGTCTGTGGTTCAGCAGTTTGAGGCCGAGGACGAGCGAACTGAAGGTGATGATGAAGAAGTGGACTGGCTGCACGCCATCAAACGGAGGAGGGAGATCCTGCTGGAGGACTGTGCTGCAAAGAGCAGGAGGCTGAAAGAGGAGGGGACGCTGCTGGCTGAGGAGGGCAGGTGAGAAAACTTGATGCGTACGCATCCTGGAATTGTGGCACGCCACTGGTTGACAGTCTATGGTTGATGCATCGATGCCGAGGAGAAAACTAGAAATGAAAAACATCAATCTGGAGGTTAAAAATTCTGTGATCGAATACTGAAAAATGTTTTGTTTTTCCTATTAAAATAAATGCATCTCCATTATCTACTACCAGGCATTTTATTTTGGTAATAAAATTGGGATCCTTTTGTAATTTCTTAATTTTCAGTTGAACTAGTAAGTACCACTCGTTTCTATGACCCTGCAGGGCGTTTAAAAAAAATCTAATAATGTACTCCTTGAAAACAGTTTAACATGCCCGAAAATAAGAGAAAAAACCCCAGTTTGCCTGAAAGTGAGTAGGAAGAAGAAAACGTATTTAATGCCACCCCCATTTTCTCATAATAAATTCAATCTGCTTCACTGCTTCTTAAAAAATAAAAGATCAACAACCTTGGACTCAATGTAGATAAGAATATATCTTACATTAGACCGTACATCAATATCACAACTAATAGATTTTTAACTAAATAACTAAAGTGTGTCATGATGTAGTTACCACAGATAACAATTTACTATTACATACAACAGTTAAATAGCTAATTTGCTTTTATTTATAATATTTTTTTAATTAATAATCTCTTTATATTTAATGATCTTTTTCACAGCTTTCAGTAATGAAAGTACGGACATGTGGCAAGTTCTGTTGTGTAAATCCAAGTTGTTAAAGTTGATGACAAGAGATGATACTTTTAGAATATTGTATCTTTTGGCAGTTTCTTCTGGAAAGCAACGATCAGGCTTTTCCAGGCCAAAACAGATTTCTAGTTTTCTTTGAGGTCTGACCAGCCAATTTTTAGTGTTTCTGATTTTTTTCCCCCTAAGAGGTACAAAACGTAAAAGAGAAAAACAAAAATGTGCTGCAGAAGGGTCCATTTGCTCATTATTTGATTTAGTTTGTCAGTAGAAATTTTACTATTTATTGGTAAATCTTTTTGTGCGAGAAACATATCCCTTGAACTGAAAGTGGTGTGAGTTGTGGGTTTATAATTTTTGGGTTAGCAATTATAACAAAACAAAAATAATGAAATTGTGCTTTATGTAACTCTGTAAAGTCTGATTTTGAGGAGCTGATTCTCTGTTTATTATAGAATTGCCCTTACAATCCATAACATCCGTAATAGACCACATATTTCTCTTGAACAAACCTTTATTAAATAAAGATTTATTGCAATTTAGAACATACATATTTTTCAGTATTACATTGTGTTTCAGTTTTGTTGATGAAAAACTTTCATCATAGTTTTCAGCAACAGCTGTTTTTTCAACCGATGAAAATCAAAACTCCTGCAGAGTGACTAGAACTGCGATAAAAATAATTGATATTTTGATCAAGAATGAAGAAAACAGGATTTTTAAAAAATGCTAATGTACTTCATTATTAGTGGATGGCAGTTTGTGTCCACGAAGTGGTGGTCTTATATATATATATATATATATATATATATATATATATATATATATATATATATATATATACACACTACCGTTCAAAAGTTTGGGGTCACATTGAAATGTCCTTATTTTTGAAGGAAAAGCACTGTACTTTTCAATGAAGATAACTTTAAACTAGTCTTAACTTTAAAGAAATACACTCTATACATTGCTAATGTGGTAAATGACTATTCTAGCTGCAAATGTCTGGTTTTTGGTGCAATATCTACATAGGTGTTCGACAGTCTATTCTTGTTCTTAGAAATGAAGGCTATTCCATGCGAGAAATTGCTAAGAAATTGAAGATTCCCTACAACGGTGTGTACTACTCCCTTCAGAGGACAGCACAAACAGGCTCTAACCAGAGTAGAAAAAGAAGTGGGAGGCCGCGTTGCACAACTGAGCAAGAAGATAAGTACATTAGAGTCTCTAGTTTGAGAAACAAACGCCTCACAGGTCCCCAACTGGCATCTTCATTAAATAGTACCCGCAAAACACCAGTGTCAACATCTACAGTGAAGAGGCGGCTGCGGGATTCTGGGCTTCAGGGCAGAGTGGCAAAGAAAAAGCCATATCTGAGACTGGCCAATAAAAGAAAAAGATTAAGATGGGCAAAAGAACACAGACATTGGACAGAGGAAGACTGGAAAAAAGTGTTGTGGACGGATGAATCCAAGTTTGAGGTGTTTGGATCACAACGAAGAACGTTTGTGAGACGCAGAACAACTGAAAAGATGCTGGAAGAATGCCTGACGCCATCTGTTAAGCATGGTGGAGGTAATGTGATGGTCTGGGGTTGCTTTGGTGCTGGTAAGGTGGGAGATTTGTACAGGGTAAAAGGGATTCTGAATAAGGAAGGCTATCACTCCATTTTGCAACGCCATGCCATACCCAGTGGACAGCGCTTGATTGGAGCCAATTTCATCCTACAACAGGACAATGACCCAAAACACACCTCCAAATTGTGCAAGAACTATTTAGAGAAGAAGCAGGCAGCTGGTATTCTATCGCTAATGGAGTGGCCAGCGCAGTCACCAGATTTAAACCCCATTGAGCTGTTGTGGGAGCAGCTTGGCCATATGGTACGCAAGAAGTGCCCATCCAACCAATCCAAATTGTGGGAGCTGCTTCTAGAAGCGTGGGGTGCAATTTCTCCAGATTACCTCAACAAATTAACAGCTAGAATGCCAAAGGTCTGCAATGCTGTAATTGCTGCAAATGGAGGATTCTTTGACGAAAGCAAAGTTTGATGTAAAAAAAATCTTATTTCAAATACAAATCATTATTTCTAACCTTGTCAATGTCTTGACTCTATTTTCTATTCATTTCACAACGTATGGTGGTGAATAAGTGTGACTTTTCATGGAAAACACAAAATTGTTTGGGTGACCCCAAACTTTTGAACGGTAGTGTATATATATATAAAGGAAGTTAAATGTCACAATAAACAAATCTCATGAAGTATTACAGTCCTAAAGTCCAGAAAAAAGTAATTGATTGTTGGTCAAATGATTGCAATTATAATAATTTTTGAAATTCATGAAATAAGGAGTGTTATGTGTATACTTTATCTCTTATATTGCTTTAGTACATGTTAAATCCCTAAAGTTAAGAGAAAAAAGTAATAATCCTATATATTTAGCAGCACTATGGTATTATCACAAGAAAATCTCAATAAGTTAATTTTTGAAATTATTTTCCAGAACGGTTGTGCATGCACACTTCTGAATGATTCTCACCACAGAACTAATAATAGCCCCTTAAAAATGCATTCATCTATTGTTGCTGTTTAGAGTTTGGTCTTTTTAAGGGGAGAGGTGTGCTTTTACCATTTGTCCAGGAGAGGGCGGTGTTGTACACAGCTAACGTCACTCCCTGCTTTACTAAATGTAAACTTTAAACAAAAAATTTAAAAACTCATTTGTGAAACTTGGTTTACCACCTGCAGCCATACTGAGGTTTGTGTTTCAACAGCAATCAAGGGAAAAAAATACAGCCATTTTGGGTTTCCTGTGAAATTGATGAGTTTTTCCTAAAGCTATTCATGTTGAATTTTGAATTATTGTAAATATTTCCTCGCTTGTTATCTTTGTGTGAGTACGGGGGTCAGGTTTCGAAGGCCTCTTGAACTTTTTTAGCATTTTCAAAATATTGCACCTGTTGACCTTTTTCAGTCAAAGAACAGTCGCTTTTGTACAAGACCCCGTTTGTGCAGAGGACGTGATGTTGTGGTCTTTAGTTACTGCCTGTAATCACGTTTGCCCAGAGAAAGTGGATTTTGCTTGGAAATGATGCCACGGTGGTGCTGCCTAATGGCTGCTCAGAGATTTGAGGTCGTGCCTGCTCAGGGATGTTGGTGACGGGGCGTTTTTTTCGTCTCTAACAACATTGACCTTTGATGGGAGTTGCTTATTACGAAGGTTTGAATGTTTCTGATGCAATCGAGGGGCTCCTCGGTTCTTGGTTCTGATCTGAGCCTCTTCATTCTGGGCCGGGAATCTGCATGTAGATATTTAATGAACATTTATTACCAGTGCATGGTTAATATTTAGCTCGATTCGGTGTGACTGTCCTATAGCGGCTGTTAATTTGTATTTGTTGAGTGTCATAAACTTTCAGAACCATAAAGAACACCTCAAGTGTCAGCAGCTGCAGAAAACTTGCTGTGAAAAAGAAACATATTTATAGCCTAATAAATTGCTATGCATGCTTTACATCTGTTTTATTTGTTGGACTTTCTCTGACTCATTATCAACCAAACACTTCACACAGTTCGCTGATATCTTTGCGCTACATCTTTCACCCTGTGGTATTTTTGCTTCTTTATTTCTGACATCCTCGGGTTTTTTTGAGCTTTTTTTGTCTTTTTGTTTGCTTGACTCTTGCTTTCATCACAATCAGGAGATGAGATTCTCAAGTATGATAACCATAAGCAAAAATACCACACTTGCATAGTGGCGCAGTTAGCCCTGTCACAATAAACAATACATCAATTAATCATATGAGAAATTCAAATGAGCTCTGTCATTTTTCCAGTTAAAATATTTTCTATTTGCATGCTTTCATTTTTTTTTGCATGCTTTTCCTCCCGTGTCTCCGTCTTTCTACCATAGAGACTGGATGAAAACAGGCACATAAAGTCCACATGTCCGTAGTGGCAGAGTAAAATGGGAAGTCTTTTTTTTATTCAAACAGTGTTTTTGTTGTTGGTTTGCAATTTTGGTTCACAGAACTCATTAAATATTGGATATTAAAAATGTCTTCTAGTTGCATTGGTAACTGTTCTTTAGAAATTAAAGTTTATTTGTTGTTCAGATGGTGTACATCCATTGATATTACATTAATTAAAAATGGTGTCAAACGTCAATATTGTCGTTTATTGGAATAGATTCTGGGGCAATTTATCGTCCAGCAACAAATGTTGACGTGTTTTTATTCAAAACCGATTCTCAATAAGCTTATTTTCTGGTTTCAAAAAGGCCACCACTCATCAAGTAAAAATGTTTGTCAAATAAACATTTACATATTAGAGAGATGTAATCAAAGTATAATGAGTAAAATACAAATGTGTTCATCTTTATTTAAACGTCTGACTAGTATTTTAAACACACAAATAGTAAATTATGTTAATCAGTAAATAAAACTTGAATTCATTCCATCTTAAAATCAATTATATATTTGTAATTATTTCAGTATTTAATTATCTCACAATTTCTTTGCTGCAGTCCATCTTCAAGTATTTGAATCTGTCTTAATATCTTATTAAAATAGACCAGCACATGTGATTGGCTAACCTGCCCGGCAACTCAAGTACAGACCAATCATCTTCTCTGTAACAGAGTTAATCTCACCAACTGATTTTATTGGGTAAAGCTGACAAAAAAATAAACCCACAATGTACTGCAATACAGGAATACCATACAATGAATGAGTACTTAAATAATTCTTTATGTTTTAACATTTAATGAATCTCAAATGTAATTTGATCATTTCAATATTATTTTAATTAAACCAACATGTTTCTGCTGACTGGAAATAATATTAAAGTTGTGGAGTCCTAATCCAAGCCTGATAAAGAATTTGTGGAGGAAATTTAAGATTCGCCTCAAAAACTTGCAGCACATCCCTAAAGATAAAAACAAAACAAAAAAAACCAGAATACTATGTGAAACATTCCAAAAAACAGATACACTATTAGTATTATTTTGTTAGTTTTTTTCAAAATTGCTACTTCTTTACCATTGTTGTACTGTCTTTTGGGACATTACCACCTCAATTACTAACATAAACAAACTTTTTTTTGTTAAATTAAAATAATTTTACATGTAAAAAAAAATGTAAAAAGTATAGAAAAAAAAATGCCTTAACTGTATGTATTTTATTCGTTTTTGTAACATTTTTATAATATAAGCATTTGCGCATATATTTTAGGTATTTCTATAAGAATATTAATTATTATCTAATGATGTTAACTTATGAATACATTTAGTTCTTCATTAGCATCTCGAAGCTTGCCAACTGTTGGTTTACTGTTTTTCCCAAAAATACATGACCGGTCAAAAGTTTGGGCGCACCTTCTCATTCAGGTCAATGGGAAGTTGATTTCAAACTTGTGACTGGTCGTGTATTTCCAAACAGCCAAACTCGTCTTTTTCTACGAGTATAAGAAGAATGTTGGTGAGCAACACACTTCAGGGTCAAATTTTCTTTTTTATTCCTTCACAAAACGACTTTAAGGTTTTGATACCAGTAACCCTCGCATGGTTTATCACGTGTGTGGAGCACTTCTCTATTTTTGCTAGTGTTGTGTGTTGAATTGTCACACACTTACCATTTCTCTACTGTTGTCAGCATTTAAGCAAGCTGCACAGCTTCTGGCTTTATTGATTTTCTTTTTTTTCAAGCTTCATATGCTTTTGTTTACATCCGTTAAAAAAAAGAGAATTAGTGCTTTCCTTGCAGCCCCCTCCCTCTGACCTGCCTTTGACTGATAGACGAACATATAAGATTCATTATGGAAGGCATGTTTTTTGCTCCTTGCCTCATGTGCTGTATTGCCTAATTTCCCACTTTGCTTCATGCAATCGAAGATTTCCGCACTGCCGCAGTTTCTAGTTCCTCACTTAGCTCTCTTCCTAATAAATCCACTGGTATGATTTATGAAATTATTGTTTCACCTGATCATTGTTAATTGCCTCATTGTGTGGCCTTAATTGCTTTCGGGTTTTTCAGGTTATCCATCTCAGTTAAACAGTGAAAGCTGCTGACATGACAATTTGGAGGTCAAACTAATGACTAAGTCTTTTTTCCCCCAGTTGGGAAACTAGTTTTGAGTCAATATTGACCCTGAGGAGACGGCTTCCATAGACTGAACACGTCGATTTAGTTTGCTCAAAAAGCGAGTATGTGCTGTAAAAGCAAATGTATGCAAAACAGTTAAAGGCAGTGGTGACAACTGCTTGGATTGAGACTAGTTAATGTGCCTTATAGCCAAATTTATGCAAATCTTGTTTATGTTTTAGTGAGTTTCTCAAATAGGAACCAGTCATCAACCCTAGTACCCCGCAGACTCTGATTTGCTGGCTGTTTTTTGCTGCAGAGAGCTGTCTGTTTTTTTAAGTCTTTGTAGGCTTCGTTGCTTCTGCCATTCTGTCAGACCGGTGGACAGGTGTTGCATTTACTTTGAAAGAGTCCACAACGCTGATTGTTCTGGGAATCCTTTGACCTTTTTCAAATCTACTTATTGTCTAAGCAGTGAGTTCTTGGAAATCTTAATTTAAGACATAAACAGGGGACAGAAAAGAAAAGAAAAAAAAATCTGCTGTGGGGATAGGATCAAATTAAACCGAAGTATGACTCAGATGTGTTTCACAAACGTCTGTTTGTAGAAATAATCAGGGAAAATCTCCTCATTATATCCACAAAGCAAACTCTGTGTTTTAGTTCCACAACTTAAGTAAAATCTTTGAGCTGAGGCAGTAAAACAAAGCCATGTTAACCTCATTATTAGTATAGGACAGTCATAGCTGAGTAGTCATAACCACATGTGTGTTTTTTTGTTTTTTAGGCACTGGGAGGCCATAAAGAAGTGGGACGAGGCTATTCAGCTGACTCCAGACAACTCACTGCTGTACGAAATGAAATCTCAGGTAAACGTTTTACCAATTTATTTTTTTCTCAGTGATTGCCCTGTAGAGTGTTTTTTTCTCTTTAGAGTCCTTTCACATCCATTTGACAATAAAAAAAATTGTTTTAGATTCCCCCCTCCCCAATGAAAAGTCCAAGAAGTGTGGTGTGTATCTGTGTTCAGCTCCCCTGAGTCAATGCTGTTTAGAAGAACCACCTTTCACTGTGATTAAAGCTGCAGGTCTCCTGGGGTTATGTCTCAATCAAGCTTTATATTGTTAGAGATGAACATTTTTACCCATTCAGAAATTCTCCAAAATAGCTCAGTCGGATTGATTTGAAAGCCTCTGTGGAACAGCAATTAAGCTAGTCCTGCTGCCGATTTTAAATTGGATTTCGATCTGTACTTCTTACTGATCTAAATCATTCCACTGTATCTCTGGCTGAATGGTTAGTGTCACTGTCAACCGCCAACCCTGTGTGAAGTCTTCTTCACTTTCCAGCAGCAGCTTTTCTTCCAGGAGTAATGAGGGGATGTGACGTGTTACCTTTCTGCCAGACATAGTGTTTTGAATGTAGACCAGAATTACCAAGAATAGTTATTTTGCACTATTTCTTCATATAAAGTTACCTCGAAAAGAGCAGTGTTAGCTATTTCCTTTTAAATGCAGTTTCTGCATAAAATTTCCACAACAAAATGATTAAAATGGTTGACAAATACATTTTGTTTTGTTCCTGCTGTTTTGTAATTAGGTAACAGTTTTTTTCCTTTTTCAGAAATATTGAATTCAAGAAAATAAATTAACTATTTTTCCCTTGAAACCCAATAGTAGAAATAAAATTGTGGTTCTTTAATTTTGCCAAAGAACATACACATTTTTAGAGTTGGTATTTCTAAAATCGATTAGCTGCCTGTTTTTGAAGGGTCGTGTAGCTTTTTGCGGCTCTAGACAAACAAAATTGTTGCAGAACCGCGAGCAAAAATGGCTCCTTGTTTTTTTAAAGGTTGCTGACCTCTGGTTTAGATGGAAGGCCATCTTATGGAAGGCGATTTGTCAAACTGTATTTCATTTAGGGGTACCAGATCAAGTTTGGCCAGAACACAAATGAACGCCACCCTTTTCAGATTATTATTTGTAAAAACCAAAAAATGTTCAAAAAGTTGAAAACCACTTTTCAGTTTGCTTCCACTTCACAATTATAACGACAAGTTGGTCTTTTACATAAATTCTAAAGACAATATGTGGAATATTTTAGTGGGAACAAAAATTTGGAAAAAGTCAACGGGTATGAATACTCTTGCAAGCCACTATAAGACCCACATTTTGTCATATTATTTATGAACTATCTCCTAAAACATCTTCCAAACTGCAGATTATGAGGCTTTCAGAAAGATGGTTGTTTTCTTTGTCATCACCTGTTGAAGCTGAAGATAGAATCTAATTCCGAAAATACCGCTCTCCCTGACTCCTGAACTCCTGAATCTGTAACTCAGTTTCTGTCTTTTTGCTGCTTCTTTCTTGTCATCCCTGTTTACCGTCTGTTTGTGTTGGTACTTTAGTGTCTTGTCATGCATATACTAAAAAAACTTTTCTCAGCAGAGTAGTCTTGAAGTTGCAGGGTGCAGTCAGGCAAAATGGAGCTCTTCCCGTTATTTATCCATTTACTATAACTAATACAATATAAGCTAACACAATTAACCCTCTCCTTGTAACCATAGTCATTCTCATCACGTTGAGTATTCCATGCCTAATATAATATTATCCATTACAGGAAATTTGAGAGGGAAATCATTAGCAGAGCAGGCCTGGAGAAACTCTACCCCAAACAGTTTTTGTGTTTAGTGTTTTTTTTTTTCTTCTCATGCCATGACGGGTTTACACACCAATTGTCCTAAGAATACCTCGATTGTCTCAGGGTTGTACGTGCATCGTGCACAGCTCCAGTTATTCCTAATGGTTTTACATCCATAAAACGAAATAAGCCGACATTCTTCAGATCCACCTCATTGCTCAGATGACGTGTGCGATGATGCTAATTGTCCTGTTCTTCCTTTCAATTCTTTGTGTCCGTTTAATTTAATCAATATTGTGCCCAACACATCCGGCTTCCTGCATGTCGAAGGCTGGCATCATCTGTACAACTTTCACCTCCTCGTCTTAAATGTCTCCATCATGCAGTGGAGCCCGCTGTTAGTTAGTAGTATGAAGTAATTCGGGTTAGACATATTATAGTTTTGGTGGATTATAACTGCTTTTGCTAAACTATCATAACGATACATTACTGGTACAAAAAAAGGACATCCTCATGAATTTAAGATTTTACCTAATAGTTGGTAATAGAATTGATCTATACTGAGATTTTCAAAAATCATTTAAATATAACTATCTGTACAAAAGCACTTTGATCCCACACTTCTTTATTAAACCAAAATTGAAAAGTCACTCTTACTCCTTCTGTATCATTTTATAGGTAAAATAGCAGCCATGGGGTTGCTGATCAATTGCACTCAGTTTATTGATCATCAGCAGCTTTTACCCTTTTATTGCTTTTACAAATCAATCTTGATCAGCATAATTTGGCTTTTTTTGACACAAAAATGACAAAAACACCCTTTAATGTCAAGTGAAAACAGTCTTCTACCAAATGACAATTAAATAAAAATTATGTATTATAAAATAAGTGATTGCATAAATATTTACCCCCTTCAAGTCATTATTTAGTGGATGCACCTTTGGTGTTAATCAGGCTTGCCCATCTGGATGCTGCAATTTTCCTCCATTATTTCCAGCAAAACTGTTCCTGCTCCTTCAGGTTGCGTGGGGATCGCTGTGAACAGACCTTTTCAAGTCCTGCCACAAATTCTCTATTGCCTTAAGGTCTGGACGTTGACTCGACCACTCCAGAACATCCACATTGTTGTCTTCAAACCTTTTCTGTGTAGCTTTAGCTGGATGCTTCGGGTCATTATCTTGCTGGAAGATAAATGTTATCCGAAGCCGTAGTTCTCTTGCAGACAGAAACAAATGATTCTTCAGGATTTCAGCATGATGCTTCGTAGTGGGGATGATGTGTTTGTGGTGATGTGCAGTTTTTGGTGTCCACCAAACATAAGCTCCAGTTTATCCATCAGACCAAATAACTGTCTTCCACTTGACCATGGACTCTCCCACATGGCTTTTGGCGAACTCTATTTGAGTCTTAATATGAATTTCTTTTTAACAGTGGCTTTCTCGTCGCCATTTTCCCTTAAAGCTTTGACGGGTGAAGAACCCGGGCAACAGTTGTTGTAAGCAGATTCACAACCATCTTAGCGACTGAAGCTTGTAACTCCTTCAGCATAGTCATAGGTGCCTGGTGGCCTCTCTTTCACTTGACTCCTTCTTGAACGGTCTCTCAGTTTGTGAGGACGACCCGATTTAGGCAGATTTACCCATTTCCCATTTCTTCCATTTCTTGATGATGGATTTAACTGAACTCCTGGGGATGTTCAGTGCCTTAGAGATTTTTTGTATCCAACCCCTGACTTACAGTGTACTGTTCAATGACCTCTCTGATTTGGTTGGAGTGTTTGTTTGTCTACGTGCTGTAATGGTAGCCAGGGATACAGAATAACCAGTGAATGGACCTCCCAGAAACATTTGTCTTTGTACTACAATCACTGCACTCAGATGATCTCCGCTCCACTCATTGTGAGACTATTAGCACCAATTGGTTTGACCCGTGTTGAATTAGGTTATCCACTTTACCACAGGTAATAAGTGGTACAAGTTATTATTTTTGGAGCTTAACTGATTTGTCAAAAGCAATAAAATGGTAAGACATCCAAGGGGTTGAATACTTTCTTATAAACAGTGTATTTGTATGTTATCACAAATCCAAGAAGGGAAGACATCAGCACTGATCTGAGAGACTTAGCTGCTGCTGCCGATCAATATGGCAAGGTTTAAAAGGCAAAACAATGCTAATTTTAAAAGAACTTGACATCTCAGTGAATTCACCTTTAAGTCACACCAAGAAATTGTCAGAAACCCAAGACCTGCAATGCAGGATCTACAAGGTTCAGTAAAATGTGAAAAATCGTGACAGGACCATTTAAAACAAAAAGAAAAATACTGATTTCAGTCTGTAAAGTTGCATCTGAATGAACCAGAAGACTTTGGAAGCAAATCTTGGACAGAAGCTATTGGACTTTGCAGTCATTGAGTTAACCATGAACTCCTTTTTATGCCAAAGTATTAGACAGTCAGATGTGTGGAAACAAAACGCAGTACATGAGCCGAAACACCTCATACCATCTGTCCTGCACAGTGGTGGAGGGTTGATGATCTGGGATTGCTTTGCAGGCAAAACCTGGGTAGCTTTCAGTCACTGAGTTGACTTCTTTGTAGAGATAAATGTAATATTATCTGTCAACAGCTTAAGCTTGATCTTTTTAAAGCATAGGATCTAGTTGCTGCAGTGGCCCAGTCAAAGTCCAGATTTTGAATGAAACTGGTGAACTGAAGTGGTGTTGTAAAGAAGAGGGGGCCGCAGTCCCTCCAGGGCCATGAAAGACACTGATGAGGTCTTGCAGACCTTGCTGCCGAAGTTATTTTACGAGCTGTTGAATTATGGGTTTTATTAAATTTTTCTAACACCGCTTTTGCAGTTTGGTTTCATCGCTGTTCAATAAATAATGGCTGTGTGAAATCTGTTTCATGCCCTTGTGCACCTGAGAGTAAATTGTTGTAGAACCTACGAAGTATCATATGGTTCAGTGCCGTCCGGATATGGAAAACACCTGGTTTGAAAGAGGTTTCTTTTTGTCTCTCCGTGCGCGTGTGTCAAGCAAGAGCTGTAGGGTTAATATATCACAGACAAAATTCTAGCTGGTAAGCTCATACCAAAGTGTGTTTAAGAGATCGAGGAGGGGAATGAGTTCACGTCAACAATGATACATGTGAGCTCGGGTTAGTGGAGATGTAAGTCAACGCCAGAGAGAAATTGAAAGTCCATGACTGGGCTGCTGCTTTGCACACTGCTTCTTATGTTCATATGGATAATTGCAAACCTTAAAGGCTCTAGGTATGGAGCAAATTTGTTTTATATTATAATGACAAACTTAACATTTTTACAAATAAATATCAGCAATATTTTAAGTAACTTCTACTGAAACTTTATAATGAGACTGACATTTCCATAATGTTCAATAAAGCTATTGAAATATTATTAATCCTTTTCTTTTCTGACGGCTCACATTTCCTGGAGAAAATTCAGACCCACTTTGATACACCTAAAACTTGAAATATCATATTGATCCATCCATGTATTATATTTGATATCAGATTTTTAAAATTGAACATACTGTTAAAAACCTGTAAATAAACACTTCAGAAAGGAAAAAAAAGAAATAATTTTATTAAATGTCAATATTGAACTTTCTCAGAAACATAATATTTTGCTTTATTGTATGACAAAATGTTGAAGTTATTATATGTCCCTGTTGTCGAAGACCAACCAAGGCATGCAGATTATGCTTTTATGTTTTCTGGATAATTGATTGTAAGTCTTTGCAGTCAGTAAATGCGATATGCTTAGTGCCAACCAAATCGAACTGACAACTGCACCCTTTCATGTAGATTATTTTGCTGAGTCAGCTATTTTCAACAGCGTTCAGAATGCACTCAGAGGAAGAACACTTAATAAAGACTATAGTGAAAAGAGAACAATGCTGTGCGACATGTAGAGACATTTTTGTGTGCCTCAGGCTGAGAAACAGAGAGAGAGGCTGATTTTTCATACTTTTATTTTCCTTTTAATGCAACATTACTCTGTTTTATCCATTAGCACTTTCAACTTCTGTCTATTTATGGTAGATTTGGAAATGTTGGCAGCCTTTTCAAAATTTCAGTCAATCTGCAGCAAGCAACAAATAAAACACAACAATAAAAATAGAAAACACAACACTTGAAGACATAAAGAACATTAAAACATACTACTGTTATGACATTCAACTGTTATTAATCAATTAATCAAAGGCAGCTCTAAACAGGTGGGGTTTTAGCTTTCATTTAAAGTAACTCTGTGTTTCTTAATTTCCATATAGGATCAATAAAGTATTTTTGAATTGAATTCAGCAGCTTTGAAGTGGTCTGGAAGTTTGTTCCACATAAGACGAGCATAGAAACTAAATGCTCTTGTTTGGTTCTGATTCTAAGGATGCTAAGTGGACTGGAATTAGAGGACCTGATTGGTCTGGGAGGTTGGTATAGTGACAACAGATCTTCAACATACTGGAGCCAGTGTAAGGACTGTGGTGATGTCCTCTACTTTCCTGGTTCTAGTGAGGACGGAAGGAGCAGCGTTCTGGATCAACTGCAGCTGTCTGACTTCTTAGGCAGACCTGTGAAGACACTGTTGCAGGGTTCAATCCCCCTAAAGATAAATGCATGGATGAGTTTTTTTGAGGATATTTGCAACATTAGTCCTTTAATCCTAATGTTCTTCAGGTGATAGAAGGCTGACCTTCTATCACCTGTGATTGCCTTTATGATCCAGGAGATTTCGTGGCTGAGTCCATTACTACACCTAGATCTTGGGCCAGATCAGTAGTTTCTAGCTGTCTTAAAGCTGCAGTCCGGAGAATATATTTATGTATCAAAGTTTTATAAATCTTTAAAATAATAGTGGGGTTCAATACTATGATAAAAGGCTAGTGCTCCACAACACGTGCTATTTTTCTTAATCCCACCTTCCTCCCATAGACCCCTATACATTTCACACTGAGCACCACATTTTTTTAGCCAATAGAATTCGAGTTTCCCAATTTTCCGCTGTCAGTCAACTTGCATGCGGATTGCGCAAACGTGTGAACATGGGGTGCACACAGACTGCTCCGTGTCTTCCCGTTTACAGTCGCCATATTGTGAGAGAGCATCAGTTATGCAGAAGTTGCTCACCTCCAAAATCCATAGCAAAAATACAATCGGGTGGTGCTCAATAGCGCTTGGTGCCTACTTCTTTGAATTGCTGTGTCGCCACAAGTGATGCGTGTGCCCAACTGCTGCGGTAGGGCTGGAGGGAGGGAAGGGAAGGGAAGGGGAGGGGGGAGTGTTTTGGCAGGGGCCTTGCTAGTCTCAGTACTTATGGTAGCTAATCTTATTGCTTGTTTTTATCTGGGCTAACGGGAGCATGTAGATATTAAATAGAACGGGCCCCTTCTATTGCGATGGAAGTTGCCTATTGAGACAAAGAAGTCACTGTGTTTTAGGTAAGACTAGGTAAGAGGTGACTATTTTTGGCTAAGACCAGCCAAGTACTGTACCAAAGAGTCCGACTAGCACTGTGGTTGTACCACAGTCCGTATATATGCAGATATCATTGTACACTTTGTGGAGGGCAGTCTCAGTACTGTGGTGAGCACAGAAACCAGACTAAAAAACATCAAAATGTTTGGTCATTGTTAAATTGTCATCTCATGCCTAATCATAATTTGTTTGTCTTTGTGATGCTCCCTCTGCTTGTAGTATGAACAGCTCAAAGACCGCTCAAAGAAGGAAAGATTGAAAAATACTTTCAGTTCTCTTTTTATTTATTTTTTTACTTTATTTCTTTTATCGTCTTAAACTTTGGAACTTGTTAAAATGGATGTCTCGTCAAAACAAAAAACTGATTTTGAAAATTAGCCACAAATCGATCTCTTTATTTTATTTTTTTTAGACCAACACAAAGTAGTGCCTAACTGTAAAGGAAAAAGGATACATTATTTTCTTATTATCTGAGAAGCATGTCATGCATGTTTCCTGAGCCCCCTTACCTCTGATACCCCTGAATAAAATCTCCTGCAACCAGATGCCATCAGAGTTCACATGTTTGCAATTTAATCTGTTTTACTGTCTTTTTGTAATCTAGTGATTAATGGCATTTTCGAAAACATTTAACTAAAAGAAGAGTAACATTTCTCTTAGAAAAAGAGTGTCTTGTCGTATGTGTGGATTGGTGTTTTTGTCAGACATTGCATGCACAGAAACATGGATCCAGTCTTTTATCATGTATGTTTCCTCTGCAGGTGCTGACCATTCTACATGAAGTGTTTCCAGCCGTGAAGGCAGCAGAGATGGCCGTGAAGTTCAAGCCATTGTGGTGGGAGGGCTGGCAGACTCTGGGCCGGGCACAGCTCAATCTGGGAGAGGTGGACCTGGTGAGTAATAGTGGGTCTTTAAAGAGAGTGAAAGGTGAATATCTAGCAATCCAATTTACAAAGCAGTACAGTGAGAGCTACTGAGCAACAATAGCTAAAAAAAACTTTTATTAGTTCACACTTATGTTTTTTTATTATTATTATTAAATAGCTTCCAGGCTTACACGAAAGAATGTTTTGTGATAAGGATCTTGCATCTCTTAAATGAAACGAGCTTGGGGAAGATTTCTTTGCTGAACTAAACGATAAGAAATACATTTCATGGCCTTAGGCTTTTTCCCTGTGGTAAACACACCAGTGTGTGTCTGACTTTTACCATGATACCCAACAAGTTTAAGAACTGGGTTGAAATGTTTATTTGAAAACAAGTAACCTTTTCATTTGTTATCTTGAAATCGGGAGTGTCAGTTTTTTGAAAAGCTGCAGGGTTCCTCTGCAGCTTGAAAAACTTTGGAAAAGTCTGGAATTTGATTTTCAGGTCTTGAAAAGGTTGAAGAAGTAAAGAATATGTAGTTCAAGACTTGATCTGCTGTAATATTCGTCCACCCACCCAGCCCTCCGTTTGTCCATCTAGCCTTACATCCGTCCAGCTAGACATTCCATTCCATATTTGTAAAAATTTGTACCAGTATCACAGTAAACTTTGTGTTTATATATTAAAAAAAAGATTAAGTACTTTGACCTAAAACTGCATAGGAAGGAACCCTGGAACACACTTCAAATATCTCTATTTCCTACTTTGTTTATTTTGTGTAAGCTTAAAACCACTGAGTTTGGAGCTCCACATATGAAGCACACCCAGTTGCCTGCGGCTGAGACGATTGACTAAATTGCCTCGGAACACGCCAGGACTTGTATATGTGAAACTGGTGGATCACAGTGACTTTATTGACCCCGTTGGAAGCCTAGCAGCCTGGGTTTAAGAAAAAACCCCTTCAGGTTAATGTCGCTCATGCGAGTGGGAGACCTGTCCAACAACACCAAAAAAACCAAACAATAGGAAATGTTGAAAGTTGCTTACGCTCCGACTAAACTAAATATAGACACACCTCATCGTATAATGCAGCTTATTGGAACAACAGAGCAAATATCTATTTTTAGTGCAACTTGTTCTGTCGTGCTTTAGAACATTGGGTGTACCAACATGTTCAGGTTGTGCCTGTTTGGGAATTTAGTTGATCCAACTTTTCTTTTTTTATGGTTTAATTGGACTGTTCTGTTCTTGTCCTTGTTTAAAATTTCCAGTAAACCCGTGTCTGGGTAATGGAAATGGCCCAAAAATAAAACAACTGAAGGCATCTAATCAGTTTGCCACTGATTCACCAGGATATGTCAGCATTTATTGTCTTTGGTATAAATGGGTTTGTTTTCGGGTGATTTTGCTGTTATGGGGTATTCAGAATGAAATTTAATATACCGTTTTTCTAAAAAGAAAAAAAAAATGTTTTTCTCATAGGAATTCAAGTCTGTTATTGAATGAGAAAAAAGATAAGACCTTGGGGTCCAGCTCAGATCTAATCATTTTCCCTACAGTACTCTGCTGTGCTAACCTGCTAGATTCGTTACCCCTGACAACAGTTAGTGTGCCAGTGTGAAAAATAATTTTTGCACATCTGTGTGAGTTATAACATCCAAGGTCATACACTTGAAGAATTTACTCCTGCAGATACTTCAGCTTTGGTCCGGTCATATCTATTTTAGTTTGTTTTAACTGTGTTAATGATTTTTCGGATCGTTTAACCAAAAGCTGTGAAGCCGAATAAATCGGTTTGTTCATTGACGTTGGATTTGATTCTGTTCCTTTACCTGAGTATGCTTTGGGTGGAGGGTGGGAGTTACTGCGAGGAGGAAAACCTATGTGTGGCTTCTGCAATCTGCTTGTACTTGACCATAGTTAACTTGTCTTTATTAGTTAAAGCTTTGTGCTTTAAACAGGGATCTCTAATAAGATTATTTGAAATCTCAAATCAATCTTGCAGGTGTATATGTAGTATATCATGTCTGGATTTGGATCAAATAACATTTAACATCCTGTGACCATATTAGTGAGGCACTAAGAATCCTTCAGACAACCGGAATTGGCGAGCTTTCTCCAGAATCAGCCCTGACCAGTTGGTCCAGTATTTTTTCAACCAATGAATGTATGATATGTAACCACTTCCAGGACAGTTTCACAACAACACTCTTCGGTGTGGAAGTTGCTACGGGGAGAAGACGCAAACTTAGCTATTTTCAGCTTTAGTGAGATGTTTTAAAAATTAAGTCAGCAAGCACAAAGATATTAAAGGAAATTGTATTTTTTGTATCCATCCGTTCATTCAGGCTGCAAAAAAGAGAGAGAGAGTAAGACTTTTGGCAGATAGCTGGAAGCCTTAATAGAATACGACAGAGGTGTATTTTAAACATTTGGAAATGTTGGCAGCGTTTTTAACCGATTTTAACACCACTGACTTTTAGCAACTTGTTTTTATCGGGGGCGTTTTTGATCCGAGCACGGACTACTTTTTATTTCGTCATGCCTTCACTCACCTGCACCCCCGGATGTGATGGCTGTTTTAAATTAACACAAAAAGTTCTGGAGCTGGAGCTGAGGATCTCCACGCTCCATCAAATCCAGGACCACGAGCGCGACGTGGACATCATCTTCGGCCGGACTTTCGCCGCCGCCAACAGTGCTCAGCTGGCGGACACAATTCCCTGCCAGCCCGGTGAAGCTGCGGAGGGGGAATCCATCGCTGGACTCGGACTGCCGAACGCCGGAGGAGCAACAACAACTGCAGAGGAGGACTGCTGGTTCCATCTGGGGGCAAAGCCAAAAGCCCCCATCAGCTCAACACCGGTGCTCCAGGGTGTCTGGTCCATGGTCGGAACCGGCCGCGGTGGGGGGGCCCGGAGCAGCCGCCACCGCTCTCCTTCAACCGGCCTCCCATTGTCAAACCGCTTCGGTGCCCTGGAGCACGACTTTCCTCCTCTGACTGTCCCTCCGGACGCCCTGAAACACCGCAGCTCTGCAGGACTGCCGCCCATCCCCTCCCAGCAGCCGGAGCAGCAGCCGGGCTCCCGCAGCCCTCCACGTCGCGCTAAACCCAGGACTCGCCGAGGCGTGCTCCACTACACCCCGAACCCACGGAACGAGCCCTCGGCGCCGACTACACATCGCTGCAGTCCTGGGGAAGCTAATCCGCCCAACATCCAGCTGGTCCTGGACGGTGAAAGATCCTCTGCCCAGCATCAACTTGTTGACCAGCCGCCCACCACGCTCACTGAACAGATCCTGGACCATATCCAACATCACCCATCTGTGAGTAGAGTTATTATTCACGCTGGAACCAACGACATTCGTAAACAACCACTATTAATATGGCACTTTTAAATGTCCGCTCTCTGCTGAATAAAACTTTTATAATAAATGACCTAATTTTAGATCATAATATACATTGTTTATTTTTAACAGAAACATGGCTGAGTACAGATGCCCCTGTTGTTCTTACAGAGGCCTCCCCACCAAATTTTAACTTCACTTATTCCACGAGGAGTTGCAAAAGGGGAGGCGGAACTGCTTTTATTAGTTCATCAACGCTTTCTGCCAAACCTGTTTTATTTGATAATTTTAGTACTTTTGAATATAATGCAACTGTTTTTAGCACTCCTCAGATTTTATGTGTCACAGTTTACAGGCCTCCTAAAAAGAGTGCACTTTTTGTTCAAGAATTTTCAGAGTTTTTATCAATTTTGTACAACTCGTTTGAAAGGATCATTTTAGCTGGTGATTTTAATCTACACGTGGATAACCTTTTAGACCCTTTATCAACAGAATTTTTAAATATTTTGAATTATATGGATTTTAGTCAGCATGTCATGCAGCCAACTCACAACAGAGGACACACCCTGGACTTGGTCATCACGCATGGCCTGTCCACCCGTGTGTCCTCTGTTGTTGACTTGGCTGTCTCTGACCATTACTGCGTGTTTTTTAACATCACCAGTTTTATCCAGCAGGAGACCTCTGTGAGAACTGTCAGGAAGCGCCATCTAACCCCTGAAGTGGCTGCAGGTTTTCTAGAAGTTTTCCAAAAGTTTCCTCCTACTCTCTTACCTGCCCCCTGTGATTTTATCGTCAGTGATTTTAAGAAATAACAAAATCCTATAATAATGCTGTAAGAAATTCAAGAAATGCTTACTTTGCAAAAATCATATCAGACAATAAAAATAATCCTAAAATCCTTTTTTCCACCATTGATAAACTTTTTAACAGAGCTACTAATGCATTTCAGAAAACCCCCTCAAACACTCTTTGTGAGGAGTTCGCAGACCACTTCAGAGGGAAGGTAGACACCATCAGATGTAATATTTTATCTTCTCAGTGTAACATGGTTTTAGACAAATCTGAATGTGTGTCTCTACCAGAGGAAACGCTGGACAGTTTTGTCCTGGTAGAAGCTGGGACTCTTGATAAAGTTTTCTCCTCAGTGAGGCCCACCACATGTGTTTTGGACCCGATTCCCACTTCATTTTTTAAGCCATTTTATGAATCTTTTAGGGATGAGATTTTAACCATGATGAATTGCTCCCTCCAGACGGGGGTCTTTCCTGCCGCCTTTAAAGGGGCGGAAGTGAAGCCCCTGCTGAAGAAGAGCAATTTAGATTTTAATGATTTTAATAATTTTAGACCGGTATCTAACTTACCATTTTTAAGCAAGGTTTTAGAAAAGCTAGTTTTAATTCAACTTAATGATTTTATTAATGAGCACAATGTCCTGGAGAAATTTCAGTCTGGTTTTAGGGTGAACCACAGCACAGAGACGGCCCTTCTGAAGATTTTAAATGATTTTAGAATAAATTATGACGCTCAGAAGGTGACAGTGTTGGTTCTACTGGATCTAAGCGCTGCCTTCGATACAGTGGATCACACTATTCTTTTAAACCGTTTAAAACAGATCGGCCTCTCTGGTGCTGTTCACAAATGGTTCACATCCTATCTCACAGACAGGACTTTTATGGTAAGTTTAGATACCTGCTCCTCTAGGGTCCATAGGATTACATGTGGTGTGCCCCAGGGTTCAATTTTAGGCCCAGTGCTTTTTAACCTTTATATGCTCCCTCTTGGCAGCGTCATCAGGAGACATGGAGTTAACTTTCACAGTTATGCTGATGATACACAGTTATACATCTCCTTGTCTCCCGATGACACACGGCCAATGGATGCACTTTTTAACTGCATTTTAGACATTAAATCCTGGATGGCAGAAAACTTTCTCCAGCTCAACCAGGACAAAACTGAAGTTTTAGTCATCGGTCCTGAGGCTCAGAGAGAGAAACTTTTACCAAAACTACAATCACTGTCTTTTAATCTCTCTTTACAAGTGAAGAACCTGGGCGTGATTTTTGACTCTGAGCTGACTTTTATTCCTCACATAAAAAATATCACTAAAATAGGTTTTTATCAACTAAAGAACATCGCCAGAGTCCGCCCCATTCTGTCTCGGGCCAATACGGAGACACTGATGCATGCTTTTATCTCCAGTAGAATTGATTACTGTAATGCCCTGCTTTCTGGTCTTCCCAAAAAGA
Organism: Valencia hispanica; assembly: GCA_963556495.2. Lineage (NCBI taxonomy): Eukaryota > Metazoa > Chordata > Actinopteri > Cyprinodontiformes > Valenciidae > Valencia > Valencia hispanica. Next base: position 29,419,618 of record OY747717.1, on the reverse strand, counting down.
GTATATCAGGTTTACAACTACTACAAAATTCAGCAGCAGGTGTCCTGACGAAGACCAGGAGGCGGGAGCACATTACACCGGTCTTAAAATCATTGCATTGGCTCCCCGTACATTTCAGGATCGACTTTAAGGTTCTTTTAATGGTTTTTAAGTGTCTTAATGGTCTTGGGCCTTCTTATCTCTCTGAACTGCTTTTACCATATAAACCTTCGCTGTCTCTGCGCTCCTCTGGCAGCCGTCTCCTTGTCACCCCAAAAGTCAGGACACACAAGCATGGCGAGGCGTCTTTCCAGTTTTATGGCCCTCACCTCTGGAACAGGCTGCCAGAGAACCTCAGGGCTGCAGAGAATATTCATGTTTTTAAGAGCAGGCTCAAGACTCACCTTTTTAGCTTAGCTTTTAACTGATTATTATTTATCACTGTTTGTTTAATTGCTTTGGATGTTTTATATGATTATATTTTTATCAGTTTTACTTTTCAATCTTAGCACATTAATTTACCGTTTCTTTTTATACTTTAATTTATCTTGATCCCCGTTCCAGTGTTTCCTCTGTGGGAGCCCTCTGCCCCGGGAGCGGTGGTCGGCTGTAGCTGCCTGGGTGCTCTCCGGGTGGAGCTTGGGTGGAGGTGGGGGTCTTGGCCTTGCCTCCACTGGGTGCCCTGTGTCAGTGCCTCGGCTGGTGCTGTTAATCTACTGCTGCCGGGGCAGATGGCTCCTCTGATGGCGTTTCCTTGCATGGTTCATCTGCACTCGGCCCAATGTCCTTTTTTACCTTTTCTTTTAACTGTGTGTGTGCATGGGAGATGGGTTGGGGGGAGGGGGGTATAACTGTGACCATGCTTTTAAATCTGTGGGGGAGGGAAGGGAAGGTGGTTTTATGTAGGGTCATTTTAATCTGTAAAGCACTTTGTGATGCAACTTCTTGTATGAAAAGCGCTTCATAAATAAAGTTTGATTTGATTTGATTTAAAATCTTAAGAGTCAAAGTAAAGACCTAGATTCTCCAGTGAATACACATCAAGACTGCTGAGAAACTTGTAATATTGGATGCTTAAAGCAAGTTTAAAATGTGAATGCCGAATTGTCTTTACTAATCCTTTCAAAAAATAATTGAAACCCTGTTCATTTAGCTTGAAAACAAATGTGCAGTTTATGTAAATGTGCCAGATGGCCAATTTCTTTCTGTTGTCCTTTGTTTTACAGTGACTCCTCTCTCACGCAACTTTGTGAAGTCATCTCTATTCCTGTTCATGGCAAAAAAAAAAATCCAAAAAATGATCGAAAAATCTTCCTCAAAACTTGGATCAGTTCATCTCTAAAAATAACCAGAGGATCAAATGTCAAGTTAATGTTCTTTTTAAAATATATCCAAAAAAAACCAGGGTGCATCAGTTATTACAAGTCTCAATTCCTTTCTTCAGGCTTATCGAAGCTCAGTCAGAGCCCCAGCAGCTGATTTAAGGAGCTAATTTCTGCTGTAAAACCGACAGGTTTCACCTTATGTTCCTCTCCCCTAACTTTTGGAAAGGCTCGACAGGTCTCTGATATTTGTCAGAGCTGATTCTTGAGAGCATCAGTCAACTTTATTAGCACGTCGGATGAAATTGATTTCACCATTTCACTGAGATCAAATGGCCGTTTGTCAAGGCACACACCTGGTTGTATGAACATCCAGAAGATGCTCGCGTTTTTTGCTGAGTGGAACCGAAGGTCTCAATGCAATCTTCTAATGACGACTCAGCAAAGAGATATTGATCTAGTTTCATAACAAACTACAGCTGTCAAGCATAGCATGAAGGAGGTTAGGATCGTATTCCCAGATAATGCTGAATTGGGCTGCACTATTTCTCTGTGTGAGCTCACTTCCAGCTCATTTACTGGATGATTGCGCTTGCATCTCACATTTTCTACTGTTCCCTCATCTTTTTTTTTCCTGAGCTCATATCAGCCCTCTCCCTCCAGGCTGTGAGGTCCTTCCAGATTGCCATCCACTTGTGTCCCTCGGAGCGAAGCCTCTGGCAGGACGATTTGAGCTGGGCAAGGACCTTGCAGAAGCAGCAGTTGGCCACCAAGGAGAAGATTAGACAAGAGGAAGAGACCAAAAAGCAGATCCTTAACGCCCCCGAGCTGGAGCAGGACTACGACTTTGAGTCAGATGAGGTGCTAGCAGCCTGTGTGGCAGTCGCTAAGAGACAGACACTGTACGAGGAACTGAGGAGGACCACCGTGGTCATAGACGGCGAGGGGAACTTACAAAATGTAGTGAGTGGGGAAGAGGGATCAAAGGACACAGATACACCAGTGAAGGAGCAGTTTGTTAAATCAAGAGGACTCTGAACTACTCTCATGTTGAACTGATGATCATGTGTAAAGCCTAAACTTAATATTAGAAACAAAGATCACAGAAGGCTTTAGTTGTTGCAACTCTTTGTATCTAACTATTCCATCCCTTTAGCATCAATTATAGTAAAATGTGAACGTTGAGTTTTTATATCTATCGTGACTCATGAGGCTGAAAGCGAATGTGGAAAGATCAGCCTGAGGAGTCGTGTTTCAGTCAGTGAAAGTCTGTTCAATGTTCAGCAAGAGGCCACTGCTCCCATTTATGAAGAATGGATCCAGATGCTCAAGGGTACAGTGCTTTACAAAAAGTTTTCAAAACCCTTGAAGTTGTTCACATTTTGTGTCATTGCAACAACAGACTTTTTAATGTGTTTCATTGGGATTTGATTTGACGGACCAAAACAAAGTAGCAGGCCATTGTTCAGTGGAAGGAAAGTGTTGCATGGTTTTCAATTTTTTTACTAATGAAAAAGTCAAAAGTTTGGCCTGCATTTGCATTCAGCTTTCCTGAGTCAACAGTTGCAATTGCAAATTCCAGCTGACAATCTTTTAGGCTGTATCTCTACCAGGTTTGCAGATCAAGAGACTTAAAAAAAGTGTGGCCAAACTTCTCCAAACAGCTCAAGCTCAAAGTTGCATAAAGAGTGTCTGTGAACATCAATTTTCAGGTCTTCCTTCTGGACTTTGACTGCTTCATATAAGTATGTTTTGATCCAAACCATTCAGTTGCAGCTCTGGTTGAATGTTCAAGGTTGTCGACTTGCTAGGATGTTAACTTCCAGTTCAGCGCCAATCTATTGTTGCCTCTTACAGGTTATCTTCAAGAATGTCCCTGTTTTTAGTTCAATCCATATTTCAATCCACTCTGACAAGGTCCCTTGCCATTGCTGAACAAAAGCATTCAGACAATATGAAGCTGCCACTGTTATGTTGCACTGTGGCGATGGTGCGTTCATGGTGATGTACGATATTAGTTTTCCACCACAGCGAGTTTTGCATGAAGACCCAAAAGTTCACATTTGGTCTCCTCTGACCAGAACGCCATCTTCTACATGTTGGCTGTGTCCCTTCTGTGGCTTGTGACATTCAGCGTCTTTTGTCTTTTTTTAAGCAATGGGTCCCTTCTTCCCAACCTTCCATAAAGGACAGATTTTTTGGAGAGCAATAGTTGTGCTTTTGACAGATTCTCCCATCTGAGCTGTGTATCTCTGCAGCTCCTCCAGAATTACCAAAGGCCTCTTAGCTGCCGTTCCGATTGATGCTCTCCTTGCTTAGCCTTTCAGTTAAGATGGATAGCCCATATCGTGTTGGATTGAACAGTGAGAAGTTCAAAGCTTGGGATATTGCTTTATAAACTAACTTGGCTTTATAGTTCTCCACAGATTTATCCCTGACCTGTCTGCTGTGTTCCTTGGTCATCATGATGTTGTTGGATCACTAGTCGTCTCTAACAAGCCTTTGACCTCCTACAGATAGACTCTATTTACTAGTTACTTCTAAAGATAGATGTTTGCACTGGAGTTCATTTAGGGGTATTGGATTAAAAGGGGAGAAGGCTAAGGCACACCAAACCTTTTACGTTTTTAAGTCATTTTAAACCCTGTATCATTGTCCTTCCACTTTACAGTTATTTGACACTTTGTGTTGGTTTTTCACATAAAATCCCAGGAAAATACATTGAAGTTACTGGTTTTATTGTGACAAAATGTGTTACGGCTCAGTGGGTATAATTACTCTAATAAACCACTGTAGTTATGAAAAAAATTCTGTTTGTTTTATTTTGAAATGAGTTATTATTGTGAATGAACACAAATGGTATCTACTTTCACATACAGTAAAATGTTTTTTTTTTTTTCAGCTTAATCTAAACGCAATCCGAACATTAAACTTGTTCTGAATAAAACTGTCAGCTTTTCTTTGTGTATTTCTAAACTGAAATGATTGTCATTGTGAGTATATGTTGGTGAAACAGACCATTCCAACAAGGTGAATGTTCTGCAGTGGCCCAGTCAAAGCCCAGATCTCAATCCTATAGTGTCTGTGGTTGGACTTCAAAAGGTCTGTTCACAGCTGATCCCCACGCAACCTGTCAGAGCTGGAACAGTTTTGCAGGAAAGAATGGAGTAAAATTGCAGTGTCTATGTGTGCAAGCCTTACTGAGACCTATCCACACAGACTCCATGCTGTGATTCCAGCCAAAGGTGCATCTATTAAATACTGACAAAGTTTTCACTTTGACATTAAAGGGTTTTGTTTTGTCAAAAAAGCCTAGCTTTGTTGATCATGATTGATTTGTAAAAGCCATAAAAGCGTAACACCCAAGGGGTTGAATACTTTTTATATTGTACTTTGTGTGAAAAAGATTGGACACTGAATTTAGAAAATGCGTTCTTTTAACCAGTTAAGAAAATGCGACTAATGAATGGCTGATAATTGAATGTAATAAATATTTGGAATACTAATTGATCGTTTTTTGACAAACATACAGAACACACCCAAAAATGAGGAGAAACAACCCTCCAGGTTTAGCTCCACAACTTGGGTTTAGGTCGAGCCAAAAAAAACTGGAGCTCGGAAAGAGAAAAAAAAGTCAACAAACAGTTCAGTGTTTACTGACATGATCTTAATCATAACTCAGGTTGAAGATATTCCTACAGCATGTGTCTGTTGACTTACGTGCTTCGGTCGGACTAATCCAACATACGTCCTGCAGGGCTGAGGTCATCTGACAGAAGAAGCCACATGACGGATCGCAGGCTTGCTTTCTTCTCCATGTTGTTTTTGCCGAGCACAGATGTTAAGCTCTGAGTCGATCAGTTGAGCTTTTAAAGAAGACGTAGTGCAATGGTTAAAGATGGGGAGATATCACTGTTGATTAACAGTCATCAACTCCTCTGCTGCTCCTCTTTGTGGCGATAACACTCTTGATAAATTCATCCGGGCTGCTAATGAAAAATTAATACCAGTTCAGATCATCTTCAGTCCTCTTGAAATTGGTTTTACTGGTTCTGCTTTTCATCTGCCTTTTGGGGAGTTTAGGAGAGGCTCAGTTTTTTTGTTTTTTGTTTACTTTTTCATGCAAATGAGACCTGAGACTGTCTCCGGACGGTTGATACCCGAGGACATGTGTGAGTAAACTGACGTGTCAGTTGAACAATTTGGCCTGTCTCGTAAAACAGATCACCCTTTTGACTGTTTAGAAACTTTCTGCCTCCCCTTTCAGAGTGAAAAACATACATACATTAGACTTTAAAGAAATGGTGTTTCAGCTTTTGTTAAAACAATTTCCTGTTTAAAATATTGTCGAAACCAAATCTTTACTGCAAAACTTTACTGTAAACATTCTCCGGCATATCTTTGGTCTGCTTTTGATTAGTAATTTGTAGTTTCTTGTCTTTTTTTACTGTTTTATAGTTAGTATTACGGCGGACGCCCGCCTATTCACGGTTCAGTGTTCCTGGATTTTTCTGTGGAACATAACTCCAAATCATTTGTGAAAAATTAGCCTGTTTGTGGATTTTTTTGTAGAGAATATTTGAAAGAACATGCACCATCAGAAGTAGATTTACCTAAGTGCAATGCTATTTGACATGCTGGCATTTGCAAAGCAGCCAATCCGGGATTGCAATTCATTTTCCTTGGCAAAGATTAGCTGTACCCACAAGAGCCGTAATAAGGAAGACCGTAGATGTTAGCTTCTGCAATACTGCTAAGACTGTAAGATATATTTGGTGTTTGAACTATCACAGTAGGTGTTTTTCAAGGGTGGTTTCTTGTATTTAGAGAGTTCAGCTATTCGTGGCTGGCTGTGGCCTCTAACCCAAGCGAATACTGGGGGTTCACTGCATACATGTCTGAATCTGTTGTCCTGTGCCTTGCAACTATTCTGTTGTCCATTTGGATGTAAGTTTAGGGTCGTTGCCATGGTGTTGGTGGAATGCCAGTACTGTCTTCGAATTTAGCTCCAGCTAGCTCCCATCAGCTTTGACCAGCTTCCCTCTCTCTGCTGTAGAGAAGCGTCCCCACAGCATGATGCTGCCCCTACCAGTTTCACAATTCCATTGGTGAGTTCATTGCGATGTGAAATTTTAATGTTCCTCCCCCATACTCTTTTGTATGTAGGTCAAAAACATATCGGTCTCATTTGATCCGAACACCTTTCTCCACATGTTTGCCCCCCCCCCCTTCAACCTAAACTACAGACTGTCAATAATGTCCTCTTTACTGTGGATGACTTGAACCTGTATGTGTGTTTTAATGGTCACCATTACTGGCAAGACAACAAACACAGGCAGAAGTGGGTAATTTAAAAAAAAAGATTTTATTCTGACACCAGATTCCTAACTGTTGTACATATAAAACATTTAATCCGTCTTTAAAATATAATGATAATTAGACTTTCCTGTATTTCTGTATGCAAAAAAACACACAAAAATAGCACATTCCCAACGACAAAAAGAATACATGATCATATAAAAGAAAACAAAATCATTCAAATATCCATGAAGTTAAATTACTCATGATTATGTTGCAGGTGCAGCTGTTGCTTTAGGATCTTGTTTTGCAAGATAAATGGCGCCGAGCTGTATGTAATCAGGATGTGCCATTTATCTTCATGCTTCATGGTCTGCATGTGTTTATGTGTGAGAGAAGAAGTAAGCTTTTGCTTGTTTTAAATGTGTGAGTGAATGTGTCTGGAACTATGAAATGATTTGAGCTACTGTTTGTGAAGGTTCCTGGTGTAGACAGCCTCTTGTGGAAGAAAGTACAGACTTGCATAGGAAACATGTATTTCCAGACTTTATTCCCCCCCTCCCCCTTGACTGAGTAGTGTTTTCTTTCGTCCTTCCTTGTGTCCTTCGCTTCTTTTACATATTCTTCTTTGTTGTGCCTTTATTTTGTATTTCAACATCCTTTTATAGAATGCTTTTCTGCTTTCCTTTGATGTCTTGTAACGCAATATCAATTGCCTTGTGTATGACTGGCGTTATATAAACAAACTCGCCTTGGCTTGTTTGCTTACCTTTTTCCTTTTACTGTCCTTCCGCCTGTCCTTTGCATCCTTTCTGCCTACCTTGTCCCCTTCCTCTGTCCCATCTTTCCTACCATAAATACCATAAAAAACATTTTTACTTGAAAAATGTGTAGGAACCCTTATAGTTATATTCTAAAAAGAAAGTACAAGGACCAAAATAAAGGGCAGAAAGGACTCACCAAAACTAAACTGAAGTGGATGACTGCAATGCATTTGAAATCCAAATGGGTAAAATGGCAAACAATACCAGCTGGAAGGACAAAGACCATGAGGATGAGTCAAACACAGAAAACATGATTTAGAAAAGAGAACACGTAACACATCGTAGGTGTGAAAATGCAGGATATAAAATCAGAAAGAAAAGGTTTTAAGAAGCAAACTTCTCTTTAAGAACCCCACATATGGAATTAAATCAACAAAAGCATAGCAAGCAGCATGTAACACTTTGTGAATAACCAATATATATACCCCCTCATCTTAGCATAAACCATAGGGTTAAAGATTAGTGTTTTTTTTCTGTGAACAAGATTGACTGTGCCAGGGGAATCTACGGACATCCCAAGAAACCTGAGCTCTCAGATAATGTGTGGTTGTATATTAGGTTTTCATTAGCAGGGCAGCTTCTTCACTGTCATTATTAGGATGGAGCAGGGGATATGAATTTCAGCGTTTCAGAACACCGACTCCTTGAACATCATACCAATAATCGGCAGCTATGCGCACATCTTAACCATCTGCTTTAAACTTAAAATGATGGCTGACTCCCATAAAACATGTTTTTAGGCAATAATGAATCTTTTTTCTGAGAAATGTTTTTCAGTTTTCAATGTTGAAATGAATGGAGGTAAAATAAATGTATGGAATTCCCATAAAAGTCCCTGATAAAAGTTTAAGGATTACTGGAAACCCCATTAAACCCATCTTTCATTGTATGGTCCACTGCAAAACTTTATTGGTTCAAGTTTTGCAGTTTGAACTCATTACAGGGTGGCCAAGATTGCATTAAAGACAGAATACTGTGAAACAAACTTATTTCAGTATGGGTAAAGTATCCAGCGGCCAGCAGAAGATCCAAACCAAGAAAACGTCAATAAAGTCCCCATCTGCAGTGCTGAAAGTCCCGTCCACAATGTTTTTTGACTCATTCTCTAGTCAAAGTCAGCTGGTTTTTTTTAGAAGTTTAAATGTCTAAACCAGCTTCTTTTTTGTTTTTTGTGGATGACTAACCAACCCTGATGAGGTGAGAAAACAATGCAAGTTTCCAAGATGGGTCATTTTTCGTCTGCTAAAATCTTCCTTCAGCTGTTTGTCAATCACAGTTTCCTGTCTGTGGGGAGATTTTACAGCCTGAACAGATTTCTCAGTCTGAGGTCACAGCTCCCATTAAAGAGCTTTTGTCCTCGGAGGGACATTTAACTGCTCCCGGAAGACTCTGGAGGGACGCCATGTTGGAACTGGAAATCGAAGAAACAATCCATCTACAGGTGAGCAGGGTCATCTGAGCTGTCTGTTGGTTCCATCTGAGGAGCTGTCTGTTTTAAGTGTTTTAGTCATTGCTGCTGTTTTGGAAAGAAGTGAAGGGGATAACGTGTTGCACATTTTACAAATGATCCTGCTGACAAAGGAAAACACAGATTAGTTTAGATTTTCGTACACAGGTATTCGTTGAGCTTTTACACTGCCTTAAAAAGTATTCATGCCCATTTAACTTGTAATTTTGACAGATTGCAAACAAAAACTTTATTGTCATGCTAGAATTGTATGTGAAATGCCAACAAACAGGAGTACACACATTTCAAAACTAGATGTTTACATGCACTGAATAAAAGATATAGAACCTTTTTTTTTGCTCACTGTATTACATTTAATCTCACTGAACTTCTCCTGTTTCAGAGGATTTAGAATTACCAAAACAATAAAATGGTAAATGTCAGAATAATAAGGTAGGTTTTTTATTTCCTTTCATAAAATTAAGAAGTAGACATGCGGTACATTGCCTTGGTCTTCCAATTGCCTTTTAAACAGTATGATTTGGAATTGCTGGGATTTTGGTCCATTCCTCCTGACAGAACTGGTGCAACTCAGTCAGGTTTGTAGATTGACTTGCTCATACACCTTTTCATCTCTGCCCACAAGTTTTCTTTGGAACTGAGATCAAGACTTTATATGGTGGCCACTCCAAAGCATTGATTTAGTCCTTAACCCACTTATTAACTAATTTGACTGAATGCTTAGGGTCATTGTACATTAAGTATTTCAATGTAAACTTCCCCGTTTTTGTTCTTAAATGTAATGGTCACCATTGCCAAGCAGTTCAACTGACCACAGGACATGTTTCTACAAAAAAAGGTCTTAGTCCCTGAATCCGTTTGCTTCTCTGCAATCTGATTTTTTTTATGTCCCTGCTTAAGTAATGGCTTCTTACTCTCTTGAGTGATCTTTCAGCCCATCTTGGAACAGGACTCATTTCATTGTGGATATCGACACTCATAGCAGCTTTAACCAGCATCTTAACAACGGTTTCCTAATTTTTTAAAGCCATTGTAATCTTAGTGTTCATCAACTTATGACTTTGAAGAGAGTAATAAAATATATTTAAAAATCTCTTGTTATTTTTGGCATTTAGCAAGCAGAAATAATTTGGTTTATCCTAACTGAACTGTGAGGGGAGAAAAAAGGTTGTCTATTTATGCAGCGTTCATAAACATCTGGTTTCAACTGTTATTGGAGTGAAAGAAGATGATACATGGTTAAAAATCTGAACAGTCTGTTGAACATTTGCATTCAACACCCTTAACTGATAACAGGCAAAACCAATTTTCTTTAGAAGTAATGTAAGTAGGAGAATCCTGTGCAAGGTAATCTCTGTGGAATGAAAACAGCTATTCTCTGGAGATTAAGAGATTGTTCACTTGACTGAATAAAATGAGGTTGCCACTAATGTGTAATGATTGGGATTAATGCAAATACATTTATTCTGGATTATTCTTCATCTTCAGCAAAGAGATTGTTCTGCGTGTTATCTATCATAAACAGAATGAACCTTCAGGTTTCTTGTTTACTTTTTGTTCTTTGCAAATAATGCCATTCCAACAGCATCCCGAAGAATCCATTTTTATTTTCCGGTTGGGAGTTCTGCACAATTTGGCGTTTGCTCAATGAAAAACAGGTGCGTGTGATCCTTTATTGAAGGGTTGTTTTTAGCAGCACAAAGAGAATAGTGTTCAAAAACAACATTACCTGACAGGACACTTGATGTCTTGATTCTTAATCCCCTTTCTTAACATCACCACTCAGTCAAGTTAGATGGGAGGCACTGCACTTTACATTAAGCCAGATTTAGATAGGACTCTTTCAAAGTACTACAGTAAAATAAGTAAATGAACAATTTTATAGAAGAACAATCACATTAAAAGGTATTATAGTCATCCTCTAGTGTGTTTACTGTGGACAACCCACAGGATAGCTGCCTTTTGCAATGAAATGGAGAAAATGCTATGCATCTAGCTCTCCCAGGGATGCGCTTATAACTAATACAACAAAACTGTTTGCAAATGTCCAGACGTAAAAGAAAAAATACACTATAAGCGTATATTCATCTTTTAGAAATGTAAAATGGCACAGAACTATATAAACCTTCTCACAGAGAAGACAAGTAGCATACATTTTCATACTTTAAATAACTTAAAACGCTGTTCACATTTTCAACATTGACGCTTTACAATCATCTTCTGTCATTCGCGACGGCCAAGCAAGTGGTCCAAAAGTCTTCAAAGTGCAACGGAATAGCTCCTCTGTGATGTCTGTAGATTTGTATGTTACAACTGCTGTGATTTGAATAAAGTGTGGGGAGTCATTACTAAGGAGTAATACATCCATAATACACTGAGGTCAAGCTGATAGTTATATGCATTTTTCCTGCATGTTTGCAGTATCATCTGAAAGGGTCACATGCAGAGTTGCATCCTTAGGGCCGATTGGAAGGTTATTAGGCATCATACATGCCACATTGTCCTCTAGTTCTCTCTGCGAGAGCCCGGTCTGAAGCTGCGGTTCCTCCCGTATGCACTGCAATGTCTGTGCAGCCGCTGGACCGGAGCCATCCTCTGATCCGGCCGTAAATGAGGCCAGCCTCAGCATGTTTCCGTCACTTGGGTACAAAGCGGTCCGTAGCGTGCTGACTCTTTCCCCCAGCTCACGGGACACCATCGACGGGGAATCCCTTGAGACGATGGAAGAGGACAGGGGGCCGTCTGCACAACGAAAGCGTCCTCCTCCCCTCCGTCCCCGCCCACCCATTTTACAGAACAGACACTTGATCTTCTCCAGGACCTTGAGAACCACCGTCTTTTTCAGTAGGATGTAGAACCAAGGGTCTAGTATGGGGTTGACGGAGGCCATGCGGATGGCTCTGAGGTCTGATGTCTGCGACGTTTGGTTTGGGAACAGCTGATTTTCGAAGATCCTCAGCTGGTGATAGAACACAGATATCATAAATTACTTCAACAGGCACACGCATTTTTGTAAGTAAACAGAAAACAGCATTCCAAACTGCAGAAAAATGTTATACTCTTCAAACTTTTGCACATCGTCGAACTTTTTAGATTAGATTTTATATGCTAGATCTACATCTAAAGTGTGAAATGAAAGACAAAGGGCACCTGTTTTCTAATTATTTTTTTACAAGCTAAATCTGAAAAGCGTACAGTGGATTTGCTTTCAGCTACACTGATTCAATAAGCTGTAGATCCACCATTTCCTTCGGTTACTGCTGCAAGTCCTTCAGGGTATGTCCCAACAAGCTTTACACATCTAGAGACTAAAGTTTTAATCATTCTTCTTTGCAATGCAACTCAAACTCAATAAGACTGATATGCCACTTTTCCACTAGGGTCGAGTCAGCACGACCCAGAACGGGCTGGTTGTGTTTTCATTACTATCTCAGGAATGGGAACGTAGGCGATGGCATGGGCGGATGGCTCTGAGGTCTGATGTCTGCGACATCATATCATCTTAAAGTACCGCAAAAAGGCCATGTTGTCATTCGTAATCGCCGCAAGAGTAGTAAACAAATGTGGACGTGCACATTGAGAGCGGGATATGAAGGAGAAACAACAATGGAGGACATTGAGATTTTTTTGTACATCGTACACGGACTGTGGCTCTTTCTGAAGAACAAACTGCGTGCATGCACACCGCCAGGCCAATCAGTGGCTATCACTACGTAGGTAGGCATGTGACTGACATCACTTTACCGGATCAATCAGTCCATAGGTTGGCATGTTGGGTCGCTTCGGCTCGCTTTGGATCAAGGCAGAGTTAGTCCAAAAAAAGGGGTCTGCTCGGCCCTGACAAAGGTAATGGAAACGCGCCAAATCGAGGCTGAGTCTACCCGTTCCAGACCAGACTTATCCTAGTGGAAAAGGGGCAATAGAGAGCCTCTGTAAACAGTAGTTAAGTATTGCGACTACATCTTGGATTTAACTTTGGAGTTTGACCGGGCCAATCTATAACATGAATATGCATTACTCTAAACAAATCCATTCTATCTTTTGTTGTCTGCTAATTGTCATGCCTAGTTTCCACTGAGTGGTACGGCCTTGCTTGGTGTGGTTCGATATGCTATCTTTTCTGTTTCCATTGAAAAAGCAGCCCACACAATCACAACAAAAGTTGAGATTGAACAAAATCCCATTAAAAAAAACATACGTTTGTTGATATAATGTGACAAAATATGAAACGTTCTAAGAGTGTAATTACTTGTATAAAGTATTGTACATTATTGCCATGGAATTGTCAAATGCATGACCTCTTACAGATAGCAAATTCTTTGAGACCACAGTGGGATGTAAATGGGAATGGGGCAACAAAAGCTGTTCTCACTGTCATCAAAAATAAACCTTTGGCTGTTGCTTTACAGGAGTCTAACCAACACTCATTATTTCTTAAAGTTAGAGGCAAAACGTCTAAATTTTTCACATAACAGCTCTACACTTTTTTTCTTTTTGTTTTGTGAAACTATTTTTAAGTAGTCACCCATGTGCACATGTAAACTCTTTAATGGCATCTTAAAGTTAACAACCTAATCATATGAGCCATTAAGGGTTCCATTCCACCTTCTGGCTCTAATGTGCAAGCTGTGGGATGAGACAGGTTTTTTTTCCTACAATTTATCCAAGCTAAAAAGGACTGTTGGACTAAATTATGGATGTGTTTCATAACTAGTTTTATTGTCCTGTGTCAATACATAGATCTAAATATATTAACAGAGAGATCTAGACAGCTGGATGTAAAGGTAGGCAGGTTGAGTAGGTAAATATATTTGTAATAATTTCCCCCCCACAGACTGAAGGTTTCTCTCATCACAAACTGTGTCTTAGTGAATCTGTAATGAGTATACTAATTCACTTGAAATGTTACTATTTCAGATGGTATGCTTAATGGTTCCAATGCCAGGATTTCTGACCAGTTTAGACCTTTGGGAACCCCCTAGGATCAACTGGGTACTTTTAGCCACTTCTTAGTTTTCAATAATCAATATTTTAGCCTGTGTTAAAGCTAGCTTGATAGGTTTTCTAAACGATTTATGGTGGGAATCAAGAATAAAAATCTCCCCCCCCTTCTCATCAACCTTCCAAGTTTACAAAGACACTGCACACATAAGACCCTTGGCCCAAGCTAGTCCCAGCCACTGGACCCACATATTTAACATATAACGTAATTGAATTTTAGATATCACATTGTTGGAAACTTCTTCAATTTGAGCGTTTTTGTCTTTTCATAGAGTTACATATTAACCACGAGTTTGCATCAGGGCTAACGCAGGGGGTCTAATGAGAGCCCCTCTATTTTATTATGTTGCATCATTGCAGAGAAATAAAGTATATTATTGGTTTATTATCAAATAGTCTAAATAAGTCCCACATGCAAGCACCCCAAGCATCCCACTCTGCACTTCATTATCCATATGATATGTGTTTCTTTAAAAAAGGGGAGGGAGGATGTTATTACATTTTTTTTTTTAAGTAAGCCATACAAAACGGATAAACACTTTAAAGTTCTGACCAGGGTTGAAGCTGCTAAAGCACTTTAAAATACTTCAGAATGAAGGTAAAAATAAATAAGAAATACTTTTTGTTATTTTTCTGGCCATTTTTTGCTGCAGGCACTTTTTTATGGTTCAAAGTGTGAGTTTTTCTTTTGGTATCCCGCGGGTGTTTTCAGTTTCATTAGGTGCAAGGTTATGTAGCAAAGTTTTCCGTGCAGTACACTGTCCTCTGAGACTGACTGAACATGCAAATAAGAAATAGAATTGCAATTACAACTGTTTTTTTTTATTTGAGTATTCCTGCTGACCCTAGTGCAGTGCAGTGCAGCCCGGGGCGTTAGGCAATATGGCTTATATCAACAACCACCACAAGTTGCAGCAAAAGGGAAATCTTCAGAAGGGGTCCACATGCTTAAGGGAGCTGTCCACCTGTCAGAAAACCAACAGAAACCGACAAAGTTTGCTTTACCAACTGAACTGATCACGTGTAGATAACCACACATGCGCTTCAGGGAAATGCGACGTGCCCACAAAGATCTCAAGAACACAAAGTACTGGAAGCCAGTTACTGTCACACGTAATTGAGTTCCTGTTTTGTATGCTTTTAATTTGTATTATGTTAAATTTCTATGCTTTTTTTTTACACTGCACAACCTGTGGTACTCTAGCGCGCTCAGACCCAAAAGCAGAACTGTTCAGGTTATGATTATGCCATACTCACAACTAAAGGTATGGAGCAGATGAGAACCACAGCGGAGGTTCCGATGAGCACGACCACCATCTGGATCTCCGCTCCGGCTAACCGCCTGAAGTTCCGCCTGCGTCGGAGCTCCGCGATGCGCCTCGGGTCCGTGCCCAAAGAGGTGCGGCGGATGAAGCGCTTGTGCATCAGGATGAGCGCGCCGCACACCATCACGTTGCAGAAGACTGTGGCCAGCACGATCACTGAGTTCACCCCGGCGTAGATCAGATTGAAAGCTCTGACCGTGGTGTTGTTGCTCTGCCAGTCGATGAAGCACCAGGTCTTCGGCTCTTGGAGCTTCACCTGGCCGATCCCCGCGATGGGCAGCGCGCAAAACACGAGGCACGACACGTACACGGCAAAGAGGGTCAGCGCAGCAAGTCTCTGGTTGACAAAACCGTTGTAAAAGTACGCGTGATTTATTGCCAGGAACCTTTCCACTGACATGGTGAACACGATGCTCAGTTGCACCAAGAAGAAGTAGAGCAGGATGAAGCCGGAGTACTGGCACAGGGGTTCTCCTCCCGGCCAGGCGCCGTTCACGTAGGTGGCGAGGGTGACGGGGCTGGCCAGCAGGGTGCCCAGGAGGTCTGTCACCGCCAGTCCGCACACGAGAGTGTAAAAGGTCGTTTCCTTTTGCTCTTTTCGCGACAGCCGCAGAACCACTATGGCGATGACATTTCCAAGCACCCCGAATATAAACATGATGGCCGGGATGGTGAGCGGACGAGAAGACGGCTGGTCCGCCGTGGCGTTCATTCCTGCGAGCGAGTCGTTCACAGCAAACATTCTCCTCTCGGTTCCAAAGGACAGACCCTTTCCATCAACGTGTCATCTTCTTTGCTGAATAACGAGTCCATCGTGTCCGCCGAGCGTCCGCTTTTACGCACAGAATCATACCTCCATTTTTATCACAGAAAAACACGAATCCATGAGAGAAAAATACGTTTTGGTTTTGTTTAGTGCCTCGACGCTTTGTACCTACACGTCCTAATCACACCCACAAACTTGACAGGGAAGTTAGTTTGAACGTCAGCTCCTCCTTTACGCGTCTTAGTTTTTTTTTTTGTGTGTGTGTGTGTGTGTCAGTCTATGCGTACAGAGCGCACAGGCGAGGAGGCGCAGTTTGTGTTCCTGCTCAAGGTTTCAGTTCCTCTTTATGTTTCTATCCCAGATTTAGGGCGATCTTCATTATTTTTCAGTTGACATCAGCCATGAGGTCAGAACAGTTGCAGCTTAAAGCCGAAGCTCATGCATTTTTGAAAGATAAACAAAAAGGAACTGCATAGCATTTTCTTTTTCCTGCACAGGTTTTAATGTGGCTATTTCTTTTTAAAATTGACCGCGCCTGATGATGGTTTTGCCCAGAACCAACTACTTATTCTCAATGATCCCAAGTAAACCATCGCCGTGGATTGGTTTAGATCCCTGGACTCCTCTGTCTCTAAATTTCTCTGGAAAGATAAACCCCCACATATCAGCTTAAAAACACTGCAGAAGACAAAAGAAAAAGGAGGTCTAGATCTACCAAACTTTCATCATTATTTCTTAGCCAACAGGCTCCAATACATCTCAAGATGGTTAAAACATAGCTACCTAGATGAGTCCTGGACAGACACTAGGCAATAAGATAAAAATTTCAGACCTATCATTCATGAGCTCAAATATAAAACAACATGAATGGTTTAAAAGCATAAATATAACTTCCTCTCTGACATCATGGTGGGAGTTTCTAAAAATGACAGAGTCCACAATAATCCCAAGCAGACGTACACCCATCTGGAATAACCCCGACATCTTGCACACACACAAAAAAACCCCAAAAAAATGTATGAAAAGTTTTCCAGACTGGAGGTGCAATGGAATTGAATACCTGGAACATATATTTGAAGGAACAGACTGTATCCCATATAATAAATTAATTACACAATATAGAATTAATAAGAACAAATTCTTAGAATATCAACAAATTAAATCTATTATAAAAGGTAAATTTAGGCTCAATACAGTTGAATTACAAATTCCAGTAAGTGTTTTAGATTTTCTTAACCTCAACCCCCCCCCAAATTGCTGTCTAAAATATACAAAACCTCATCTACATTAGATGAATCAATAGCCATCCCTATTTCAAAATGGGAGGTGGATTTATCAGTCAGCTTTGACCAAAACGTCTGGTCTCAGATATGTTTAAGATCCTTTAAAATAACAAAAAATCCTAATTCGCAATTAATACAATACAAAATCCTTCATAGAGTACACTATACAGGTTCAGTAACCCTGAACAAACAGCAGAAATTTCAATGGAATGGTGTACATTAAATCTTATTCATGTGGCTCAGTCAAACTCCAGACCTAAACTAATAGAGAATGCCTGACAAGACTTGGAAATTGATGCCCAGAAACGATCTCCATCAAATCTGACGGGTTTCTTTCTAGATCTTTCTAATTTCAAATACATTTTAGAAAAGCATTTTATCTTTTCCTTTCAGTTCACAATTATCTTTCACTTTACAACTACGCACGCATACACTCACAAATGCTCACACACACACACACCCACACACACACACACACACACACAGTGGCTTGCAAAAGTATTCGGCCCCCTTGAACTTTTCCACATTTTGTCACATTACAGCCACAAACATGAATCAATTTTATTGGAATTCCACGTGAAAGACCAAAACAAAGTGGTGTACACGTGAGAAGTGGAACGAAAATCATACATGATTCCAACATTTTTTTACAAATAAATAAGTGAAAAGTGGGGTGTACGTAATTTTTCAGCCCCCTGAGTCAATACTTTGCAGAACCACCTTTTGCTGCACTTACAGCTGCCAGTATTTTAGGGTATGTCTCTACCAGCTTTGCACATCTAGAGACTGAAATTCTTGCCCATTCTTCTTTGCAAAGCAGCTCCAGCTCAGTCAGATTAGATGGACAGCGTTTGTGAACAGCAGTTTTTAGATCTTGCCACAGATTCTCGATTGGCTTTAGATCTGGAGTTTGACTGGGCCATTCTAACACATGGATATGTTTTGTTTTAAACCATCCCATTGTTACCCTGGCTTTATGTTTAGGGTCGTTGTCCTGCTGGAAGGTGAACCTCTGCCCCAGTCTCAAGTCTTTTGCAGACTCCAAGAGGTTTTCTTCCAAGATTTCCCTGTATTTGGCTCCATCCATCTTCCCATCAACTCTGACCGGCTTCCCTGTCCCTGCTGAAGAGAAGCACCCCCAGAGCATGATGCTGCCACCACCATATTTGACAGTGGGGATGGTGTGTTCAGAGTGATGTGCAGTGTTAGTTTTCCGCCACACATAGCGTTTTCCATTTTGGTCTCATCTGACCAGAGCACCTTCTTCCACATGTTTGCTGTGTCCCCCACATGGCTTGTGGCAAACTGCAAACAGGACTTCTTATGGTTTTCTTTTAACAATGGCTTTCTTCTTGCCACTCTTCCATAAAGGCTAACTTTGTGCAGTGCACGACTAATAGTTATCCTATGGACAGATTCCCCCACCTGAGCTGTAGATCTTTGCAGCTCGTCCATAGTCACCATGGGCCTCTTGGCTGCATTTCTGATCAGCGCTCTCCTTATTCAGCCTGTGAGTTTAGGTGGACGGCCTTGTCTTGGTAGGTTTACAGTTGTGCCATACTCCTTCCATTTCTGAATGATCGCTTGAACAGTGCTCTGTGGGATGTTCAAGGCTTGGGAAATCTTTTTGTAGCCTAAGCCTGCTTTAAATTTCTCAATAACTTTATCCCTGACCTGTCTGGTGTGTTCTTTGGACTTCATGGTGTTGTTGCTCCCAACATTCTCCTAGACAACCTCTGAGGCCGTCACAGGGCAGCTGTATTTGTACTGACATTAGATTACACACAGGTGCATTGTATTTAGTCATTAGCACTCATCAGGCAATGTCTATGGGCAACTGACTGCACTCAGACCAAAGGGGGCTGAATAATTTCGCACACCCCACTTTTCAGTTATTTATTTGTAAAAAATGTTTGGAATCATGTATGATTTTCGTTCCACTTCTCATGTGTACACCACTTTGTATTGGTCTTTCACCTGGAATTCCAATAAAATTGATTCATGTTTGGGGCTGTAATGTGACAAAATGTGGAAAAGTTCAAAGGGGCAGAATACTTTTGCAAGCGACTGTACATAAGGCCAATTTTTAGAGGTCAAATAGCCCAACATGCTTGTTTTTAAGGGAAGCTGGAGTACATAGAGACACCACCCATGCATGAAGAGAACATCCATACACTACAGATAGACAACAACTGCACCACCATTCATTCCCAGCTCTGAAATTCTGATAAGGAAAAAACCCTATAAATTGATCCCTTTCTGTCATCTCACTAAAGTCTGGTGGCCGGGCAAATTAAAAGCAACAGACTGATTAGGCAGGATGCAAAAATTTAGCCTATTTTCATCAATTCATTTCATTTTGAAAGGTTCAGCATTTCATTGCAACCTAATCATGCAATTTGTAGCTCCTGTTGTATATGAATAGGTGCTTTAACGTTCATTAACATTTTGTCCCATTAAATCTAACAAAGGAATCTGTTGCTACATATTTGTGCTTGCCAAAAGAATGTGGAGCTGTGAATCAACCAGCTTAAGATAGCAGTATTTAGAATGCCAGTCTGATAAGTTGATACATTTTAATTAAAATTCATCACAAACTTATCAGGAGGCAACAAACCAAGTCCACATTATGATGCTACCACCAGCCTAAAGAATAGATGTTCTGATTTGAACTAAAAAAGTGTATTGGTGTGTCATCCAAACCAAAATTGTTTGTCTCTGCACCTTTTTAGTAAACTGCTTTTGGACGGTTAATTTTGGGAGAGCAGTAGCTGTTAAATGGTGAATACCCACTCCCCATTTCCACACAACCTCTCTTACCGTAGTAATATTAAATGTTTAGTGATGGCTTTTTACCATTTTTCACCATCAATGGGATTTTGTCTGAGATTTCCAGGAATCTCTTTTGTTGCCGTTGCACTCACTAATTCACCTGGTGTGTTGTTTTTTTTTTTTTTGTGTGAGTGTGTTTGTTTTTGGTCCCTGAAGACGTTTCACCTCTCATCCATTAGGCTTCCTCAGTTCTAGCTGACTTGTGGGAAATTCCAGGCATTCACACTGGAGCAGGGTCAATCCTCTGCTTGAGAGTCGTAAGGTCATATATGTGTCACAGACCTGATGACAACTGAATGACATGATGTGGAACTTTCCACCCAACCCTTCAAATATGAACTGTTTCATCAGTCAGAAGCCTCTATCCACCTACTCATAACCAAAGTAAGCTGGATCAGTCAGAGTTTTAGTGAATGCTGATAAAAATTTGCTGTTAGGACCAGAATTTAATCAATTCCATATCTAGGTTTTAGGCCTCTGGCTGGTAAAAGACTAAAATTACCTACCGAACAAAAGGGGAAACCTTTTAAGTGTTAACATTTTCCATCGGTAAAATATGACCAGCAGACCAAAGCTGGACTCTCCTCCATATTTTAACATTTGGCCGTCATCTGTTGATGGAAGATGATAATGTGCCAGTATCATTGCAAACATCAGAGGAGATTTAAACAAATGCTAAAAACGATCTTTTATTTTTTGTTGAATTTCTAAGACAATAAGGAACAGAGAGTTTTACATTTAAAATGCATCATCCACATGAACAGTGAGGCAAAAAGGTATTTGGCAGCCACTGATTGTGCAAGTTTTCCCACTTAAAAAGACAAGAGAGGTCTGCAATTTTCGTCATAGGTACACTTCAACTGTGAGAGACAGAAATTTAAAAAAAGTCTGAGGACACCAGGGACAAGATTGTACACCTGCACAAGACTGTGATGAGCCTGTCTAGAACAGGCAAGCAGCTTGGTGAGAACAGATCAACTGTTGGAGCAATTATTGGAATATGGAATAAATACAAGATCACTGACAATCTCCTTAGACCCGGGGCTCAATGCAAGATCTCATCTTGTGGGGTACACATGATCTTGAGAACGGTGAGGAAACTGTCCAGAACTACACGGGAGAACTGTTCAATGACCTGAAGAGAAACAAAGGTTACTATTAGTAACGTCATCATGGATTAAAATCCTGCTTAAGTCAGCACATGTCCAGGCCAGTCTAAGGTTTTCCAGAGACTATCTGTATGATCCAGAGGAGAATTGGGAGAATGTTGTGGTCAGATGAGACCAAAATACAACTGTTTGGTATAAATGCCACCCGCAGTGTTTGAAGAGGGAAGTTGCTGAGTTGCATCCCAAGAACACCATACCCACTGTGAAGCATTGGGTGGAAACATTATGCTTTGGGGCTGCTTTACTGCAAAGGGGACAGGACGACTGATCAATATTAAGGAAAGAATGAATGGGGCCATGTATCGCGAAATTTTGGGCAAAAACCTCCTTCAATCAGTGAGGGCATTGAAGATGAAACCTGGCTGGATCTTCCAGCATGACAATGATCCTAAATGCACCGCCTGGGCAATGACCTCAATCCAATATAGAGTCTATGGAGGGAGTTGAAACTCTGTGTTGCCCAGCGACAGCCTCAAAACATCAAGATCTGCATGGAAGAATAGGTCATAATACCAGCTACAGTGAAAACCTGGTAAAGAAGAAACATTTGACCTCTGTCATTGCCAACCAAGGCTACTTTACAAAGAATTGAAATGAAGTTTTGTTATTGACCAAATACTTATTCCAGCACCATTATACAAATACATTCTTTTAAAACAAATCATACAATGTGATTTCTTGGATTTCTTTTTCACATTCTGTCTCTCACACTTAAAGTGTACCTATGATGTAAATTACAGACCTCTCTCATCTTTTTAAGTGGAAGAACTTAAACAAATACTTTTTCGCCTCACTGTATCTTTATGCTTGTAAACGGCTGTTCTCACCCGTTGCTTATATCCTTTGCCGTTTCAACTGAGTCACCCCAAGACCATGAAGTTCCAGAAAAAATGTCAATGATAGTTTTTTATAAACAGCTTTGTAAGAGTGTGTCACAACCAATGATCTTTAAATACATTTACGTTATTTGACGGTGCACCCATTCTGAATGTTTCATGCATTGAAAGGATGCTTGACTCCCTTCTGTTTTTCCTGGAAACAGCAAGAATTTGACCTGCGAAAGCAGCTGCAGGAAAGAAATATCTATGTGCTTGCCTGAAACGTTGGCAGGAAGTCTAGATGATGTTTGCTGAGTCAAACAGAGAATTATGAACGATTATTCAGCTGAATCAATATACTGTAAATATGATGTTCTAGAGCAGGATGTTATTGATTGTGGACGATAACAAAGCTGGAGTTTTGATCTGTGAAGCTCCCAGGAAATGTATCTAGCATTTTGGTAAAATACTTGCTAAATCTACGCAGGTGTCACTTCCTCTGACCTCTGGGTGAAGTTTTGTGTCGCAAAAG
This sequence comes from Valencia hispanica, assembly GCA_963556495.2. Taxonomy (NCBI): domain Eukaryota; kingdom Metazoa; phylum Chordata; class Actinopteri; order Cyprinodontiformes; family Valenciidae; genus Valencia; species Valencia hispanica. Next base: position 29,397,001 of record OY747717.1, on the reverse strand, counting down.
AGGAAGCGAAAGCAGAGCCATTTATAGAACTGAAGAATCTCTTTCTAATGGCTAATTTTGCTCTAGATTCTCAGTGTTCACTTCTGTCATGAAAATAATGAAACACTTTGTTTAGAACTTAATATACATAATATTTAATATGTTGGCTTGAGGTCTGCGCTGTGGGGCAGTTGGTATCATTGTTGTCTTGCAGCAAGAAGGTCTTGTGTTTGAATCCCTGCCTTGAGTATTTCTTGCATGTTCTCCCTGGGCATGTGTGGGTTCTCTCAGGGTACTCCGGATTCCCACAGTCCGAAAACATGACTGTTAGGTCAATTGGTCTCTCTAAATAGTCCTTGTGTGTGTGTGTGTGTATGATTGTTTGTCCTGTTTGATTTGTGTTACCCTGTGATAGACTGGTGACCTGTCCAGGTTGTACTCCGCCTCTCACTCGATAGCCGCTGAAGATGGGCACCAGCCCCCAACCCCTTCAGTAGCGAGGATAAGCTGATAAATACAATGGATGGATGTTTGCTTAATAGACAGATGTATTTCCAAGGACCTTTGAACCAATATAATGATTTGATTATTCTATGTACACTCAATGACTACTTTATCAGACACACCTTGCACGTCTTGTGTTGCACCCCTTTTTGTATTCAGAACTAGTACCCTACATGATTTGACTTGTTGTTGATTTGATTTGATTTGATTTGAAAAATCTTTAATGTCCCCGAAGGGCAATTTGGTTTGCAGCAGGAGTCAACAAAATTTAACACAAAACATGCTAATGCAATAAAAGCATAAAACTTACAACACAACTTACAACACAGTATAAGAGCATACAACCACCATAGTTTAAGTCATACAGGTTGAGATTAGTACAACATCACTGCAATAGTCAACATGGATTTACTGAACCTCCTTTCCCACAAGATCATTTACATTTTGTTTAAAAATCTGACAGCAGTTGGAACAAAGGATTTTAGGTACCTGTTTGATTTTGCCTTACATGTAAAAGTATACCTTCTCTTAGAGGGGAGAAGCTGAAACTCTGCATAGAGGGGATGGAGAGGGCTAGCCAAAATGACCTTCGCCCTATGGGTGACTCTAATTTTAAAAACAGAGTCTAGGTCATTAAGACTTATGCCGATAGTCTTTTGGCAGAGTTTAACGATGCTCTTTAGTTTATTCTTATTTAAAACACTGAGGTTACCAAACCAACACACCATAGCAAATGTTAAAATTGATTCAATAAAAGAAGTGTAAACAATTTTTAGAAATTTCTTGTCAACATTAAAAGATCGGAGTTTCCTAAGATAAAACAGCCTCTGATTTGCCTTTCTACAAATGTCTCCTGTGTTTGAATCAAAAGTCAGTTTATTGTCAATGATGGTGCCTAAATACTTGTATTGACTAACTGTCTCTATGACTTTACCACTGACAATGGTTTGAGTTGGGATGGGTGGATTCTTACGAAAGTCAATTATCAAGTCTTTTGTTTTGGCCACGTTAAGTTGTAGGTAAGAATCACTACACCATCCAACAAAATAATCAAGAATAGAACCATGCCCATCTTCATGTTCCTGCAAAAGGCTCACAAGCACTGAATCATCTGCAAATTTAATGATGAAACTTGATTCAAATGTACTCTTACAATCATTTGTGTAGAGCATGAACAATAGTGGTGACAGGACACACCCCTGAGGTGAGCCTGTGGAGCACAGCAAAGTTTCTGACAAAGTACCATTGACACAAGTTCTCTGCGGTCTCACTGTCAAAAAATCAACTAACCAGCATATGGTTCCGAAGTCAATGCTGGGTATGCTCGCAAGTCTATTAGCAAAAATATGAGGCTGCATACAGTTAAAGGCTGAGGAAAAATCAGCAAAGCATAGCCGTGCATGCATTTTTTTCCCCTCTAGGTGCCGAACAACCAGATTCAATAATGTTGCTACTGCATCATCCACTCCCTTCTTAGATTGGTATGCAAATTGATATGGATCTATCCTATTCTGCGTCATGGAAAGCAAACTCTTCTTTACCATACGCTCAAAACTCTTCATCACTAGTGAGGTCAGGGCCACAGGACGATAGTCATTTAGGGACTTAGGTGATGGCACTTTTGCTACGGGAACAATAATGGATTCCTTCCACAGCTGTGGGACTTTGTTAAGTGACAAGGACTGCTGAAAGATAAATGTGAAGATTCCACTTAAAAAAGGGGCGCAACATTTAAGAACACGGCCACTAATGCCATCAGGCCCCTGACTTTTCTTTGCATTGTTTTTTTCAAACATGTCCCACACACCAATTTCATCAATAAGTATCTGGCTGCTTACTGAAGCCGTCCTGAATTTCATTAGGTCATCAGAGAAATCAATAGAGTCAAATCTCAAGTAAAACTGATTAAGTTCTTCTGCCAGGGTGGAGTTAGCTTTGTTAGAATGTACCACCTTTTTATGTTTTTCCTTAATTCCCATCATAGATTTAATTCCTTTCCAAGCGGAGCGAGAGTTCCCGGTCATAAATTCATCTTGAACTTTGTTCTTGTACTGTAGTTTAGCCAGTTTAATTTCCCTTTTCACTACCTTATGGGCTTCCTTTTGTTGAGCATTATCGCCCTGGTAATACGCAATTTTTTTTTTGTTAAGAGTGATCTTAAGGGATTTGCTGACCCAAGGCTTATTATTGCGTGATTGGCCCAATTTGTTTGTGTTGATTTTTTTTTTGTGTTAGCAAGCAATATAACAGGTTGTTTTTGGGTTGTTTTTTTTTTTTTTTTTTGGGGGGGGGGGGGTTCAGAATACAAGCACTGCCGCCTTTACACATCCCTAAACCATTGCTTACAAAACACAGCCAAGTATTACTGATGAGATTATTTCTCCTTCAATTCTCTCTCTAGCTTGTTTGTACTGAGGTCATATAAAGCAGAACTCGAAGTGATGCTCAACAGTATTGTCACAGAGCAGTTTTACCCAACATATTGTTCTCTCTAGGGTAGATAAAATATTTAAAACAGAATCTAAACTGTATGTTATTTTGAAGTGGAAAGAAAATGTTAAATGGAAGATCTAGATTAGAATGACATTTCACTGCAATTACTGCTTTGAAACTGTTTTGGAAGTACTGATTTAAAAGTGAGCTTTGCGGAGATAAACTCTACATTTATGTTGCATATAGGTTTGCTTGGATTACTTTATAGAACATAATCTGCTACATACAGTATTCATCAAATGCCTGAACGAAGCATTGTTGATGTAGCTAAATGCAACATCACATGCAGAAAGAGACTGATAAACAGGTTCGAAGTAAGTCAGAATGTAACCTGGTAGACCGGGGTTTATTTCCTGTTTCCAACCACAAAAAACATTGTGGGCCATGCTTTGTTAAGCTCACCCTGCCTGTTCAAGAACATCATTACTGTTGTTGCCGTCATGAATATCAAAGACATCGAGCTGAACATGTGACATATATAACGATTTCTCCCCACACGAGCTTCACCTCATTTACATATTTTCCGCATGTTCCAACATGAACACTGAGTATCACCGTGAACATAGCCTCCCCACATTAAAACACGGTGGTCCGCACATCAAGCTGTGAAAGGTGTTGTCCTTAGCAGGGACAAGGAAGCTGATCAGAGGAGATAAGAAGATGGATGGAGCTAAAATCAGTGGAATCCTGGGAGAAAACCTCTTATAAGTTTCAAAAGATCTGAAGCCGAGGAGGAGGTTCACCTTCCAGTAGAATAGTGATCCCTAAACATAAAGCCAGAGCTGCAGTTGGTCGGTTTGGATCAAAGCAAATTCATGTGTTGAAATGGCTCAGTCAAAGTCCAGACCAACGTCCAGTGAGAATTTGTGTCAACACTTGAAACTTTCCTATTCACGGTTGCTCACCGCTCAGTCTGGCTGATGTAAAGCTAAAGTCCACTCTGTGCAAAAACTGGTAATAAATAGAAACATAATTCCATTACCTTCTACTTTACATGATATAGCCTCTTGTGTTGATCTATCATGTAAACTTCCAGGGATATGAAATCTTTTGCAAGGTGATGTGAATCTTGAATCATGCTGATAACTTCTTAAAGCTGCACATCTGTGATAAATCAATAACAGGACAGTTTTGTAGTATTTTCTCATATGTTAGAGTGTTTTTCCATAAAGAGCTATTTTTCACCTTAACATCAAGACTGCTGAGAGCTATAGGTCACCCGTTTTAGTAATAATGTCGATTAACACATCCAGAGAAGAACTTCATCCACCCGGAAGACAGGGAGGGGGAGGAATACGGTCATTGTGTGTTCTGACACTTTAGGCAGGTTGATGCAACACAAAATAGTCATGTTTACCCAGAGCAGCACCTGTGAGGTCAGAAGACAGATTAAGTGAATTAATTACCCTGTGAAAGCTGAATGACTGTAGAGCAGGGCGAAGGAGAGCAATGCATCATAGGTCAGTTAGATTTCCATGTAGTCGTGTGTGAATCTGCTTAATCCGTTTTCCTCTCCTGTCCCGGAGAAAAAAAACTGACTTTTGGAGGAGAGAAAAATGATCTTCAAACATGAACCCAGGAGAGAGAAAACGGCACATGACTCACTTTTCAGGTCATTTTCCAGGAATTGGTCACGGCCATAAATTAGTCAGAGACTCAGTGTGATGCTGCTAATGCATCCTGATTATTTGTCTTTTGCTTATTGAGTGGGGGAAACTGGAGACGTGAAATGATTATTAGAAAGCGGTTACCTTTAATGACTTTCTAAAACAAGATGATTTACCCATCCATTTTCTTCAGTGCCTTGCAAAAGTATTCACACCCCTTGAACTTTTTTCTCTCGCATTTTTTCACATTACAAACACAAGAATGTATTTTATTGGGATTTTATACTGTAAATAAACAAAAATACGTATTTTGTATAATTGAGAGCGGGAGGGAAAATGATTCCTAGTTTTCTGTGTCTGAATCTGAAGAGCTTGGCATGTCTGCTCTTCCAATGTAGCTCTGTCTTTAGTTTTGGGATCGTTGTGCTTCTGGGATTTGAAGTTCCTGCTCAGTCTCAAGGTTTTAGGTGCTTCTACCAGACTTTCTCTCAGAATTGCCCAATATTGAGCTCCATCCTTATTCCTATGAACTCTGACCAGTTCCCATTTCCCCCTGAAGAAAAACATCTGCACAGCATAATGCTGCCAACATTATGTTTTACCATGGGAATGCTGTGTTTTTCCGTCACACATAATGCTTTGTATGTAGTACAAAAAAGTTTACTTTTCCTTTGACTTCACAGTTATACACCACTTTTTGTTAATCCATTACATAAAATTTCCTTAAAAGACATGAAACTGTGTGGTTGTAACATGATCAAATGTGAAAGTGGAAAGGGTATGAATACTTTTGCAAGGTACTATATGGCCTTTTACTGCTTGCAAGGTTGCATGGCTTAGGACTGGAAGCTGAATTTTTTTTTTTTTATTATTTATTAAAAAACAACACAAAGAAAAGTGTAGAAAAAAAGTGTCTCAGGAAAGGCCACAAAATTTAACAGCAATCTTGGAAAACAGACTTAATTTTACATCCAACTAATGTCTTAGTTTTCAATTTACCCATCAGGTTAGCAATACTTTTACCTACCTGTAAAATCAGGCAGGTAATAAATTACTGCCTAAAACAGTTAGCTGGAAATACCTCTTAATTCTTGTTGACATCTAAATAGTTTGCATGATTTGAGGCTGATGGCTGCAGCCTTGCTTCTCTGCAGTCCTGCTGTCTGGTGATAAGTGGGAAGAAGTCTTCAGTTCCTACTTACAGAAAGTTGCAGCAGTTTTTATCACTGTGACCTAACCTCGCAGCAGGAAGTTTAGAATCCTGACCAGGGTCTGTCTGGGTGGAGTTCGAGTGTTCCCTCTAAGTCCTTGAGCTTCCTTCCACTACCCAAAAACTTGCATCTCAGATAAATTGGCCACTCTAAATTGCATTTAGGTGGGGGTGTGCGTGTGTGTGTGTGTTGTTAAGTGTCCCCATGATGAACTGTCGACCTGTACAGGGTGCCTCTTGATGGTCAGAGATAGGTCCCAGAAGGGAGAACCGGAAAATAGGTGGAAAATAAATTGACTGAATTGTTTCAATTAGATTTTCACTTTCCCTTTGCTCTCTGTATGTCTATAAAAGTTTCATGCCAAGTTTATTTAGTCCTTTACTAAAATGGATAGAAAACAATTCACTGATTGACATTCTCCAGTTTATTGTGGAAACCAAGGACGTGTTCAGAACAAGGAGCCCATATTCTGGAGTTAAAGTCTAATAAACTAGTGTTTGCAGCTCTGCTGTATATGTGAAGATAGAGGAACACTGAGAACAAGTTGTCTCCCTGCCTGGGAAAACCAGGATTTTTTCTGAGCTCCCCAGGGAAGAATTTGCACCGAGCATTCCACGACTCCTTGCCGTTGATCATGCTCCCATTTTAACTCAGGTCCACTTTGAGGGAGTTAGGTCATGTGTACTTCAACTGATGTGACCAAACTTCAGATTCTTTGGTTCTGAATGACTCTACAGGGACTCAATCAAAACACCCCAAAACAACTTAAACCTTAATCCTGCAAGAATAGATTCCTGCTAGTAACATTTAGAAAATTTAAATCTAAAAAATATTTCTCACTTCATGTCTGCTTTTTCTCTATTTATAATGTAGGTGCCAGTGCAGGATTGTTTCCTGATTCTCTCTTGCAAGTGCCGATCTGCGCTTTGCTGTTTACTTTACTGTTGCGGTTTATGACAATGCATGTTATGCCCAAACTCAGTCCAGAGTGCCAACAGATTCAGTGTCCTATAAAAACTTAAAGATGCTTATTGGTCTAAATACGGAACAGATCACTGAACGGCAAGTCTTGATTTGACTGTGCTTGCATGTCAGTTCCTGCAACCTTTCAATGAGCTTTTATAAGTGTTTGTAAAGAACAAGCGTTACAACTCTGCAACAAAAGAATGACCGATGAATGACTCTTTTCTTCAGTTTATCTGTTTGCTCCAGAGAAAGTTGAGCTAATCACACCTCCCACGCAAACCTCCCTTGTAATTGGAAAGGAGTTAAAAAGAATTAAAAAAAATAACTCCGAAACATTTTGGGTTAGAGGTGGAACTTTTGAGAAGGAGACATCTTCTACATTCAACTCAAATAAATATTTTTGAAACTCTATCAGTGGAGGGATCAGAGAGCTTGAATGTGATGAGAAGCAAATCTGTAAACACGGCGAGGTCTGAAGGCTGGAATTCAAAGCTGCTCAGCGAGCTGCACATTCAGCAGGAGGCTGAAGTTATGACTAAAGATTACAGCCAGAAATGGGCTCATCCATACAGTGTTCTCCTGAAGACTTCTAACTTCTGAATAAATATATACAGGTAGGTGCATTTAGTCTTCCCTTTTCTCTTTCCCATCCTCTTCTTGCAGAGTTTAATAAACATCTAATTATGCTGAGCTGTGATCAGCACACTGATACAGACACAGCAAAAGTGGGTGTTTCTATCAACAGAGAGATGCTATGCAGTGCTCACAAAAAAAGCTAATTAGCCCAACGTCAAGGTTATCATAAATATCACCAATTATCATTTGCTGGATTTCTCATGTTCCGGCTACAATAATGAGATTTATTAATTTCACCCATTCACCTAGTACAGAATTAAATAGTGACACAAGTCAAAGTGAAACAAGTGTCTTGCAAAACTTTCCGAACTTCTTATAGTGTTTTGCATTTTGTATTTATGAACTAAATAGAAAATGATGCAGTTTTTTTTCTTTCCAAAGGTTACTTTGTATTTAGCCCCAGTTATTCTAACCCCTAAATAAAAAGCAGGGCAACCAGTTACGCTCCACAGTCACTTATTTAGTAAATACACTTGTGTGTCAATTAGTCATGCATATTCGTCCTTGTTTAGTAATGCAGCAGGCAGGTTAGGGAGGAGAAAATACTGGAGAAGCTTAAAGCAGGGTTTAGTTATGATTACAACTAAACATCTCAGGGAGCACTGTTTAATCCATCATCAACCTATCGAGACATGGCTGTTCACCTAGACTAACAAGGAGAGCATTAATCAGAGAACCACCCAAGAGGCTGATGGTCACTCTACAGCTGAGGTGGAGGAATCTGTTGACGGAGCGAGTGAGTCACGTGCTCTACAAATCTAACGGTTACAGAAGAAGGCCAAGAAAACAGCCATTATTAAGAGAATGTCATAACAAATTCTATTTGCACTTTTCCTCAAACATGAGACACAGCATGACCCACATGCAAGATGGCTCAGTCAAAGTACAGACCTGAATCCGACTGAGAATATGTGGCAAGACTTGAACATTTGTTTTTGACAGATGTTTACCATCTTCTCTGACTGAGCTTGAGCAAGCAGTGTGAGCTTCTCAATGTAAAAAGCTAGTAGAGACATACCCCAAAGGACCGACAGGGCCGGATTATGTTAGCAGAGGCCCCTGGGCACAAAGTGTTAAAAGGGCCCCTCCTGCCGCCAAAAAAAAGCAATATAGTGTAAACCGGATTTTCACCACATTCTTCTAAAACTACAGTTCTCATCTGAGGGCAACAATATCAAGACACAACTCAGTGGTATAACTCCCTTGCCTATGTAAACGCGTCCTGCTTGAGCTCACCTCTACCAGGCCAGAACTCCAATTCAGATTGTTCCATAACTTAATCACAAAAACTCTCTCATAGCCGTTCATTTTTATTTCTCTGTCTCTTTCTTCCTCATCTTGTCTGACAGTGCTCTTTCAGTTCCTTTGCTTCTCAGCTCTCCAGTGCTGCCCTTATATGTCTTTGCCTGTCTTCCGCATATTTTCTTCTGCTGTCTTGTTAAAAAAGTTAACTTCACTAATACTTTAAAGCATTTGATGATAAATGGAAAATAAATGCAAAAAAAAGCTTTCCTTTTACATAATTAAATTACATTTTTCAATTCAGTTTATTTATATAGCGCCAATTCACAACAGATGTCATCTCAAGGCACTTAACAAGAAGTCATTTCAATACACTTATACAAACATTCCAATCAGTTAAAAAGTTTCCTATTTTTGGAATCCCGGCAGATTGCGTCAGTCATTGGCGTGAGGTTGGGCAGACTTTCCAACCACAGCAATCCTTCAGCAATCCCTCATACTGAGCAAGCATGTAGCGACGGTGGACAGGAAAATAATATAATAATAATAATGTGTTTAATAAACCTGTATCTGTCTCTCAGAGCTTCTGTTTCTCTCCTCCTTTCTGTTTCTCATAACTAAAACCATGAGAACATGGCTTTTATCTAGGAATGCCCAATATATTGCCAATAACATCAGTATCAGCCAATGTTACTAATTTCGAACAATTTGGTATCGGTCCAATAAGTAAAACTGAGCCAATATTAAAAAGCGCTGTTTATTTTCATATTTGTAAGAGATTTATGTAGTATTTATAACATTGTAAATATTGATTATTGGCCATAATAATATCAAATATCGGTACTGGCGCAAAATTTTAGATACGTGCATCCCTACTTTTGACTCTGTCCTCCGTCCATCTTTTCATGTGGTCACTAAGAAAATGACCAAACTGAGAGATAAGTTCCAAAATGCCAAGAAAGTTACCACTGTGTGCTGATCCAAGTCATTCATTCTCACCACAGAAAACCAGGCCTTTCATCTAAAACTGACTGACAGCAACAACCCACCTGAGCAGCTCCTGTCAGTACCTCGTGTCTCCCTTCAGTTGTTCCAGTTTAGCTTTCTGTCCCGCTACCAGTGGCTGATGCTGATGCAATGATCAGAGCTTTCCGGGCACACATGCGTTCAGGATGTTTCCAGTCAGAGAAACCACTAATTGGTTTTTATTTGCTCCAAATAAGATGCAGGGAAAACAAAAGATATTAGCCTACCTGTGGTCGGTGAACATGTTATCCAGTCTGAAGAAACTTTTTCTCCACTTGGGAAGTGACAACAGCACAGCAGATTGTTATAAGAGCGCGCAGCAAACCCCGCCACGGGATGAAGCTGGATATCTGGTCGCCCGATTATGAAAAGTTGTAGTTCCACCAACAACAATAAGAGCGCGAGTATTTTCGTTAACTGTCCCCCACAGTGCAGCGTTACACACCAGATAAACCCAGTCTAAGCTGCCGGTGCTACGGCTACACTCAGGTTGTGTCATGTAGCTAACAATCTGCTCACCATCATCCACAATTCTTCATCACGTCTTCTTTTCCCTGATTTTCCTACTTACGTTTTACAAAGAACATGTCAGTAGATGACAGTGTTCTTAATTAACACGTCTTCTTCTCATCTTTCTCTCTTTCCTTTATTTCATCATTCATACACCCAAACAGATTGGTGAGCAACTTTGGGTAAGGGGCCTTACTCAGGGGGATGTTGGCAGGTGACAGACAAGAGAATGCTGGAATCCTCAACTTTACAACTGCAAAACAGCTATGCTTCCCAGTGAACCAGAGTTGTCCAATGTATATATATGAAGGTATTTCTGCAAAGTTCCTCTTTTCATTTTTGAAGTTTTGAAGTTTTAATTGCAGCTTGCACATGCATGGTACAGTATAACAGATGATATTGCGAGTTACAGGGCGGTCTGCTAATGCTTTACAACAGCTGTGATCTGGCTATTCATTTACTAACCTGAAGCAGGCCCTCTTTATTAGTGGTTAGAGTGAATTTTGGACGACAAAGAACATAGTGTTGGAATCTGATCATGTATTTTTCTTTACTATTTGTGTTTGTCTCTGTGTGCTGATAAGAGAGCATGCATCATGGCAAATACAAGAGTCCTAAAGTGCAAAAATGCAACCATTTATCCTATAGTTATTGTCTGTGAGCGAAGACCAAATTGTGCTTTTTTTCCTGTTCTGCAAAAGCATATAGATCAAAAATAAAACTAATTTTGAGTAAAGCACTTTTGTCTGTGATTTTGTCTCCATATTTCTGATTCCTAATCTATAGTAGTTGCTTGTGTGTATAAACACAAAATAAATATTTTGATATACAGCATTCACCAATAGTATAACCCTCAGTTAGAGTACATTTATTGTGCCTCACACCCTTGAGCAATTGGAGAGCTCCTGAACCATTGACTCACCAACTGAAAGCATTTCCTCTGAAGAAGGAAGGTTTAGCTTACTCTGAGCTATCTTGACAACACATGTTCAGAACGGAAACAGCAGCTTTATATCTATCCCTGATGCAGTATGGAGTAGCTTGAGTGTGTTAAAAGATAAGACCCAGCAGTCCAGCATGTGGTAAAATGAAGTGTGGCACCTCTCTCCCGTCAGTATGCATTTCTTGGACCCTGGATGATTTGTCACAACGTCCTGGATGTGGCAGAAATCTGGGACATGTGTACATGAGCCTTTTCTGGCTTTGTTCCAATCAGATGTCCCCATGTTCCCCCTCAGTCAGGACATTCATAATGCTCCTCAGACACTTCTAACTATAATTATGCTAATCAGCCGAACAGTCAGGTGCGGTTTTAACACAACAAGCAGGTCTGAACAGTTGCAAACTATTTCCCTTAGGCGGCTTGCTGAGAAAACATCAAGTACTTTACGTCTTGCAGCTTTCATAGACAGGTTTGGATTATATAAAGGAGCCAAAACCTCCCCGGTGCCTTTTATTCTGTACACAAACCTGGCCACAAGAACTTAAACCTCACCTTGGTTTAACCACAAAGCAACAGGCCTCAGCAGGTACCTGCTATGTAACTCCTGACCTCGTCTGACCAAGCTGTTTACTCTACTCAAACCTGTCTATCATTTATATGTTCACATGAACTCCTTCAGGCAACTACAGAAGCCAGTGTCCTTAAAATAGAATTCAAATGAAAGACTCCTTCATAAGATGAATGACAATAACCGATGCTGTGGTGACAATCTTGTAAATCTGCAGGTGTTGAAGTTTTATTTTACCTCAGGCCTTTGCCCAATAATTAAAAATAAATTGACAAAAGAATGGCAGGGTTCATACAAGTGAATGTTTAACTAAAAGAACAGATCAAGAATCAACTTGCATGATTTATTCTTTTTTTAAACCTGACAGGTGCACAATCATCCTGAGACCCAGAAGAAAAAAGGTTTTACAATTTTGGGAATTTCTTTTGGTAGTTTAAGAACTGAAGTTAAAAATAACATTTTGCAAAAGTATTTTTTTTTAAATCATAAATTTGATTTATTTGGGGTTTATTAAATGTCCCTTACAATGGACACTGGGTCTTGCTTGCTATAAAGCTTTGCTTGATTCATTTAGCATTTAAAAGAGTTAATTCAGTTTCTTTTCATTTTGTGAATTATAAAAACACATAAATCCTTTTTTAGGATCATACAGAAAAGTTACATGAATTATATTAAAAAGTGCTTGTGGGGTGCCCCAGGGCTCCATCCTGGGGCCCCTCTTATTTAATATCTACATGCTCCCACTAGCCCAGATTATAACATCCAATAAGATTAGCTACCATAACTATGCAGATGATACTCAGCTCTACATTACGATGTCACCAGGTGACTTTGAACCCATCCAAACCCTAAGTAAATGCATCGAGCAAATCAATGGATGGATGTGCCACAACTTTCTCCAGCTGAACAGAAACAAAACAGAAGTAATTACTTTTTGATCTAAAGAGGAACGATTAACAGTCAGCACACAGCTTCGGTTAATACAGCTAGAAACTACTGATCAGGCCCGAAATGTAGGTGTAATTATGGACTCAGATCTGAACCTCCAGGGTCACATAAAGGCAATAACAAGGTCAGCCTTCTATCACCTGAAGAACATTTCTAAGATTAAAGGACCGATGTTGCAACAGGACCTAGAAAAACTCATCCATGCGTTTATCTTTAGTCGGATTGATTACTGCAACAGCGTCCTCACATGCCTGCCTAAAAAATCAATCAGACAGCTGCAGCTGATCCAGAACACTCCTGCTCCTCACTAGAACCAGGAAAGTAGAGCACATCATGCCAGTTCTAAAGTCCTTACACTGGCTCCCTGTAGCTCAGAGAATAGACTTCAAAATACTTTTACTAGTTTATAAATCATTGAATGGCTTAGCACCAAAGTATATAGAAGATCTACTGTTACTATACCAACCCACCAAATCACTCAGGTCCTCTAATTCCAGTCTACTCAGCATCCCTAGAATTAGAGCCAAACACGGAGAAGCAGCTTTCAGTTTCTATGCTCCTCTAATCTGGAACAAACTTCCAGAAAACTGCAAAGCTGCTGAAACACTGAGTTCTTTTAAATCACAGCTAAAAACTTATCTGTTTAGAGAGACCTTTGAGTAATGCTTTGATGTATCATGTTTTGTGTATGCTTCTTGCTGTTTTTACTTTATACGCTTTGTCTGTGTTTTATTGCTGTTTTGATTTTACCCCTTATCATGTAAAGCACCTTGAATTACCTTGTTGTTGAAAGTGTGCTATACAAATAAAATTGCCTTACCTTGCCTGGCCTTGTTAACCTGCGGACCTAGACTACCTTGTGCCTGAGCAAACCGTTCTTCAGCCGGTAGCAGCATGAAGTCAAAACATTGCAACCTCACCTTCGCTGGTTTCCCAAATTTCTGTTGGTTTGCGCTGTTTGTACCAAGACATGTATGACAATACAAATGGTCAAGTTTTTGTGCTGCTTGACATTGGGTAAAAGCTGATCACCTGGTCGCACAAACCAGCCCCACCCATGTTTTTATTATACCCGGCTACAACAGTGGGCCATGGCACAAGAAGATGGTGCCTCTCTTTTAATGACCATCATCTGCATCTGTCCTGGGGTGCTACCCTAAGGACATTGGAGGGCATCAGAGCCACCTTATTGTTCTGCTACTTCTTCACTGCAGCATCTGATGGTTTTCGGACAACCATTTTGAAAGTGCCTCCGCCTTGTTCTTGCAGCTTCTTTTTTTTTCTTTAAAGGTTTTGTGGCCACATTGGCCTTTATTTGGCCTTTATTTTGAAAGAGGACAGTACATAGAAAGAAGACATGCAGCAAAGGTCCACTGGGACGGCACTCGAACCCGGGACAACTGCATGGAGGACTGAGGCCTCTGTGCATGGGGTTGCCCGCACTTACCACTACGCTACGCGACGCCCCGTTCTTCAGCTTTTAATAATCTGACATCTTTGAATAAAGATTATGTCTTTTTATAACAGTCCTTGTTATCAGAAAAAAATAGTTTTCATCATGGTAAATGGCATGAACTTGTACAGCGCTTTTTATTTAGTCCATGAGGACCCCCAAAGCAGTTCACATTACATTCAGTCATTCACACATTCACACACACATTCACACACTGTGAATGTGTGTATATCCAATACTTTGATCTATATAAAATACCTTGTCAACATACAGCTGTCTTCTTCTTGGAAGAGATTGTGCCGTCTGAGCAACAGTCGCCCTTCAAATTCCCAGCTGCAAATCAGTGAATATTTTTCTCCTTTTGTAAACCTCAAAATTCAACACCAAACTATTCTGACTGTGAAGCAGAAATACTTTCAGTTCAGTGGGATTTGGTTTTCCTTGTACAAACTGGTGAACATGATACAGGCATGTGAAGAGAATTACCTGCTCAACTATATAGTCCATCCTTGATCTTGGCAGATTGAGGCAATAAGTTTGCACTAAGTGTGGGAAAGGTCTCGCCTTTTGCGTATGTCTTCTCAAACAAAATAAAATGATCCAGTTTTCAGATGCAGATGCTAAAATAAAAAAATGACACAACCCTAGCTTACGCATTGCTTTCCATTCATATTGCCACCTTTCTCCTTTACTACCTGGCCTTCCTTCACATCATCTCCTAGGAGCTCTATGTTTGTCTCTTCCAAGTTGTTTCTGCATGATGAACATCTGGGTCGGCCAATGTCATTGGGTGTTGCAGGGGGCACACATTAGATGACTAAACAATATGACTGACACAAAAGGAGAGTTTCAGGGTGATGTGTTGGCTTTAGTAAACAATATGCTAGAAGAGGAACTTTGTACATATTCCATCATGAATTCTCAAACCCTTTCATCCAGCAAGACTGGCTTTTAACCTGGGGTTTACAGCTCAGATTTAGAAATTGTTCTAGCTGCAAGCATTTCAACCAGAGTCAAAATATGTCTCTCATGATCCATGAGCCCTGATGTGTGGTAACATTAGCGCAGAGGCTGAAACAAGCAGTGACTGGTATATAATCCTCTTCAGAACCTAAACTACTATGAAACTATTCATATTCCTCTTTGTTGTTTTTCATTTATTTGATTTAGACTATTGTTGGCCACTTTTGAATGCCAGCCTAACAGCCATTCCGACAAATAACAAACACAGTACTACATGCACTAAAAAAAGCAGATTTCCAATCATACAAACACTCTCTACTGACATTTGAGTTACAGTAGGTCTTTTGCATGTGATGCCATCCTGCGAAAGCAAATGACTTTAGATTGTGAAAGATGAGAGCTCTTCACATGGATTGTTAAAAAAAAGACCATCTGCTAAAAGCTGGTGTTAAATGCGATGTAGGGAAAATGTAACCTGCTGGACTCTTTGCTAACAAAAACTCGAGGGAAACGTTTAAAAAGCTAGAACTGGTCATTTCGCTAAGTGAGGTATACATGAAATCTTTGACATTTTTGCAATCTCTTTCTCAAATTAAACAAATGTTCTAAATTGTCATGTTGTTTTATTACAAACTTTGAGCCTGTGGAACATTTAATCAGATAGTGCTTTGCATTCATCCTCAATGCAGAATATGGATGAGCCATATTTCAGAAAACTGCTTCACAGGAATGTTACACTGAGGGTTAGAGGAGAGCCAACAATAGCGCGTGGGGGGGATGAGTAAGGCAGGCCAAGGAGAAGAGGATGAGGGAAGCACACATCCAGCCCCCAGAGATAGACGCCAAATATGTTTTGTTTTTTTATCAGTTATTATGTTTGAATAACAGGCTATAATTATAATCAAAAAAGCATGACCTTTTCTTTTTATTTATATGAACAACATGGAGCTTCAGTCAGTCACTTTTTTTCTTTAGTGAAATCAGTTTAAGGGAGGAATCATTTGATCTTGTAATTAAAAAGAATTATATCTCACTGATTTAGGAACACCATCCGGAACATGATTCTTTTCTGATACAGTCATTTGTTGTTTTTAGGGTTAGAGGAGTGCCTCGAGCTTGTCAGGACCTGGAGCTGTGTGTTACGAAATATAATCTGTATGTCTCTGATTGCTTCTGCACCTGCTTTATTTGTGGCTGAAGACAGGGCAGCTGTGACCTGACACAAAAACAGGGGCAAACTGCCCCCGTCTGCCCAAACCGATGGGCAAGTTTGTATCTGTAGGTATTTGAAATCTATGTCATGGATCCTGTTCAGAAATCAAGTGCAATGGAACAGGGCATGCAACACATGCAAAAAATGGAGAAGATTGTACTGCTGTTAGAATTCCTCTCTGATTTTCTTCCTCCAGCTTGTATTGTTGGTCAGCAACAACCGTCTTAATTTATTGCTATTATCTGATTAATTCTTTACTACTTTACTTTAAATCTAATAATCAAAAACCTTTTGTATGTCTATTTAAAGCCAAAACATCCCATGAAAAGGTCTAAAATAATTTCAGTTATATAGAGAATTGACTTTATTAAGGAAGTCAATGTTGCAAAGTGAAACTACTAAACAATTCTGAGCCTGACATAAACATAACAGACATGTTCTAATATCAACAAAGCTAAACAGTGCGTTGCAAAAGTCATGTCATAGAAGGCAACGGCTGCAGGTAATTAGGGGGGAAAGAAGACCATTCCATTTGAGTTTCAGTTTTATGAAAGTTTTGTTTCCATATTTAACAAAACCTTATAATATCTCCTTAGAAAGTAGGGGCTATTTCAGTGTGAATCAAAACCATAATTTATTGAGAATAAAAAAATGAATGTTTAGTATAGAAACTTCATGAAGTCCTGCAGGTTGTACTCATTTTTGAAATGCCTTTCTTTGACTTCTCTGTTACTTTTCTATCAATTTTACTTAGTAAAATTATTATAGTTATTATATAACATTACAATATGTAAGTATATTTCAAAAACCGTTTATGCATGCCTGAGCCACAGCTGCACAGGATCTGATCTGACAGTGAATAATATCAGAAATGAGACTGAAGATTTCTTTTGTTGTAATTTCTTTCAACATATTTGCCATTTCCATATTTCAGATTTCATAAAGAAATTGTCAATGTTGAATTCAGCTGTCCTTGCTTCTTGAATAATGTAGACTTCATGATGCCAACAATATGGTTTCAGGGGTTTTAGAAGAAAACAGACTCAAAGCATTACAGGTACTTCACCATACTGTACTTAACAATTAGCATGAGGTGGCATCAGATCTGACCTAAACACATGGTTCCTGTTCAGGTCTCTGTAGCGCTTAGCAAACTTAACAAAGTAAGAGTTGTGGTGAGATATGGTTATTGGGAGAACCCCCCAAACGACACACACCACATATACCTTGTCTAATAGTTATTTTGAATTGGTGACTCAAGTTAATACTCTTTTTGTTAGCATTATTTCTTATATATTAAAAAGTTCCTAGATACCATCATTAGCTAAAAAAAAAAAAAAAAGAACAATAAATTACAAGAAAATGCATCTGTTCTCCTTCTGCGAGAAGGTGTACCTTGGCCCCAGTCTCATGTCTAATTGTAGGCTCTAAAATGATTTCTTCCAGTATTGTCCGGTATTTAGTTCCAACCATTTTGTCATAAACTCTAATTAGCTTCCCCTTCCCATACTCAAAAGAAGCCTCCCCACAGCATGAAGCTCCCACTACCATGTTCCATTATGAGGATGTTGTGTTCAAGGTGACATTTAGTAGTCAAGACCAAAAGTAGAATTTTAATCGCATCTGATCACAGCACCTTCTTCCATTTGTTTGCTGTTTCTCCTGCATGACTTGCGGCAAACTCTAAAACTGTTCTTGTCCAGACATTTTTCTGCCGCTCTTTCATAAAGGCTGATTTATGGAGTGCATTACTGACAATCTTGACAGAATCTCCCACCCGAGCTGTGGAGTTTTACAGCTCCTTCAGAGTTGCCACGGATGTCTTGGCTGCTTTTTCTGATAAATGCTCTTCCTTTACCACCCTCTAAGGTTTAATAGGTTTTAGCAACATAATCTCAACAACATACCTACTGTCAAACATTCACTATTAATATCAGGTGCACATGAGGGTCAGATATGTCTGAATTGTCAAAAGAACAGGAAGGGTGTATGTCAATACTTTGACCTATTTTCCTGACAGACAGGTGAGGTTCCTTTCCATCTGGCTAAAACTATGTTTCCCTGGAAAGACATTCATCTTTCATTGCCTCCACAGTGATTTTTAGATGTACCTAAGTTTGAGGTTGAATTAGTTCAGTGTGAAAACAAACATGAATCTGTTTTTAGACTTTTTTTTCATGTCTTTATTAGGATGGGCAAAAGTGTGAAGGGGGATGTATGCTGCTTTGATTTTAAAACGGGGCTCTACTTTTTGAACTGCTCAAGTTCTAAATACAAACACAGTGTTCCCTTTTTAAACATGAATTCTGTCCACATTAAGATTAGATACATTATTGTCCATTAAATGTACATACAATGGATATTTTTCCTCAGTATCTAGCTCGAAAAGACCATACAAATAGATTCTAAGATCCACAAAACACATAGCTAAAACACAAAAGTTCAAAGGAAATACTGATGCAAGAGCAATTTTTGCATTAAATACTATAAGATTTTAATTCACAATATGACTGATTAGCACATTCTATTAATAATTCATTTACTTAATTGAAATAAAAAATTTTAAAGGGGCACATATCTGCACATTCCGTGTCTGTTTTCTTATTCCCTGCAACCAGGATTAATTTTAAAAGGTGAAGATAAGCATTGACGTCTAATCAAACTGCATAAACATGTAGATTCATTTATCTTTTTAAGAGCTGTGAGAATGTTTTTTTATTGATTCTTCATACCCCGAAGCGTACCACAGGTTTCAAAGCAAACTCTACTTCTACCTGCAGGAGCACAAAGCAAACTTTGTCTAAACAAACCGTTAATCAGACACATCTGATTGGCACCTTTAGCTTTGAAAATGATTAGTTCATTTTCAGATTGCTCCAGGTTTTCCTCAGGCACATGGGTTTTCCCACTGACCATAGCCAAAAAATAAGAAGAGGTCGTTTATAGAGACACGGCAAAAGCCTGCCGTTTATTTGTTAGCATTAGGTGTTTGTGGCTGAAATTGCAGTTGGCAGAGATGCTCCTTAAAGCCAAAACAGGGATTACTGTTTAAAGTCGATTTGCACTCAGTTGCAAACTTCTTTCTTACATCCTAGAGGATTTTCATACTGAACAAATGGAGGAAAATTCAGAGTGTAACCTGATCATGACACTAGATTAAAAAAGAGATATTCTCCAGGGAACCTTGAAAATGCCCTCCAGGTGTTGTTGGGTTTTTGCATACCTGACCAAAACTGCTGATAAATGTAAATATGCTTGCTTTTATTAGTATTAAAAAAATCAAAGAATCAGCCGGATAGAATTATAACAAGTAAATTAAAAAAAGACAAGTTTCAGTTGGTTTGAAGGCAAATATGGGAAATTAAAAATAAAGATGTACGTGTTAATAAATCAAAGTCAGGGCTTCGTGCACTTTTAGAAAAAGAAACCAGTCTAATATTCGTTCATTAAATTTTATGTTAATAATGCCTTCTTTATTCCTTGTTCTGTAATTGTGTAAATGTGCTGCATATTAAGTGCCTGGGACTGTTTTATCTCAATGTGCTTGCAGAAGGAAATGCACATTATCCAGCACATTAGCCCTTTGTGTATACCAGTAGACGTTTCCTGGCCTGTTCATTTTAATTTATTAGTTGTTTTCCAGAGAATTGTTGAATTACATATTTATACCAGAATGCGTTGATGTTGGATTATTACTTTTATAAATGTGGAAAACTTGTTTGCAAACAGTTGCAGAGTTACAGATTCAGAAAAACACAGAACAGAACACAGAAACCAATTTCCGCCATTTGCCTTTTTCTCTCTACCCACCTTTGACCTCCACTAATTCCTTCTTTGTGCCATTTGGTGCTGGACAATGATCGAGACTATTTGCTTTTTTATCGCTGCTGATGTTATTAAGAATGAAATTATACCTAAGAAACACGAGAGAGTTTGGTTTTATTTGTGAGGGATTCTGAGGAATAGTTTTTGGAAATTTTCTACTGATAACATATCTTTAAAATAAAATATAACAACATTTTTATCCTTTTAGAAGTAAACTGACACCACACAGTATATGTTGAACAAAAAGTTTAAATGACTGAAATTGATTTCTATGTTAACAAATTAGTAGAAACCATAACAGCTGACAGTGTTTTTCCTTCATTTATTTAGTTTCATGTGAAATATAAAGCAGTGCAGAACTGAATCTATTTCAGATGGCCCTGAATTGAACATCTGGTAAAGTTTACTCAGGATGTAAACAACTATGAAAAAAAGTAACCAGTAGCTGAATGTTTAACATACTGTTAAATCCAAGACAGTTATGTGCAGTGCCTTGAAAAAGAATGTACACTTCTTGAACTTTTGCAGATTTTGTCACACTGGATTTAGGTCTTTGTTAAGAGAATCCATTCCGTTGAAACTCTGGCTGAATGTTTAGACCTTGGGTCTTTTGGAGCCTTTGAGAGATTTTCTTCCATGATTGCTCTGTGTTGGGCTTCATCCATCCATTTTGGGATACATTTTTTATTAGCTTCCATTTCCATGCTGGACAGAAGCATCCTTACAGCATAATGCTTCCACTACCATGCTCCACCCTGGGGATTGTTTGTCCAAGGTGATATGCAGTGATCAAACATTACAATGTTGAACTCGTCTGATCAGAGCACCTTTCTCGAAATTTATGCTGTGTCTCCTACATGACTTGTTGCAAATTATAAACTGGTTTTGTCCTGACATTTTTTTCTTGCAACTATTCTATGAAGACCAGTTTTGTGGAGTGCACGACTGATAATCATGACAGATCTTCCCACTTGAGCTGCAGCTCCTCCAGACTTACTATGTGCTTTCTGGATGCTTCTCTGGTTAACACTCTCCCTGTGCCACTCTCTAAGGTTTAATATTTAATAGAGTGCATCAATATCATCAGAACAAAAAAAAAGACTATTTTCAGAACATTCACTATTTAACATTGGTATTAGTCTACATGAGTTTTGGGATGAGGGAGAAGGGTGTGTGCCACTTTCTACAACTTTCTGACCTCCTTTCCTGACAGACAGGTGAGGTTCCTGTCCATCTGGTCAAAACTATGGTTCCCTGGAAAGACATCCATCTTTCACACCCCAACAACTGACAGGAAAGGGATATGCGTTATCATCAAGCAGAACATTTTGTTGTGGGGCTTGTCAGAGGATCAACCACCCTATTTCCCTATTTAATCTGTCTCGTTTTTTGCATGAGAACTCAGTGCTGCTGAGAAATGAATCCTTCAGGCTGTATCATTCAGGTTTATTTCACAAACCATCAAATCTGAGACTATGATCAGTGATGAGTGAAGTGGAAAATAAGTCAAATAGTAGAAAACATTTGCAGGGAAGGGAAATGAGATAATTCAGTGTGTGTATTATAAAAACAATGCTCAGGGGAGTTGTTTTAAGACATAAGCCATATTTACTTGCACAGACAACATCTTCCTTTAGATGTTTAAGAAGAGGTCAATCAGAGAAGGTAGCAGATCTCCTCGGCTCTGCACGCCTTTTACCATTTAAGATAAATACTGGCAGTGCTTTGTGATGACAGCAGCAGATCCTCTTTTTAAATGCACTGTCCCGTGACATTTTTTCAACTTTAATGCTGGTATTTGCACAATAAATATTAGTATAAAGAAAGAGAGACTATATATATATATATATATATATATATATATACATAGTCTCTTTTTTTACCCAAAATATTAAGACAAATAATACAGGTAAAACACCTTTAGCATCCCAACTGGGGTGTGTAACGTGTAAATTTAAAATACATTTATTTTTTACTGCAGATGCATATTTCAGTGTAAAAAAGCCTTAGTTTGAGTTTATTTAATCAGAAGGGCAAAATAACACCTAATCATTGGTGCCACACTTATTGGCGCAGAGTATAGTAGAGTTTTCTTCAGTTGAAATACGTTTTTATGCATTCAGATTACTGTAACAATTTGGAAGCGCCCAGATGATGCTGTCATTCTAAGCTTCCTATTGACCAATTCGTAATTTGAGTTCATTGGAAGCACACCTGACAGTGTATTTTAGGGGGCCTTAAACACTCTGCATACTTGTGTGACACCATGGCAAAGTCAAGGAAAGTTAGCCAAAACATAACGAATAGAATTTTGGACTTCCACAGGTTTGGTTAATTCTTAGTTAAAAATCTGTTCATCAGGAGGCTTTTTCAAAACACAGCTCTCTCTCTTGATTATATTAGCAGAAAAGCGATTTCTTTGAAAAAAATATATGCAAAGCCTTCAACTGCTTTCCAGATGTTAATGCACTGTATGTGGGTTGCCATGTCTGTTTACTGGAGTCTGTGCACGTCATGTCGGAGGGTTATCTGCACAGTCCACCTGCTTATTCTCACGCTGAATTCAACAGCCTGAAACAGCAGGCTTGTTTAAGGTTACTACACAGCTGGATAAACTGATGTTGATGTATAATCGAAGTACAATATAGTGACTGATAGGGATGTGTAAAAATCTGGCAATAACACATGTACCACGATACAGGGGGAGACGATATGATATACTGCAATATATTGCGATACTATGAGTAAGACGACATATTGTGATTTTTAAAACTGAATTTAACTGTAGAAAAACTGTCACAGCATTCTTAACACTCCAACCGGTTTCATCATTTGACACATCCAGTTTTATTACTAGATTTAGTTGATTCACTGGAAAGAAGAAGGTAAAAACAGAAACCAACTACCAGTCAAGCTTTTAATTTTACTTCAAAAATTACTGCCATCATTAATGGTTCCATTCAAATAAATAAATTATTTTTAAAAAAAACCTATACATTGCTTTTGAATATCAGTACAATGTCATGACTTAAAATATTGCGATATATCAAATTTTCTTACCTACTGACTGAAATAAAGACTAAACCTACTACTGAATTCCATGAAAGACCACTATTCTATATCCTATGGAGAACATGTAAGGTAACTACATCATGACACCAAACATAAAAAAACTGGATGGTGTTGTGGTTTAAATTTCACCATGGCGTACTACTAGCTGTTCTAGATCCATCTTGTGCTTCAATTACCTGCTTCATTAATGCAGCTAAGGCTACTTTCACACTGCAGGCAAACGCGCATCAAATCCGTTTTGGGTTTTTTTGCCCCATGCGACTCATATCCGATCCTTTTATGACAGTCTGAACAGCACAAATCCGATTTTTTCGAATCCGACCCAGGTCACTTGCACATGTGGTACTAAATCCGATACATATCTGATGTTTTTGAAAGCGACTGCAGTTTGTACGGTCATGTCGCATTAAATCCGTCTCTTACGTCACTGACAAGAGACAGACGTTACTAATCTGCACTGTCGGAGACGCTTAAACAACAAACATGGCTGCGGAAACTGGAGACGGAGCGAGTCAATGATTAGAAAGTGAGGTTTTGGACTTGATAGGCATATGGAGTGACAGTTCTGTTCAAGCCAAACTTTAAGGATGTTACTGAAACCGGGCTGTATTGGATAGTATTGCCAAAGAAATGGGTGCACGTGGGCACAGACGAATGCGGCTACAGTGTCAGAGGAAAGTGAAGAGCCTCAGAGCCAAGTTTAAAGAAGCTAAAGACATAAACAAATGAGACGGAGGTGGTTGAGTCACCTGCCCGTTTTATGATGAGCTTGACCGTGTTTTGGGCGAAAAACCCAGCTGTCAGGCAATAGAGCTAATCGATAGCACCATTGAAACAGCTGAAGAGGAGCCTGAAAGTCCAGGGTCCAGCGCTAGTCCTGCTCCCAGCCTCAACCAAGCCAAAGTGCTACAAAAACACCAACATCTATAGCTCCCATTTTACTTCCATAAACAGAGCGCGTTGTGTGTGACATCCCCATGGTATCGCCTTGTCCTCTGCACATCTGGGTCGCTTTGGGGCCATGAACCGTTCAGACTGGAGCGTGTTTGCTGTCGCAGTTTACACACAAAAAAAATCGGATTTGATAAAAAATTTGGAATTGAGGATTAAGACCTGCAGTGTGAACGTAGCCTAATTCACAAAGCAGATAGTTCTGATTACACGCTATTACAAAATGCTATCCTCTTGCATCTGGTGAAGGTTTTCCTCACCTCATAGTCCAAACAAGACTTTATGCTACAAACAGAACTACTGCAAAAGGGACAAGAAAATATTTCCTCACACAAAGTTTCAGTTCCTGTCGGTATTAGAAACACTGTATAAGAAAAAAAATCCAATTTCAGATGTTTTTTTTTTAAATCTTTAGAAAATGTGGAGGTTTTATGCACAGCTACAGATTGGAAAATGTGGAACAACTCATCTCTTTAATTTATTTAGAGGAAAATATGAAAAATTAGAGCAGGTAGTGTACAAAAACATGTGCTGTTACAATTAGTTATATATATGAAATTGAAAAATGCTTTCCTTACCATCATAACATCCTGTGGTTTTTATCTTTATTTCTACTGTTGCTCACCTAATGGGTCCATCTTCCTCTTATTGCTAATCTTATGTAAAAAAATCATCTTAGAGTGTTTATTAATGGCTCTTTAAAATTAGCGAGGCAAGT
Source organism: Valencia hispanica (assembly GCA_963556495.2). Taxonomy (NCBI): domain Eukaryota; kingdom Metazoa; phylum Chordata; class Actinopteri; order Cyprinodontiformes; family Valenciidae; genus Valencia; species Valencia hispanica. The sequence goes on along the minus strand of OY747717.1, from coordinate 29,372,173 downwards.
CATTGCAGTGGTACAGTCCTGCTTTTTTCATCTCAGATGAAAGGTGAACCTTAATTAACTCTTAATATTTTGGCCTCGAACAGTTATCCTTTCACCGGCTACAATTGGTCCAAAATGCAGATGCTCATGTATTGGCGAATTAAAGGACATAGGGGACATATTACTCCAGTGTTGCTCCCTGTGTTTTATGACGTCTAGTTTAAATTGCTGCTCTTTGTTTTTAAGTCTTCAAATTGGTGTTCCCCCAGCTTATTTGTCTGAGCTTTGACCACTTCATGCCCCTACTAGATTTACGAGTTCTAGTACTCCGAATCTTCCGGTGATCCCTAGAACTAAAGAACTGAAGTCTTCGAGTGATGGGGCGTCCCAGATTGTGTAGTAGTCTTCCAACAAATACCAGCGCTTCTACTCTGAGAAATTTTAAAACACTGCTAAAGACCCATTTATGTGAGCTGGCTTTTAACTTAGAGTAGACTAAGCTGTCATGTTGGGTTTGTAATAGGCTCGAAGTGCAGCACAGAACCAGAGTAGAGGCGAACAGTTTGGTAGTAAAAGATGAGTTTTATTTTAACAGCAATGGTAAGATTCCTAGTGGACCTCGGGCGGGAACAACGGCAGCAGGCTACAGTAAAGGTAAGATAGTTAAATACTGTAGAAAGGCGGACGGCAAGTATTATAGGTGCAGAGCTTACAGGAAATCCAGAGGTGGAATAGCTTTGGGGGGGGACGACAGGCAGGCTCTGTGGTCTGAGGTTGGCCGGAGGTTTGCGTTAATTCTTTGCTTATCTTCTGTTGGTGGAGTTGGAGAACAGGCAGAACAGTTGTCCAAGATTGGGAGCTCCAGAGGATCAAGATCTGCCAGATGAACAAGGAAGGTGAATTCAGGAAAAGTTCAAAATGTTCTCTTCCAATAAACAGAACTTGGAAAAGCATAGAGATAATTTTGACCATGTTACCACGCGTAGCTGCGAGAACCATCTGGCGCCAGCATGCAGCATCCATTCCCCTTTTGAGCTGGTTCCTGACGAGTCTAGATGAGGCACACCTGCTGGCTGCTGCCTGCCACGCCCCCTAGGAAGAAGGTAGGAGAAAAACAACCTCCAGCACACAGACACAGAGTCCTAACATAAGCATTTTTACTTATTTTAATTCCGTTTCTGTATTTTATGTTTGTCATTCTGATTTATTGTTGTACTCTAATTTATCTTCCTCAGCGTGTTAAGCACTTTGGTTAGTAACTGCTGATGTGCTTTATTAATAAAATTTACCTCGACCATGACCTTCAACTAGACGATGTCTTGATGTTTGATCCTGGACGAGGGCTTCATGTCGGTTCTATTGCCTTGGGGGAGTGTCAGGTAATTGTATCACTTTCAGTGAAACCCCTGGAAAGACTTTCCTGAGTACACCAGAGCGCAACAGCATCATGAGGACAGAGTAAAATACTTTTTTTTCTGTTCATTGCCCTGAAAATATGTAGCATTAATTGCATTGGTTTTCTATAATCAAACGGTTAGTGTTCTTAATAGAAATAACACTCCAGCGTGACTTTACACTCTGCTTTGACGGCTTATTTAAAGATGACAGAAACCTTGTTCATGACATCAGACACTCTTCTGTGGATGATATGTACTGTTCTGTGAAAAGTAAATACCCCCTTATAGATTTCTTCATTTTTACCTTTCTTTATACTTCAGATATTCAAACAAAGATATATCAGAAAAAGAATACTGATATAATATTAATTTAATTTCCTATGGGGAAAAAAGCTAACTTTATTCATCTAACAATACACTTTTCAAGCTTGTATGATATGCTATTATTTACAACTGAACAATACAATCTAATCACAATGTACATATTTATCATGTTTTAACAAAAACGTTTCTTGTTTTTGTAATATAAATGTTATATCATAAATTGTTGTTAACGTGATAATATGTTGTACAAACATGAAAATGATATTGTTGGAACAATAAAGCCTCAAAACTAACACTGCACATCCCCCTGAAGATGCTATTACTGTGGTGAAATAAGGTGGTGGCAGCTTCATACAGTGGGAATGCTTTAAATTTCAACCAAAGCTCGTGTAGAGACATGCCACAAATGACTTCCAGCTGTAATAGCAGAGAGAGGCATTTGTACAAAGCATTGATTCCTGGGGGATGATTGCATATGTATGAGAAACCTTTTTGATTATGTTTTATTTATTTTAAAGTGATGTATTATTTTCCTTACACTCCATAAGAATGTGCTTCTTTATGTTAGAAAACCTTGCAAAACCCAAAATAGAACATTATAAGGTTTGGTGTGTTAATGTGAAAAAATGTGAGAAGATATTTAGAGGTATTAATATTTTTGTAGGGTATGCAATTAACTTTGACGTATGATCCAAGTTTATTTAGATGTTTGATTACCTTAGTTAATTTGGAGAGTAGCCAGATGATATAGCGAAAATGTCCACTATGTCTGTAGAACAGGATACTTGGTAAACCCATTGACTTCTTTCTTGTACTCCTATAATTAACAAAAAAAAAATTGTTAATCAGTTGCCAAGTTCTCTTTGCTTTGTTTTATTTTGTAAGACATCTCCTTGTTCCTGTGTTTGCTGTGAGCTCAATGGTCTTTGGTTTCCTTTCACCTTGAGTATCTTCAAGTCATAATTCACCTTCCTGTTTCCACCTGACTGCTCTTGTGTCCTCCTCTTACAGGCTAAGTCAACATAGCCGAAACGTATACGGCAGCGTACGTCATTGGACCCGGTTGAACGGGGGGACTCTGACACAAAGCAGGATTACTGGCTTAACACTGTGACTTTGGATTTCAAATCTAGTTTGTCTTAAAAGCGTTTCAATTTTTCTCAAGGCATTGCAGCATGGCAGCTCATGCTTGAAATCTACACTGTTTTGAGGCAGGTTATGTTCAAACTAAGCAGCTGGGCTGTCTTAAGGGATAGCTGATCGCACTTCAAATATTCCCATCAACCTCTTGGGCAATTTTGAAATTAAAAACATTGTGTGGAATAAATAATATTTTACAGATTATCCTGACATCTTCAGATCTTGCTGCATCATATTTTCACAAGGCTTTTTTTTTTTTTAATACATCTTTACCTAATGTGTTAACAACTCTGCAGGGTACTGTAGTTGGACTGGTGTCAAACCTAATTTGAAGGAATGTGCTTGTTTATCAACCATAGCTGAATGGAAAGAACTGCTCCCTAAAAAGGCTTTAAACAGATTAATAGATAAGCCAGACTTTACAAAGACTACAAACATGCTCTTAGAATGGTTTGTTTGCGGGGGTTTTCTTCAGCAAATTATAAGGAAATTCTGCTCAGTGCCAGAACACATTAGACTGTGTGATAGATTTGTTACACCTCTTTTTCTTTTATTTTTCCTTATGAGAATCACTTCAACAGTTGCAGTCAAGGAAACAGATAACGAGAGATGAGCAGGATTTGATGATGCGTCTATTTACTTGAAAAGGAGCAAAATTAGAGTTTGGATCAGAAGCCAGAACCACATTTGCGCCGCTGTGACCAGAGCAACAGTAATGAATATTTTGTTCTTAACATCATGCACAAAAATAGCAATTTTCCAGTTTATCAACTGCACCATTAACATTGATATCTGGGACCATCTTTGAAATCCCTTCCCTTCAGTTGAACTCATTATGTTTGTTGATTCCAAAGAAGATTGTGAGATTGTTCTCATGCAATTTTTCCTAAGAACTAATCTAGGAACATTAAGAATCACTTGTGACAATGAGAACGTTCTGGACTTAATCCATTTGAAGGAATGTGCGGCTGTAATCAAATCAAATCACTCTTAATCTATTCAGTGACATGGTGCCCCTTTAATTGTCTGCTTTAAAAATGTTTTTATGGAGCTTTTTTTGTTCTGTGTCTGTGTTTTTTTTATTGTTTTATCTTAACATCTGATGCATGGATGTTAAAGTGTGCATTCTTTATGCTTTGGTCTTGAATAAAGAGGTACAGTGGAAACATTCCTGGAAGGTGGCCATACTTACATCAGAACTACAGACTGATGCATTATGCTAGGGTGTTGTGTGTTACAGCAACAAAAGTGATGCATGGTTGTGAATTAGACAGATTGGAAAACAAACTATTAAAAAATCTTAACAATGTTGTGTTCGCAGCCGAGTGTGAAGCGGCTGGGATGAGAATCAGCACCTCCAAATCCGAGGCCATGGTCTTGAGCCGGAAAAGGGTGGGGTGCCTCCTCCGGGTCAGGGATGGGGTCCTTCCCCAAGTGGAGGAGTTTAAGTATCTGGGGGTCTTGTTCACGAATGAGGGAAAAATGGAGCGGGAGATCGATAGACGGATTGGTGGGGCATCTGCAGTTATGCGGGCGCTCTACCGGTCTGTCGTGGTGAAGAGAGAGCTGAGCCAAAAGGCGAAGCTCTCGATTTACCGGTCGATCTACGTTCCTACCCTCATCTATGGTCACGAACTCTGGGTGGTGACCGAAAGAACGAGATCACGGATACAAGCGGCTGAAATGAGTTTCCTCCGCAGAGTGTCTGGGCTCTCCCTTAGAGATAGGGTGAGAAGCTCAGTCATCCGGAGGGGGCTCAGAGTAGAGCCGCTGCTTCTCCACATCGAGAGGAGTCAGTTGAGGTGGCTCGGGCATCTGGTCAGGATGCCTCCTGGACGCCTCCCTGGTGAGGTGTTTCAGGCACGTCCCACCGGGAGGAGGCCCAGGGGAAGGCCAAGGACACGCTGGAGGGACTATGTTTCTCGGCTGGCCTGGGAGCGCCTTGGGGTTCCTCCCGAGGAGCTGGAACAAGTGGCTGGGGAGAGGGAAGTCTGGGTCTCTTTGCTTAGGCTGCTGCCCCCGCGACCCAACCCCGGATAAGCGGAAGAAAATGGATGGATGGAACAATGTTGTGTGTGCTTTGAAAAAACAAATTTCTTTAAAAGCACAGCTGCAAGTCCTTTGAGGTGTGACTGTATGAGATTTACACATTTGGAAACTGTTCTCCATTTTGTTTTGGCAGAGTTGCTTCTGCTCTGTCAAGATTGGATGGCGACCGTGTGTGAGCAGCATCTTTTATGTCTTTCCACAGATTTTTGAAAGCATTTAGATCCAGGCTTTACTGAGTCATTCAAACACTTATACAATATATTTTGATCTAAACAGTTTCTGTTGTAGTTCTGTATATGTTTTTAGAGTCATTGTTCTGTGGTGAACCTCCTCCTCGGTTTGTGTGCAGCTTGTGAAAGGTGTTCTTCTAGGCTTGTTGTATATTTTGCTTCCTCATCCTCCTATCAACTTCCATGTTCCTGCATACAATGAGCATCCCCACAGCATGATACTGCTCCAGTCATGTTTCACCATTGGGAAGGCATATTTAGGGTGATTTTCCGTATTAGTTTTACACCACAAATATATTTTCCGTGTTGGCCAAAAAGTTACATTTTGGTCAAAGCTTGGGATATTGTTTTATTACCTTAAGCTGCTTTAGACTTCTCCACAACTTTATACCTGTGACCTTTATGAAGTGTATTGTGCAGGAAATTGGTTGCTCTGGACTTAATTTAGAGCCATCAGAGTACAAGGGATTTGGTACAAATGCATGCAAAAATTCAAGACTTTTGTTTGCATAAAATCTTGAAAGCTATTTTTCATTTTTCTTCCACTACACAATCATACATTATTTTGTGCTGGTCTATCACATAAAATGTGTCAACATTACATTGACTCTGAATTTTTTACTGTCACCGTGTTAAGTTGGAGAACAATGAATACAGTTGCAAGCATGGTGAAGAATCTTATTGTTTGTTACTTATGAATTGCTAAAATTCTTAGTAAGCCGATACCTCACTTTTTTTATTATTGGACCCTCTAGTAAAGATTTTTTTAAAAGTCCTTAAAGGGATTAATGTTGTGTTGTAGTAGCATAACCTCTCACTGAACATTTTGAAGAAGAGAAAAAAAAATCAAGTTTTAACAATAGTCCATTCATTCACTTTGGAAATTTGTCTCCTCACTGTTTAGACTTTGGACAGTCGTTTTTACCAGTAGGACAGCTCTGAATCTTCTCAATCTCCCCTGATAGGGATTGAGTATTCGGAGGGAGAGATCATTGACTGGTTGTTTTTTTGCACACCGTCTCTAGATCAGATGTTCTCAAACTTTATGTTCAAAGAATAGCTTTCTCACATGGCAGCTCAGTAAATGGTCTAGACTTGTAAAGGGCTTTTCTAATCACACTGACCACTCATTGGGCTTTTATACTAAAGTCTCATTCACCAAGCGTCACTCTCAATGCTTAGACATTCATACACCAAAGTGCAGGTGGATAAACAACTTAAGTTTGAGTGCCTTGCCCAAGGCCACATCAAAATGTGGTGAGGGATGGTGAAATCAAACTCTTGACCTTCTAGTTACCAGACAACTACTGTACTCTTCTGACTGAGCTACAGCTGGACAAACTCATATGAATCACGACACTGTCTGGCTGTCAAAATCTATGATGCCATAAAATGTGTTTAATTTATTTTCCAAATTCTATTTAATTTTTGCCCAAATTCTGTTTGTTTGTTTTGTGTTTTTTTATGATCGAAATTTAATGTTTTGATCATTAAAAGAATATTCTGCGTCCACAATGTTATGTACTATAAAAGATTTCCGCTGGCCTTTGGAGGTGAAGCAGGCCCACAGCATCATAGAACCTCCACAGCGGGCATGAGTGACCGTGGCTCAGGAGTTGTATCCTTGGGCAAGACACTTCAGCAGCCGTGGCTACAATGTAGCTTAACATCACCAGTGTGCGGATGTGTGTGTGAACGTAGTGTAAAGTCCTTTGGGGTCCTCAGGGCTGGATAAAGTGCATTACTATTACAGGCCATTTGCCATTTACCATTACCATTACCAAACCTGAATCTCATATAACCACAGCACACAGTTCTAGTCCTGCATGTTTGTATTTGTAATGGTTGGATGGAAAACTGTTTTCTGGCATGCCTCCCAAGCAACCAGTTGTCATGTAAATAGCATGTAATGGTTTCCATACAGACTTCTTAACCAAACGCCGGCAATTTTGGCTGAAGTTTGGTAATGGTAAGCTTTGGACATATTTCCTTCTCGTATATCCTCACTGTGCATGGGTGGCAAAATCAAATTTAGTCCCAATTCATTTTTGGGTATCACAGTTCCAGCTGCTTCAACCTTTTTTTTAACCCTGCAGCTTTCTAGTTTTCCCTTTTTACACAGTGTTTCAATAATTACCTACCATTGACTGTTTTTAGCTCTTGAAGACCAGATCAGTAAATAAATAAAAATATGTGAACATTAGGGTCAGTGTGAATGGTTTTAAAGTTTCCAAAGGGAATTTCTGTTCTTTTCTTGTTGATTAGCTTGATTATTGTTTTCTGGTCCGTTCCTGACCAAACTACTGTGCTACGGAGTAGAGCCAAACAGACCATTAGCAAAATCTAGCAGCAGACTACATCTGTTCCATTTAGCTGTGGGAAAGGGGTCGAAACTCAGGATGGAAGCTCTGATGTCCCTTCCTAGCCCCAAAAATATCCAAGCTAACCTTCTGTTTGTGATCTGTGAAAGATAAATGCTTTCCCAGAGAAGGGAGGGAAATTTAATGCCACTGGGGCTGAGCATAGTTGTGGCTGGGTCTGATGATAGATCCTTTGTTAAGATGGGTACTACTGTGTGTCAGAGGGTGAAAATATATGCAAGACTGATGGAAAAGGATGTTCCTGCTCATTGTGTTTGACAGTGGAAATCAGTAAATACTAGCGTTAACGCGGATCGATTAATTTGTAGAATTGACGCGATTCATTTTTTTAACACATACACAGAATTACCTGCCCTGTTTATTCCACAACTCACCCCGTGCTGCTCTCAGTGCTCGCTCATTACCTAAACAGCATGGCCGACCCAAACTACATCCATGGTTTCATATGAACATCACTTAGGGATTATCGATCTACGTCACTCCCTGCTCTGCTGCGCGGGTAGTCTGTAGAAAGAGACGCGATTATGTCTTTTGATGTATGTCGCTTCGATAAAAACAGCAAACGCGCATTCCATCGACTCGCCCCTTTCAAGGCAAACAAAAGACGTCTTTGCTTGCAAGCGAACAGAAGAAGCGATTGGAACGAGCAGATGATTAAAATAGCAACAATCTGCAGCAATAACTTCACATCAGGTAAGCCTTGGCTGATACACAAGCTAACATAGCTACCAACACTGCAGCTGCAAGATAACTGCAAATAATGACAGTGGGAACCAGGGAATAATGTAAAGGTTCTCTGTCAAACCATTTGCACACGCATTGATAAACAAATAATCCCTCTATTATTCAGAAAAATTAAATAAAAAATTCCTCATTGATCCCAGAGAGAAATTAAGTGTTTTTTATTCAGCTCATACTATTTAACTCTTAGGGAAGTTGTGGTAGATCCTGATGGCTGTGGGCATGAAGGGTCTCCTGTGGAAGTCTGTGTTGCAGCAAAAATGAAGATGCCTCTGACTGAAGAGACTCTGTTGTTGTAGTCCCATGAAGAGGATGCTCAGGGTTGTCCAAAATTAATAAGAAACAGTCAGCTTTAGATTTTGGAAAATGATAACCTGTTAGTTTGCATCAACATCTGGCTAAAAGATTAATAGGTTAAACGGGCCAAATGCAAATTTGGTAGTGGAATTCAAAATAAAAGTTCCATTCATCTCTCTTTTATTTCCTTAAAGAGCAACAGCTTCCAGTTTTGTCCTTCATTTACACCAAAAATTTTACTTTTTCAGTCATATTAAGGAATGTTAACTAATCTTGATTAATTATGATTAATTCCCAGCTACCCTGTGATTAATTAGATCAAAAAATTTTATCGTTTGAAAGCCTTAGTAAATCCATAAATGTATTACCTTTTGTTGGACTAAAATTGATTATTGATTTAATTCAGTAAATTCTATTCACTAATTATTATAGGGTTCATACAGCTTTCCAGTTAAGCTTTTCCATAATGTTTAACCAATTTTTCCATGACCAAAAATGAGACATTTGTGCATCAATTTGAGTCTGTTTACAAGCATTTTGCAGATTTAATTTAAACACAATAATCTTTAAAAGGAGACATATGCAAAACCCATTAGAGTTTTAAAGCATATGTTCTCTTGTCAAAAACATGCTTGTAAATATATTTGACTTCAAGTTCAGCTTTCAAAGTTTCAACAGCAGCCTGGCTGAGTTGCTAAACAGTTTCTCACTAAAATTAAAGTTTTTGTTTTCACTTAAGTCTTTTCCACTTTTGCTGGCAGAGGGAGCTGCATGTAAAGTGACCAGCCCTAGCCCTGTGTATTAGAACCAGGGGTCGTGTTAACCTAATATTTTACGTATTTGACCAGTTTTTTTTAAACGGTGACAGACAAATCTGAAGGCTGTTGGTCATTTTGACTGATTAGTATTCCCAGCCCTTACTACTTGGTAAGGACGTGCAAATGAACAAAAAAAAAAAGATTACCATGAGAACATCTGAGCATAATCTCAGACATGGACACTGTACCCAATGCATCTCCGTAACCAGGACCTGACAGCGCATTTAAGGGTGTATTCAGACCAGAAAAGTCCTTTGGTCCGCTTGTTTGGTCCGGACCAAAAGCGGACTTATTTTTTTTAGTTTGGTGCGGTTCGCATTCACACTGTACTTTTTGCAAGTGAAGTATATTTTATAAACATCCACGTGTGTGATGATCGGCGCTGCCACTGGACAGCAATGACTGGGGCGACACACAGATCACAGACTTGGAAAAGGAGGAAAACATGGAAGTCCTACGTGCTGCATTCCTGCTCTGCATATTTGTGATGTTATTGGAGCTGGAAAATCATATGAGTGTCAAGAGCAGCTCATTCAGCTCAGGTTTCACGACGTTCTGTTTCAAATTTTGGAACAGCGTTGGCGAATGCGTGCAGAAACCCGAAGGAGACGATGTGCTCTGCATGCTCTGATCCACAACATGCTGTGGCTAAACAGATGACCGAGGATCAGGTATAAACTTACCTTGCTACGGTGGCTTGTTAAGTTCAAAAAGGTGCATGTATCCTGAAGTTGGTTCGGCTCAACACTGGTTTGTATTCACACTTGAAGCGAACCGCACCAGAGTCCGTTTGGAAGCGGACTGAGACCACCTAAAAAAGTGGGTCTCGGTCCGGTTCACTGATCCGCACCAGGATTCGTTTGTGTGTATTCACACCTGCATAAAAGGTCCGGACCAGCGTTGGAAACGAACCCTGGTCCGTTTAAAGTGGACCAAACAGTGCAGGTCTGAATACAACCTAAGAGTTATTTAGAGGCTTTAGAGCACGTCTGTGACTCGTGTGGCTGATGACAGATGCGCTCCAAAGAGCCTGGTGTCATGCCAACCACTGGTGCAGAAGTGGCACATATGCTGCAGCTGCGGGATTTTGTCCCGCTGAAGCGATACCTTGCAGGTAGGGAAACGGCTTGTTCAGAGTCTTTCTGTCTTCTGATTACTTTAATTGGAGAAATGTTTCCTGATTTCAAAACTTTGGCTGAAGTGGCTCTTAATTCCAATCTCCAATGTAGAAGTGGAGCGCGGATTCAACCTCTAAAAGAAATTCTAAACCACCATGAGAAGTCATCAGTCTAATGCAAACATACAAAACCTCATGACAACAACTTCTGCAGCAATCCCACTATTTGATTACACACAAGCAGGTGAGCATTTCAGTTCCATGTGGAGCAGGAGGAAGTTGTGAGACTGTGGTTTCAGGGCACAGCCAGTGAACTATTCTATTTTAAGTGCAATTAGTTAATTTCATTTTTATATGTAGCTCTCTCCCTTCCCTGGGCTGCGTGTCACAATGATCCTAGGAGCTAAATTGTCGGGGGCCTTTGGCCCTTGGTAGGGTCACCCATGGCAAACTGGTCCTAGGCGAGGGATCAGACAAAGCGCCACCCAAAGACCCCTATAAAGACATAAAACAATGGAAGTGTTCCCTCGCCCGGACCCTGGTCACCTCCCCAATGCAAGCACACACTTAAAGTGCCCCTGGCATGAAATGTGCATTTTTTTGAGTTTTTTGGTCATATTTGTTAGTTTCCCCAGGCTGCCTATGTCCCCAAAGGGGTTAAAATGACTGATTAGTGTTTACTTTGTCCCCGGGTATGTCTGCCTACATAGTGAAATTTGCACTCAGAAACGGGCTGTTTTGCAGTTTGGCATATGACGACACATTTCGGCATATGTTGTCACTGAGTTCCAGCCAATTACCCCCTTCTCTGAACTACACTCTCCAAGTCCCTCCCCCCGTGGTGCGTATTACAACCTAAACAACGAGAGCTACGGTAAAAGGCAAACAACAAAGCGACAGTATGGAGTCCAGACCGCATTGACACCGTCCTCCCCACTTCTGAGCCACTGAAAAGCTTATGGATGGACTTTATTTATGCAGGGAATGTACCCTACCGACTCCTGAAGCACGTGGTCGTTTGTGGCAAACATTTCTCTGACAAATGTTTTAATAACTTGGGACAATACAGCAGTGGATTCGCAGATCGTCTTAAACTTTTACCAGGATCAATACCAACTCTCCGTGAACCAGCAAATATCCCTAAAGAAGTAAGTAGCTTATATTTCCGCGATAATGTCCTTCAGCTGTTATATACCAGTGTTTCCCACAGACATTGAGGTATTAAACTCCGACCGCCACAGATTCAACACCGGCCTAAAAATGTTTTTAAAAATCAACACCAACCGTCACATATTGCGTTTCGTTTTTTCTTTTTTACGCTATTTAAAACACGCAGCGTATTCGCTCCCTGCTCTCTCTTCGTGTCTCTGTCACTCATGTCTCTCTCTCTCACACACACACACACACATACACAAGTCCGTATTGCTACCCATATTAGGACTTTATATTGACTTCCATTCATTTTAATAGCTACATTTATGCCTAACCCAAACCCTTACCCTAACCCTAACCATTACCAGTTTATTCCTAACCCTAACCTTAACCAAAACATAATTCACACCATACCTCTAAACCTAACCCAAAAAAAGGGGGGTCCACCATATTAGGACCGGGCTTTGGTCCCTACAAGGTCCATCGGTCTTCAGAAGGTTAGCAATTATGCCAGAAAAGGTCCTAAATAGGATAGCAATACAAGAACACACCTACACACACACACACACACAGACAGCCTCTCCCCTCCGTGCACAGCACATCTGTCTGGATCATCTGTGGAAGATGTCCTCTACCTTTCTGGTTCCTCCTCAGGTGCCTCGCTGTCCGGATCAGATTCCGGATCAAATTGAAACGCCATTACAGTAGCCGATAACTGAGCCATTATTGTAGTGGTGAAGCTAGAGACGTAATGAGGACGGATGGATGTGTGGATGGATGATCAAATATTTTATTAGGCCTGTAATTTGTAAACAGATTATTGTTCAACACACAATATAATTAGGCCTAAACCGAATTACATTTTATACATAATATTGGAATTTGGGCAATTTGTGGTGCGTAAATGCATGTCTGTCAATGTTTCATCAGATGCAGACCTTAGAGACTCAATTGACAATAGAGGCGCATGGCTTGGGCCCCGCCCACCCAAACTTGGTTGTTCTGTGCTAATGCTAACAGAAGGGCCACCCAGCAAAGGCTGCAATTCTACAACAAGGCTGAGTTACGGCAAACGATCCTTTGATACAGTATTAAGGTACTTAGAGTGGGACCAAAAAAGGCCCAAACGTCGCGGGGAATTTCATGCCAGTGGCACTTTAAAATTTTTTCTTTTAAAAAAATATTCCCAATGATCCTTATCATAAGGATATTTAAAAACTTCCCTTGTCATAAAAAAAGACTATACACTAAACTCACAGTAGACTTGAAAATAGACAGAGCTTCATCATTAGACGGAAGTTTGTAGTAGCGTTATCTAAACTTGACAAAGCATTTTCTGTGATGCTGCTTTGAGATATGATGAGGAGCTGGAAAATTTATGACAAGAGATAACATTCAAAAGAGACACTAACAGTATACCCTTTAACATCTTAAAAGCTGACAGACATTAGACACAGGTCATCTGTCAGGAGATTCAAAGGCCCCTGGGAAGAGTGAGGTCTGTGCAAAGTTCAGAAAAATATTATTTCTTCTTGCATGTCTGTATGACAGTCTCCTTACTGGCATATGTCACTAAAAAACAACAGTGTACACTACATCTATCTCTGACACTGAAGACATTTGGGAAATGTCAGCTGCATGTAACTTGTTCTATTGTACTTAAGGCTGTATGTTTAGTGTTGTGCGCCTGGAAGCTGAATCTCCGATCCTGTTTCAAGTATTGTGTTGCCTCTAACAAGTTTTCTTCCCACGCAGTAATTAACTCCATCCATCATCCCATCAACTCCCAAAAAAAAAAACATTCCCACAACATGATGCTGCCACCATCACACTCCATAATGTATTTATTCTGTTCAGGATATTCGTTTTCTGCTAGTGTTTTGCATATACAGTAGCATCTAAAGTTACATTATAGTCTCATCTGACCAGAGCACCTTCTTCGGCATGTTTGCTGTGCTACCTACATAAGAAGTCTTTTTTGAAGAAATAATAAAGTCAAACTGCTGGGTGATCAAAACAGAAAAGCATTTTTGCAGAAGAAAAAAAATTAAATAAGCATAGGTACACCAGGATGTAACTAAATCTAAAAGAAAGAGCAATACTGACAAGCAATCTTTTTCCAGTTTTACAAACACCAGGATACAGTATATGATAAAAATATACTGTATCCTGTATATATACTGTATATATATATATATATATATATATATATATATATATATATATATATATATATATATATATATATATATATATATATATATATATATATATATATATATATATATAAATATTAAGAGGTCAGCTCTGCCTGGTAATCTATGCAGAGTTTGAACTCTGTTTGCCGGCAACAGTATCAGAACATCACCAATAACCCAAATCTATTCAAATATCCTGTCAGACGCTGTCTAATGCTGAACAAGCAGAACAAACATGTTGCTCTGTTTTTTACTGGCACTTTACACAGGAGACAGAAATTAATAAAGATTTGATATAGAAAAAAACAGTTTTAGGTAAAAAATAAAAAAAGAAAGTAAGAAAAAGAAAGAACATAATTTACAGTTTCTTCTCTAAAATTGTAGAGGAGGATGTTTTGTTCAACAGAAGTTAAGCAAGTTAAAAGATGTCAAGGCTTTTTTTCTGTCACTTAAAATTTCTTTTTCTTCTATTGTAAAATTGTATTTTAAGTTTAAATTTGTGTTAAAAATTCACATCTGCAGTCTTTGCAGCTGTGGATAAGCCATTGAAATCCACACTCCAATTGTCAATTTCACTGGAACTACATTCTCTTTAAGAAAAATGCACTTTTTGCAGTATAGTCTCTGACCTCTGACTTTAGTACATAAGGACCTTTGTCGCTTTCAAATTCCTCCCGTTGATTCCGTGTGACAGAGAAGGTACAAACTCAGAGGCCGCTGATGCAAATAATGTGTCTGAAGCACATTTGGAATCAGAATGCGGTGTTGGTTTTCACTGTTACAGCAGTGCAGTGTGTGAACCTCCGAGCGCTGCTGATAGCTAACTCAACTGCCTCATTGGGCAGGTTAATGAAACAAAGTCAGTCAAAGGAAAGCTTATTTGGAGAGTACACCAGTGTGTGTGTGGGTGTGTGTGTGGGGGTGTGCGTGCGTCCGTGCGTGGGTGTATGTGTATGTGGTTTGCGGGAAACTTTTGGATGAACATCAGTCAGCTTGTTGGTGGATAACATGAAGCAAAGTAGTGAGATAAGATGTGGCTGAGCCTCTGAGCTGATAGCAACCAGGACAGAGAGCCAAAGAGCACCGGACAGGACAGGATGGACACTATGTTGGAACAGAACAACATGCTGCAGTTTTCTAAACATGTACAGAGATAACCAAAGTTGGATTGGGGTGGGAAAATAGAAAGATTTGGCAAGTTCAAGAGAGGTTTTTTCTTTTTTGGTTTGCTTTGATGGATATTCCAAAGCAAAGCTTGCAACACCAACATTTTAACCCTTAAACAACCAACACATATGGTTTAAGGCAAGGCAAGGCAAGGCAATTTTATTTGTATAGCACACTTTCAACAGCAGGGTAATTCAAGGTGCTTTACATGATTTGGTGATTTAAAAAAAAAAACATAAAAGAAACAAACATTACACATGATACACAATAAAGCAAGAGAAAAATAAAAAAAGCAAGAGAGCATGAACACATTTCATACATATGACATCAAGCATTTACTCGAAGGCAATTCTAAACAGATGGGTTTTTAGGCTCGATTTAAAGCAGTTCAGAGTTTCAGCAGCTCTACACTCGTCAGGAAGTCTGTTCCAGATAAGGGGAGCATAAAAAGTGAATGCTGCTTCTCCATGTTTAGTTCTGAGTCTAGGGATGTTTAGTAGGCTAGAGTTGGAGGACCTGAGTGGTCTTGGTGGTTGGTACCATGACAACAGGTCTTCAACATATTTTGGTGCTAAGCCATGTAATGATTTATAAACTAGTAAAAGTATTTTAAAGTCTATTCTCTGAGCTACAGGGAGCCAGTGTAAGGACTTTAGAACTGGGGTGATGTGCTCTACTTTCCTGGTTCTAGTGAGGACGCGAGCGGCAGCGTTCTGGATCAGCTGCAGCTGTCTGATTGACATTTTAGGCAGACCTGTGAAGATGTTGTTGCAGTAATCAATCTGACTAAAGATAAACGCATGGATGAGTTTTTCTAGGTCGTGTTGCAAAATCAGTCCTTTAATCCTAGAGATGTTTTTCAGGTGATGGAACGCTGACCTTGTTATTGCCTTTATGTGACCCTGGAGGTTCTGGTCTGAGTCCATTACTACACCTAGGTTTCGAACCTGATCAGTAGTTTCTAGCTGTATTAATTGAAGCTGTGTGCAGACTCTTGATCGTTCCTCCTTTGGTCCAGAAATAATCACTTCAGTTTTGTTTCTATTCAGCTGGAGAAAGTTATGGCACATCCATCCATTTATTTGGTCAATGCATTGATTTAGGGTTTGAATGGGTTCAGAGTCACCTGGCGACATTGTAATGTAGAGCTGAGTGTCATCTGCGTAGTTATGGTAGCTAATGTTATTGGTTGCTATAATCTTGCCTAGTGGGAGCATGTAGATATTAAATAAGAGGGGCCCCAGGATGGAGCCCTGGGGCACCCCACATGTGATTTCTGAGAGCAAATATTCGAGACCACTACCTTTTTAACAAGAGGCATTGGTGTTGGCAGTGGCTTAGTAAGGATTACTCCAGTAACTGGTAGGTGGAGCCCCCTTTCCGTCCGTCTCAGTCTTCGTGTCCTTGGGCAAGAAACTTCACCCACCATGGTGGTGTTCAGAGGGCCCAATGGCGCTGATGGTATGGCAAAGACCAAATAGCATATCACGGTTATAAAGACATTCAGCCAGCAATCCAACAATAATTTCAACATGCTAGTGACACGGAGTCCAGAACAGATCAGTCCAGTACCAGGTTACCCAATTAAACTAATTGGGAACATTAACAGGAAATATATAGCTTGCTAGGCTCAACATGTTTCAAGATTTTTTAAAAGGCAATTAAATAGTTTAAAAACATTGTGTGCTAGCGGCTACAATTGCCTTAGCATTCATCAACTTGATAGCTGAAGGAACGAAGAAATTTCCATTTCTATTTATTTTCCAAGAATGATTATAAAAACACAGCCCGGGGGACATGAAGGAGAAATCTCCTGCCAATACATTATTAGGTTGTCTCGTGATTATTCTTGCCTTATGGACAGCTCTTTTGTCCCACTGAGAGCTCAAGGCTCAAATGATCTTGGAGCAGACCTCAACATTACCAAACAAAATATTTTTCTCCTTAACAAACAACCAAACAAACCCCTAAACCAACATAAAAAAGGAGAAGGTTCCAAAGCTCTCCATGAACCATCATGTCTGATTATCCATGTAACGTTCTTTTATTCTGAAATGCTGCTAACTTTATAACGGATGAATCAGTAGACACACATTGAAATAAGTTACATTCTTGTCTTTTAAAGCCATAGAATATTTTCCATAAAAGTCTTAGAAATCATCATGATGTTTTTGGTAAATTTGTGATCTTTTTGGTCAGAAGTGGTTTCCGCCATTAAGAATCTCCCACTGGTGCCATTTTTGCCTAGTATCAATCCTATTGTCGAATCATGATTAAAACTTAAGTGAGGCCTGCAGTGCTTAGGATATTGTTTTGGGTTCTTTTTTCATCTCCTAGATGAGTCAATTTGCCAACGTCTTCTGGGAGAGTTTTCTACTGTTCCATGTTTTTTTCTGTTTGTGGATAATGGTGTGATTCACAGTTGTTCACCCTTTTCAAGCTGACAGATATCGATATCTTTGCTTCTAATCTGATTTGGAATTTCCTTGGAATGGAACATATTGTGTTGCTTTTTCTGGTCCTTTAGCCTACTTCATGTTGTCAAAAAGGTTCTAAATGTCTGGCAGTAAAACAAAAGTGGCTAATCACATCTCCCTTCTGATTTAACAAAGGGAGTAATTATATTCTTTACATGGGGTTAGGTTGGTTCCGTTTTTTCCCCTTAATAAATAAAATCATTTTTGAAAAAGTAAATGTTGTATTTACTCTGGTTATCTTTATCTGATATTAAAATTAGCCGGATGATCTAATACATTTAACATTGATAAAGAGCACAAACAGATTTAATCTGTAAAGGGGGGGGGCACTTTTGTACGTCTCAATATGTTTTTAGTTCTGATATTCAAGTAACAAAGCTTCATCTTTCAATCACAATGCAGAAAAATGTGAGAAACCCAAACAATGTTCCATTAATATCTGTGTTGTTTTTCAGCGTGTTGGATTCCAGCAAAAATACACTAATATACCTTTCACTGCTCTTTACAGCAGAGGTTTCTCCACAGCAAGATGCGTTTCCTATAAAGGGTTGAGTAATCAGCTGGTTGAAAAGCTTTACAGCTGTCTGCAGGAGACCACTGGTTTGAATTAGGTGTGTTGGGGGAGAAATATCTAAAACACGTGGAGCAGGGAGTCACCAGGCCAGTAATGGCGAACGCAGATCTGAAACACTTCCGCTTGTGCTCACATGCCAACAGATAACTGCTGGATACCATGCTGGAAACGGGCCATCACTATGTAAACCTGCCCCACTCTTGATACACTTAGACTTAAAAACAAAGTAAGCTTAGAGCTGCACATGAGTCCAAGTGTTGCTTTTCTGACTCAAATGTGTCGTAGATAACAGTAAATTATGACATATAGGTATGCATAATTTATTTATATGCAACATGAATAAAAAGTAGAATCTGAGGGATAGCTTCTACAGAGCTTTCTCTCCCACATCCATTTTAAAAGTACTTGTTATTTTCAAAATATTGCTGTTGTAATTCTGCACAGGTTTTTTTCTCCCAGTGAGCTAATTGTGAAGACTAAAAAGACCATAAACTGTGTTTGAGTTTTTCCATAGATGTGTGTGGTCATAATAGGCATTGAAGCACTGTGGTAATGTCTCTAGAACTCTAATGGGGACTGACATGGACCATAAACTAAAATAAATGTATTTTTCTTGCTGCAGCACTACAGCTCCTCCCTGTGGTTGTTACAAAAATTCATGCAATCAAGATTTCATGACAAGGCTGGCTCTGCTTAAAACGCATGTCAGAGTCACTGCTGTAAAAAATGAAGGGGTGACTGTCAATTGATAGAAGAAAAAGATCCTGGCATGGTGCAACAGCCCACAGAAAATGCTGCAGAGTGCCATTTTGTGATAAAATAAAGATAACTGACAATACTGAAATGACTCAGTGAGTCTTATGATATTATCTTCTATCCCTCCTTTAGTCAAACGTTTAAGGTGACAAAAGGGAGAAATAGTAAAGCTTTTGAACACATCTCTATTTGCCAATAACCTTTTCTGCCAGCATCCTCTTTCACTCTGGCAGGATAAGAATTTCCAAATTGTATGTACAAATCTTTCTGTTTCCCAAAGACGATTCTGCTCAAAAAATAAATAAAAAAAATATTAGTATCACTCTAAAAATTAAAAAAATAAGTTTAAAATTAAATTTTGACATCTCTGCAGGAGATGACAGACTTTATATTCCAGTGTCTATTGTATCCAAACTCAAGCATACCTGTTTTTAATTACTGATAGAGATGCATATGAGATTTGCACAAAAATCAGGGTTGTCCACCAATTTCTGAACCCAATTTCTGAAGTCTTTCTAAGTCTATAAAATAGCGTTGTGTGGTTTTAGTGTATTTTCTGCATTATTTGAGGCCTTAAAACAATGTATTTTTTTCGTGTTTTTGATCACTTCTCTTTTAAAGGTGTGACATTCAAAGATTTTATCTGGAATTTGAGGAAAATATTATCAGTAGGATATGGAGATGAACTACAAAAATGCAATAACATACCTGAAAGTAATTACAAAAAACGGATCATTTTTGCAGTGGTCTCCTATTTTCCTTCCAGAGCTGTAGTTGTCAGTAGATTTTGAACAGACTCGTTAGAAATTCCTAGAAAGTAGTGCAATTATAGTTTTTTTTCTACTGTTCTTTAAAATCACCACAAGAGGGTGCTGTTAGTCAAACAATGATTCTAAACACATACACCAAAATCATCTTTGATCAGCATGACATTACTAAACAGCTAACTTTAAATATTCTTTTTAATTGTTTTGGTCATTCCATTATTAACTTATATTTCTTATACACTTTATTATAATTGTGTGTGTGTCTTCATAGTAAAACCTTTGATCCACCTGCCTGCTGTGAACTGCTGTTTTTTTTTTTAGGAATCAAAAAAGGAATTGATCCAGTAAAGCCATTGCATTATTTTTGAGGAAGGAATCTTTAACAAAGGTGTACACTCTTTGAGCATTGCATGTATCATATCATCTTACCAAGTTTTATGTGTGTTCCTGCAATGTCACTTCTTCAGCTGTATAATTGTATCTTCATTTTTATATTAGGATTTCCCTCTACATTTTACTTTGTTACAACATAAGCTCAGACAGTCATCTGCAGAGTTTAAAGATCTTTAGGTTTCCCCGTATATCAGGCAAAGAATACACTAAATGCTGTTTATGATCAAAACTTTGATAGATGAATACATTCTCAAATTTCCAATCTTCTGTTGCATCATCAGCACATATAACACCAAATCTATCAGATTATAGATGTCGCCAGGATTTTAAAGAATCTTTTATGAAACAAACTTCTAAAAGCTGTATAAAAAAAAATATAGCACAAAGTCTTTTACAAGATACTCCTGAGGTATTTATTGCGTTTTTAAAATCAACTTTCAGGGTTGTGCACCTCAGTTTCCATTGTTACTCACATTCATTGATATGATCTAACAGAATGTTTTGTTCCTAATATTGAAACTAGGGCTGTCAAAATTAACTAGTTAACGCAGGTCGTTTAATTTGTAAAGTACTGTGCAATTAAAAAAAATATATAATAAAAAATAATGTGGCATACACAGATTAGAATGTGCAACCGAGTAGGATAATTATAAAACAGTGAATATTTACAGAATGTCCTTGTGTGCATGTGCATTACAAAGTAAAAAAGTAAATGTATTACTTACAAGAAGTTAACAGAATATAAACTGAGAAAAACAGATATGCAGATAGCAGCCGCAGAAATATTATGTTAATTAAATCAGTCAAAAAGTGCAAATTACAGCAGGCATGTAAAAATTATTGGCTTTGTTTGGAGCAGTTCTGGTTGTAAAGTCTAAAAGCTGCAGGGAGGAAGGACCTGAGAAAACGCTCGTTCATGCACCTAGGATGCAGCAGTCTGTCACTGAAGGAGCTCTGCAGCTCAGTAAAGGTTTGGTGTCAAACCATTTGCGCACACATCGTGGTGTTGATAAACAAATAATCCCTCAATTAATCGGAAAAATACAATTTGAAAATATTGTATTTATCCCAGAGAGAATGTAATTGTTTTTTTTAGCTCACACTATTTAACTCTTCAAGAAGTTGTTATAGATCCTGATGGGCAGGTGGCCAGGAAGGATCTCCTGTAGCAGTCAGTGTTGCAGCAAAACTGAAGAAGCCTCTCACTGAAAACACTCTGTTGTTGTAGGATAGTCCCATGAAGAAGATGTTTAGGGTTGTCCAAAATTAAGAAATTAATGAATTAAGAAACGGTCAGCTTTACATTCAGAAAATGTTAACCAGTTAGTTTGCCTTAGCAACTAGCTAAAAAAATAATAGGTTAAACGGGCCACATGTAAATATGATTGTGGAATTCAAAACAAAGGTTCCATGTATCTCTCATGTATTTCCTTAAAAAAAGAACAACAGCTTCCAGTTTTGTCTTTTATTTACAACGAAAATTTTACTTTTTCAGTCATTCAGTTTTTCAGGGGGGAATGTTAATTAATCGTGATTAATTGTGATTAATTCACAGCTAACCTGTGATTAATTAGATTTAAGTTTTTAACCGTTTAACAGACATAATTGAAACAGATTAAGAAATCAATTGAGTTGTAACTGGAGGAAAGCCATTCATGCTAATGGCCTGCATCCGTGTTTTAATGTCATATAGGAAACGTTTGCTCATACCAAAACGTATGAGGGACACAAAAAGTCACAACTCTTTAAGTACTACAACTATTTGCACTTTGTAACGTGCACAAGTTAAATAGATTCTGAGAGGTTTCAGTTGAAGTAAAATTCAAGCACCAACAGAGTAGAAAAGTGATGGCTGAAGCAGTCTGAAAGGCAGGCAGTGTCTTCATGCACAACAGTTGAAAAGCACGGATAGAACAGAGTTTAACTGGTTCATCCACACACACACTGTTAACTGTGCAGTTAGCTTGTCTTTGTGCAGCACGTCTAGTAAATCAGGTCAGGCTGATTGTTTGTCTGCTTGGTATTTTTAAGTCATCCAGTGCATGGAACTGATGGTACACTTACAAACACTGTATTTCAAAAAAGGTTGATAGATGAACAGTTCTGATATCTTGAATGATGTGTCTAATACATGTCACAGCTGCTTGCGAAAAAAGTTCCTCTTCTTCAATAGTTTCGCTGTCAATCATTTACACTTCCAGTCAGAATATGTTGTTTGCCAAATCAATGGCATGAATGTGTTTTTTTTTATCTCATTCACACATGGTTCAAATTTTACATGCATGATCAAATATACGCATACACGCCAATTAATAAACTAAAATTTAGCTAAGTCTTTTTTAGCTCTTTGCAGAGAAGACGGTTTCAATCAGGTTTTTTTTTTGAAAGCCTAAGGTTACCCTTAGGTGCATCTCCAGCCTTTAAGGAATACCTGGGCCCAGACAAGATGTGATATTTTTTTTTTAAGAAAAAAAAGAAAGATGTGTTACAAAAGATTATAGACTGTATAGCATACATAGTAAGGTGCTTAAATTATAATTTATTTTCAGTGCATGCATATCAAAACAGTTATTGTGTCATCTAATATACAATGGCTTATAATTTTAGATCTAATGTTCAATGATTTGTGTTTTGGAAAAATACCTCTAAAAAATGTCAAAAACAAACAATAATTTAGTTCAGTCAATCTTTTTTCATTTGCTTCTGCTGGTCTCCCTTTTCTCTTCTTTACTTGAATGTCTCTTTCATTTTCTTTTTCCCATTTGTCTTTGCTTTTTCAATCTCTCTCTTTCCACCAGTGAACTCCAAAAATGTTCATTTATTTAGAATTAGAGTGCTCACAAACACCATGCACATACTTTCATTCATACACTATTCACCTATTGCTGTCTCTCTCTGTCTTTATCTCTAGCTGTTGTCTCTCCTCTTCTCCCTTTCATCACTTGGTCTTCTCTTATCATTGGTTTTGTCTTGGATAGTCTGTTTGGCTCTGTCAATAATGCCAAAATGGTAAATGAGCAAATGAGGTAAAGAAAAGCTTTACTTATTTCATTCATTATGTCTTCAATGATGAACATTTATTGACCCTTTTTGAATTAGCTTCTATCTATATTTTAATATGTGTTATGATAGTTGGAATTAAAGGACCTGTTCTTAATAAATATCTATAACACAATGTTAGAATATTTAATTGTTACCAGTTCACATGGCTAATTATGAGGCTGGTACTTCTGCTGGAGCTGCAGCTACAGCTCCTCTCTTTAGGTCATCACTCCTACCTTCTACAAAATCATGACATCAGAATTAACTCATATCCTGTCTGGCAATGTGGAGCTCAGAATTGGTGTCTGACTACCAAGTAGAAGCCCGACAGATTTACTATCACAAGTGGAGCATTACGGCTTCTGCTATAGTACTCCGCTTGATATATATGTG
The DNA here is from genome assembly GCA_963556495.2 of Valencia hispanica. Classification (NCBI taxonomy): domain Eukaryota; kingdom Metazoa; phylum Chordata; class Actinopteri; order Cyprinodontiformes; family Valenciidae; genus Valencia; species Valencia hispanica. Next base: position 29,348,781 of record OY747717.1, on the reverse strand, counting down.
TAAAAAATCTTTATTAGAAATTGCTGTGGGTTTTTAGTTTTTTTTTGATGCGCCAGGGAGATGGAAGCGAAAAATAAAGGGAATGAAAGAAAGAAGATGAAGAGAGGTAGGAAAAAAAAGGTTAAGAGGGAGAAGGTAAACTGAAGATGCAAGAGAGGAAGGGAACAAAGAAAACAGTGAGTGAGTGAGTGAGTGAGTGTGTGTGTGTGTGTGTGTGTGTGTGTACATGTATAGCTATACTTGTGAGGACCAACCTTTGACAGCCCACCACCCTTGTGTGGACATTTGTAGTTGTGAGGACATTTTGCCTGGTCCCCACAATGTTTAACTAGCTATTAAACTCTACTAGTTAGGTTTAGAGGTATGGTGTGAATTAGGTTTAGGTTAAGGTTAGGGTTAGGGATGTATCAGTAATGGTTAGGTTTAGGGAAAGTTTCTGGGTTAGACAATGTCAACACAAGGATAGCAAGACGTGCGTGTGTGTGTGTGTGTAACCTAAGCCGAACAATGTATCTGTAAACACCGGAATTCCCACACCTGTGTGAGTGTGACCATGCTGGTGTATATAAAGTATCTCCATACAAGTGTTCAATAGTTGGTGTGAGGAGCCATCGATCCGGCTCCCAGGAAATGACGCAGCCAGCACCTGGACACCAAGTTCAACCAGCTCCCAAATCTCACTCCCGCACACTGCAGAGCACCAAGACCAAGCATACAACCAAGGTCAACCAAACCCACCAATGAACCAACCAAGCACAGTACACTACACCAGGAGAGCAAGAATATATATATCTCCACCATGAAGAGAGGATTACATCAACACAGACAGAGTGGGCGCCAACAAGAAATTATCCTGGGCTTCAAAATGCAGAACTCATAGTTCAAAAGGAAAATCATAACTGCCCACAGGGATCAGCAACATGGCCTCTGGAGAAAGGTTTTATGATCAGAGTCAGGGTTTCAAATCTAAGTTTACTACTATTACTGTCACGCATGGTGGTGGTACTGCCATGCTGTTGGGCTGTAATGCTGCTAGTATTACTGGTGTATTGCACAAAGTGAAAAGTATAAGAACATCCAAGTCTTTCAGCTTCACCTCAAATCAACAGCTAAACATTTTAAAATTTGAACACAGTTGGGTTTTTCCTAAATGACACACATGTACATGGTTTTGGAAAAGACAAGACCACTAGTTTCGAGTATCTGAAAAGTTCTTCATCTTAATCCTAGAGAAGATTGATATCCCAGGCTTAAAAGCCAGGTCAGTCCATGAAAACCAGTCAATTTAAATGGACTATACTATTTCCGATAAGAAGAGTGGTCAGAGATCCAGACAGAATTATGTCAGGACCTTGTTCATGGCTATGTTCTGTAGAACAGCAGATGTCGTACTTTCCGTAGTCATGAACAAGCGATCTCCTGCTACCTTTTTACAACAGCTGTAAACAAACACATAGATTCTGTTTCATCACATCAGCAAACTCGGGTCTGAAGGCCGCAGGGGCATCATGGACATAAGGATTAATGAAAACAGAAGCACAAAAATTATCCTTGCAGGGGGGAAATTATGATTCACAATATTTGCTTTACATAACTTCAAATCAATGTTAGTCAGTGTCAATGGTTAGCACCGTAAAAGAGCCAAAGCAATATTCACAATGAAAATTGTGAAATAGACAAATGTGCAGAAGTAATGGATTTGATTAAGCCTATTAGGGAGGACAGAATCATTATCAGTGAGGATGAAATAAGGCGCACCTTCCAGAGTTTCAACCCAAAGAAAACCCCTGGCCCTGACCAAATTAGCCCCCTCGTTCTGAAAGATTTTGCCACATATTGTGGATAACCCTCATACCCTTCCACAAGCGTGGCCAACTGCTTACATTAAACCTCTTGCAAAAAAGCCAAATCCTAAAGAACATAACGATTACAGGCTTTTAGCACTTACATCCGTTGTTATGAAAGCATTGGAAAAACGTATGATCCATCATCTCAATAATGACATACTTATTTCACAGGATACATTTCAATTTGCATACAAGAAAGGGAGCAATCGTCACGCTGGTACACCAAATTTCCAAACATCTCGATAATTCAAAATTCTACGCTAGAGGACTCTTCCTAGATTTCTCATCCGCGTTCAATACAATATAGTCCGACTTGCTACTTTCTAAAATGGTTCAGTTACACATCAACCCTTTTGTTATTCAGTTTTACCATACGTTCCTCACAAACAGAATTCAGTATGTAAAGGTCCTCCCCCATCAAGACCAGAGTTGGGGCACCCCAGGGATGTATTAGTTCACCAGTTTTATTTACTCTCTACATGGCAGACTGCAACACCTGCGAGTCAAATCAGTTTCTTCTGAAATATTTAGATGATTCTACCTTGATATCGCTGCTGACTGACAGTGATGACCCAAAACAGTACCAGTGTAGTGTCGACCAGCTAGTGGATTGGTGTGACAAAAACTGTCTGATTATCAACACTAAGAAGACAGAGGAAATCATTTTTGGTCTTGCTCCTGGTGGTATGACACCGCCTGTGACCATCCATGGTATTGGTATTAAACAGGTTCCATCTTACAAATATCTGGGGGTGATGATAGATGAAACCTCATCATGGTCCACTCATGTTGATTGTATCTGTAAGAAGGTACAGCAGCGTATCTAATCCCTACGTAGACTTAGATCGACTTAGATTGGTGCTAGCAGTCAGATTTTGTTTCTCTTTGATACGACTGTTGTCCAAACTGCAATGCTGTACTGTAGCACGACCTGGTTTAACAGTTTATCTGTAGTCAATAAAAACAGATTCTATAGACAAATTAAGATCTGTGCTAAAATAACTGTTAGGCATGTTGAGACCATGTTACACTTCTTTAAAGATGCCCAGATCAAGAGCATGCTTAGACTGGCGAAATGCATCTCCTCAGACCCCTTACATGTTTTAAATGGAGAATATGAACTGGTGCCCTCCATGAGGTGGTTTAGAGTCCCCAGATTTAGGAAAAACAGACCAAAGAACTCTTTGTGCATCAGTCTGTCCAGCTGCTAAATCAGTATAGATCATTCAGAAGATACGTTTTCTTTTTTGTTCTTCACTTTCTGTTATTGTGACTATTCCTGTATTGTATGTACTGTATGTATTATTTTTGTATCTTGAATGGAGACACCATGGAGGCAAAACAAATTTCAGTGTAAACTGACAATAAAGTAGTATCGTATTTTAAAATGATTAACCAAACTGGCATTAACTCTGAAGAACCTCAATTACACCTCTAACAACGTCGCCAGCTCTTTCTTATTAAAGAGCTTTTTATAACTTTAGCAGCATTGTAACATTGTCATGTTGTATATCTGCCCTGCATTTTAAATCCAGATATGTTGCTTTAAATAACTCTTCAACATCAGGCATGGTGGCGCAGTTGTTAGTACTGTCTTCCTATGGGTGTTTGTCTCTGTGTTGCCAGTCTGTGATGAGTTAGGGTTAGGTTGCTGTGATGGACTGGCAACCTGCCAGGGCTGCACTTTTCACCTAATGACCACTGGAGATAGGCACCTGCCCCCTCCAACCCCTTACCTCCCTCAGAGTCCCACATAGTCACCACTGCTACGTAACTGGCGCAAGGCCTATGCAAAGGTTGCCGTAAAAAGCAAAATTATACTAAAAATAAGATGAGGATGTCACAGCAACCGCCCATCATTAAAATATTTATGCTATATACAAAGCAGATGTCCTGCATAACGGACACACATACTTCCGAGACATGAAGTTTCACAAAATACTCTTAATTCTTCCCTTCTGACTCAAGTAACATATATTTTTAAATAGACCAACTTATGTGGCAAGGTTAGCTGGCAGAATGAGTTGTGTAAAACATTGCTTTTATTAATAATGTGATTTTAAAGCAGAAAAAATAATTAAAAGTGAAAAGGTAAATGCAATATTTGTAATTTATATAAAAAACAAGTATGTATTTTACTGCTGAAAGGATTTTTCAAAATTGTTTGGAAGATACTAGAAATCTATAATTGAGTTGATTGTATTGTTTGTGCAAATTTTCTCAAAGATGTTGCAGGTATATTGAATTTCTTTGTGTTCCTGCCTCACTCAGCATGTTATACTATACAATGAATAGGCCAGAGAACCAGAGAAGTGCTTTAGTTGATGTCTTTTGATGGACCCAAAAGACTTTGAGCTGTTTGAATGATTAAAATCCATCAATTTCAGTATATGATTTTATGTCTCAGAACAACATGCCACATGTGTAAGCAAAACCCTCACTGTTCAGTCTGTCAGCCCTTCCCCCCGAAATCAACAACACCCCCATCCTCACTCACCCGGCTCACCCCTGCCTCTATCTTAGAGACTGCTGGTGGCACCTTGTTGTATTTTTAATGTCTCCTCCTTTTCCTGAGGTGTGTAATAATAAATGTTTTATACAACCTCCCATGCCCTTGGGAGAATGAGAGCAACCCCAGGCCACCAGGCCACACAGGCCGTAAAATATTCACATTCAGCAGGCTGCACTGCAAAGTCAATAACACACCAGCAGTGACCCCCATCTGTTCTTTGTCACATCACTGAAAAGCCGAAAACAAATTCAAGATTTTGGTGCACAGTAACCCCCAACCACAGCAAGACCCCCCCCCCCCCCCCCCCCCCCCCCCCAGGAAAATGTGACCCTTTAATGTGCAAAACCTGTTCAACACATCACAGTTAAATAGCCTAAGGCGTCAATTCATCCTGCTAATTCCCAAGATCCCAGTCCGATCGAGCATCAATGGTATGGTCTACAACAAGCTTGATCCACAAACAGGAGGACTCAAAGTAAGGATCGGCTGCTGAATTTTCAGGGACACACTCCACAGGACTCATGGATCAGAGCTGGTTGTCTGTATACCAGAGATAAATTACCTTGAGCAGGCGATTTTAATGTTATGGACCATAAATGTTTCTGTTTCTTTATGATGCTGCTTGTCCTCTTTTGTTCTCCCATAAACATCTGAGGCCTTCAAAGAGGAGCTGGATTCAGGATAAGATTTACTAACTAGTTGGCAATCAGTTGCACTGAATTGTATTTAGATGTATCAGAGGGAAGGGGGCTGAATACAATGCATGCCACAGTTTTTATTTTTTGTGTGTGAAAACTATTAAAAAAGATGCATCATTTTCATTTCACTTCCAATGTATGCTCTACTTTGATGAAAAATAAGTAAATAAATAAAATCTATAAAAGTAAAACTTCATTGAAATACCTTGAAGGTTTTGATTGTAACATCCAGTGTGTTTATTACAGTGTAAGGTGGGTGTTTTGTTGTTGTTTTTTCAGAGCACTTCAATTTTCCTCTGGGGAAAACTGAGAAACTGTCATGCTCTTATCAAAGGATAGAATTTCACCGCTTTTACCATCCACGGATAGAGAAAAACCCGACAAACACACACACACTCCCTGTCTAATGAAACATGACAGAAGAGAAGCCTGTGATCTCAGTCCTTTTCATTTGCAATCTATTGTAGTTGTCCATCTTTAACCTGCTCTCTGATCAGATGTTTCTTTCATATAAACACTTGTTGTGCGCTGGGAGGAAGCTTTCCACAATCAAAGAGAATCTCTCGAAATGCCCTGTCTTACCCATTTCTTTTTATACCACAGAATATAACAACATGAAATAGCACAATTCGGGCCATCTAATAGAACAGAATATTTTTTAAAGTAACAACTGTCATACAGTGGCTTGGAAAAGTAATCATACCCCTTGAACCTTTTCACATGTTGCCACATTAAAACCGCAAACCTTAATCTGTTTTTTTTTTAATAAACCAATACAATGTAGTGCATAGTTATAAAATTATAGGATAATGTTGCGTGGTTTTCTTAAGTCTTTTGGTAAACAAAATTTTTGTCACCCTTTTAGTAAACATACTCTACATTTGTTCTGTGAAGGCTTCAGAAAACGTCAGTAAACAAACAGCCTCATGGAGACCACAGAACACTTCATCTAAAGCAGGGATAGTTTCATAAAACGATATTGTAAGACCTCTGTTCATTCTATTCTATCATCTGAAAATGGGAGGAGCATAGCATTTCTGTAAACCTACTAATGCATGATTGTCAACCTAAATACTGCTCCTCAGAGAAGCAGCCAAGAGGCTACTTCTGGAGGAGCTTCAGAGATCCACAGTTCAGGTAGGATAATCTGTTGATAGTATCGTTATCAGTTGTGCATTTTGCAAATCTGACATTGTGGTCTGGTCCGACGAGACCAAAACTGAACTTTTTTGTATACATGCGTGGAAAACTAACGCGACATTACCTAAGCACACCACCCTCGAGTGGTAGTGGCAGCATCATGCTGTGGTGATGATTTTCTTCAATAGGAATGAGCGAGCTAGTCTGAGTTGATGAAAAGATGGTTGGAGCAAAATATCCTGAAGTTTGTGGTCTGTATTCTCACAGAAAGTGGAAAAGGGGTTCAAGTCGTGCGGATACTTTTGAAAGAGACTATAGCATGAAATATTCTCAAGAATCAGGACTAAATTCCAACAATTGTTTTGCGCAAAAGATTGTAGAGTGCGGAAATATAACGCACAAGCAGCTTTTTATTTAACTCTCATCAAATCAAGGATTTTTGCAAGCAACACACTGAAAAATAGTTTAAACTACAATACCCACAATGCCATTTACCACAGGGGCCTCAATTTCAGGCTTTCTTTCAAGCCTAACTCTCATCAGTTGTTTTTCTGACCTGAAAAAGTGCCTTGACCTAACTCGGGAGGTTTTTGCATGTTTTGTACATGTACAGAAATCAGACAGCCAACGATCTAACAATAGTTCTAACATCTTCTTTTTCCAGTTAAAAGGATCCAAATATTTAAGTGGATCGAACGTTAAAACTGTTAAAATGAAGTTTTTTAGGTGTTAACTTTGGATTGTTCATTTGATTATTAAGCCTTTCCTTGGGGATATTTTGCCAGTGGAATGTTAGTATGCTAAGGACAAATGATAACTCCAGCTCCATGGTGAATATGTGAAAATCATCAACATCTCACTGACTTCCGGAGGCATTTGATTCGTTGCGCATGACATCAGCTGTGGAGTGAGTGTGCAAAAAAAAAGAAGAAAAAAGACAAGCCCCGGCGCCCTCTTCTCTCCCCGGTTACTGAGCATGACACAATGTCTCTCGGTATAAAAAGCTAGAGCCACTCCTATCAGCGCTCCACTCGCATGTCTGGCTCTTTTGCTGGAAGTAGGCTGAGCTAAAAAAATTTTTTTAAAAGAGGGGAGGGGGCAGGCTCCTGGTGGGATCCATAGGATAAGCGCAGACACGTATAGAAAACAGAAAGGGGAGGATGGCCACGCTGGTAGAACCTGCAGAAATGGAGACTTTGGGGGCCCAGAGCAACACCATCGGGGCTTCTCCGACGTCCTCCAGCCCCTCGCAGCACTTCAACGACAGCAAATTTTACCTACTGGTGGTCATCGGAGAGATCATATCAGAGGATCACCTCAAGTGTGCCATTGCGGACATAGAAAAAGGTGAGGGGGAGCTCAGGACTTTACATTTTCCCATCTGTTCGCTTTGCAGGACTTTACGCACGGCGCAAATTACGCATAGATACTCAACAGTTGTCATAGAGCCTCACCCAGATCTCGTGGGGATTCATTTTAAAATGATTTTTGTCGTTATATGTTCATAGCATCTGAGCAGTTTGCATCAGCAGGGTTTCCTTTCTACCTCTGTCGGCCTGGTTGTTGTCATTCACACATGGGAGACATCTGACAGTAATGATTCAGCATCCGTAGCTGGACATTGCGTCATTAAATCGGCGCTGCACATTTCTACAAGACCAATTCAGCTGCAAATGTATGTCATTCGGGTTTTATTCAGATGCGTCAGGCTTTTGTTCCTCACTCCACAGTTAGATGAGACAGGAGGGAGGTGGTGGTGGTGGTGGCGAGGGGGGTTGTGGCTGGTCACTCTGTCTTTGGAGTCTGCGCTGCGCTTTGTGTCCTCAGACTGATCTGATTTTTCTGTAAGTCAATCAGACACCCCCCCCCCCCCCCCCCCCCTCGTTCATCATGCGGGAGCATGTTTCCATCATCATCCTCCTCATCCCGCATCCAGCTCTCTCATCCCCACACCGGCTTGTGGGCGTGGCTCAATCCGCACTGCGGTCCCTACGGAAAGCGAGGAGGACCTGTATTGAGGCTGAGTGGGGCGGATTTTTTTTTCATTACAGTTGCTGCCGAGGCCTCCTCCCAGGCTACAGTGCATTGTGTTGTGTTAGAGAGGAGTAGGGGGAAAATAATATGGCGCAGTAACTGTGTAGGAGGAAGACCAAGTTCTCAAACACAAATACCAGAGCTTTCTACAGAGGACATCCTGACGTTATTATTCCTTAAAGGGTTGATTATGCTTCCTTATAAGGATACTTTTTTATTAACTCTGTTATTGGTGTCACCCTAAATGTATATGTATTTTTTGGTAATGTTGATTTTAAATCTTGACACTGAAAGGTCATTCTTGGCCTTGATAAATTAAAGTGAAAAATAATATGGTGCACTATAAATATTTTTTCTATATCGTATTTAATATTACATAATAAAAGGATTTTAATTTTAACCATGCATTCTTGTTTGCGAATTTAATGTTCAGCCATGTTTAGATTCCTTAACTACCTGATTTTGGAAACAAAACCTACATACACAATATGATATATGTGTTGGAGGAAGAATTTAAAATTGTAATTTTTCAGCTTTGGCTAACTTAGCGACAGCGCCAAAGGTAAAGTAAAACTTGCTAACAAGCTGGGCTTTTAACCTTCAGGCAGTTGTTGCTATTAAATGTCTTAACGTAGCTATGGGATGTCAGGAAAGGGGCTTGCATGTATTTAACACATTTCTTTTATGTGTTGAATTACACTAATAAATATTGGTTTTTACACAGATATAATACATGTAAATCATTACATCAGTTTAACTGGTAAAATTTTAACCATCTGTTTTATTAGTGCAATTACTGCTATGTTAAGGTTCTGTTATCTTTCCTTAAAATAAAAGGAGTTACATTTAATTATGTTCTCGTTGTGTTCCATGTTTAGGCATTTTGATGTTACAAGCCGTCAGTGAAATAGATCTTTCTTCCTCAGACAAATCCACCATTTGGTTTCCTAAAACTTCTTTCTCTCCTTTTTTCATCATAAGGCCATCCCACTGTATAATGCATGCACATTATCATTTAAGCAATCAAATTGGTGTAACAATGTGCCTACATTCTATTTGGAGTTCATTTTAATCAATAAGTATGGATAGTCGGGATGTAAATTAATCAAATTCCCAAATAATTTTAAGATGATGTTGATTGCCTGGTTTGTTTTCCCATCTTAAAAACAAGAAATGAAGAATTAATTTGCAATGAAGATATAAAAGGTCTCTGAAATAGTAATAAGGGTTTTTCATTTATTTTACCATTTTGCCATAATAAACCTTTTTTCTAACATCCACCACGAAGATGGGTCATTCTTGGGCAACAACTGCCTCAGATTTTTTATTGTGTAGAGGGGGTGATACTATGACTCAGCACAACGGAGGCCATCATTGCCTATAGCCCAGGGCAAAGCACAAAAAGCACTATAGATATTTCCTATTATGGATCCCTTAGCTCGTGCCAAATCTGTAGCAAGTCTAGACATGGTCGCTCCAAGATTTTCCAGTGAAGCGGAAGCAGAGGATCAACAGCACAGGCGTGTGGGTGGAGAGGCTTCCAAGTGTTGTACATGCTGTGTAATCTGAATGATTCTTGTGCAAAAGATCCATTCCTGTATGTGTGTGTTGCAGGGATCCGTTCATGGGACACCAACCTAATTGACTGCAACCTGGACCTGGAGCTCAAGCTGTTTGTCTCCAGACATTCGGCTCGTTTCTCTGCAGATGTCAAAGGTAAACTAGAAGTAAAAAGGAGTATGCGCTGATATAATTTCGCACATGTCACTTTTTTTTACTGCACAGATGGGAGACAGATTAAAGCGAAAAGACAGGAATCCCATCATTCCCTACTGTGAGGGGATCTGCTGGCTCTGTGGGTACTGGCATGGTTTATGTCCATTTGTCCTCTTGGATTTATCAATCGCTGCAGATGAGATGAAATATTTAGATTTTTTTTCAAGAAAGGCGTGTACTCTTTAGGTACAAAAGGACTTGCACCCAAATTTGTAAAATAAAAACAGGAATTTATTATTCTTATTCTAAGCAATCTTAGTAGCTTTTCAATTTTTTTAATTTGACCGACATGTTCATTCTGATTGTTAATAATGTAGCCTTTTTGGAGTGGCTCAAACAGTCTGAACATGAACCTGAAAGAGAATCTTTGGAGGGAGCTTATTGATTATTGAGAAAGGTATTAATACATTTTCAACATGCCATTTAAAAAATAAAAATAAATACAATGGAAATAGTAAACAGAATTTTTTTTCCAGAGTTGGTTTACATTTTTTTAAATTATCTGTTGTCTTTAAAGCTACATTGTGTATTTTTTTGAGTTAATTCTTAGCAAAAACCCCTTTGTTCTTTCAAAAATATGTGCTCATTTATGTGTAATTACTTCCACCAACAAATGAAAGTATTCTCGTAAGTGTAGAATCTGCTATTCAGAATACATACGAACGAGTCGCTCGAATGGCTGAATCCATGTTGAGCCTCCATCTCTGAAATACATTCGCCAACGAGGGACATTCCTGGAAATTCTAGCTCCGCCTTTTGCGCTTTGGCTACACTCAGTTGCACCATGACGAATGCCAGAGGGAGATTGTCTACTGGCGACGCGACAAACGTCTGATTATATAACTAAATGCAATGTAGTTTTCTAAAGTAACCTCATCACTGGAAGGAACACTGGACGAAGTCGTAGTACTGGAAGCCATGTTAACCTTGGCAGGAAACGGCCACCGTAGGAGTTTAAAGGCGCTCGGAATGGGGGGGTGGGAGGTGGGGCTAGAACGTAATATTCAGTTGGTTGTTTCACCGCTAGATGGGAGAAGTTGTTACACTATGTAGCTTTAAGGTTGAATATGAAAAATCTCAATCCGTCAGGGGTATGGATAGTTTGGGCGTTAACTATATATCCATAAGTATTTTTCTCTTACTTTTTCCCTAATTGGACTAAGATTTTTTTGACTGGAAGTGCAGCCAACAGCCACGGAAAACCAAATCAGGTAATTTTCCATAACTGCCTTTGAGTGGTCATTGGATATATATAGGTTAGTATCATCTAAACCGACAGGTCAGACCTCAAAGAAAACCAGAAATCCGTATTGGTCAGAAATAAAACAGATTTGTGTGCCTCTCATTTATTTTCTTATGCCTTACTACTTTGCTAAATATAAAAAAAAAAAAATGTTACTCCAGTTTAGATAAAACAACAGTTTACTGAGCATGTTGTTTAAATCTTCAAATATGTCATAAAACTTATTTCATGGTTTACAGTTTTTTTTCAGCCTATAATGAGGTGGGTGAGAGAATAGGTTAGTGGGAGTTTCATCTTCTTTCTACAAGGTGAATACGAGAGACGGATCAGCCACGCCCGTCACTGACTGATGCTGCAGGGGTGGGCTGTTCAGATAAATACAAAGCAAAGTCTAGCTGTGCTGCCTCTGTTCAATCTAAACCACCTCCTTCGGTGAATCACACCTTGTAATTTACCACTCAGTTTATTTCTGTATTTCTTGGCACGAGCGCTATTCATTCCAACCACAGTAACGCAATAACATATGGGAACGTATTTCTCCGGCCTACTGTGATAACATCTTAATATAAATGTTTAATTGTCTAAATAAAACAACTGCAAAGACAGTTAGCCAAACCTGTTATGTGGATTTAGTTAGTTTTTCATCTTAGATTTTTCGTCTTTTCAGCTTAGAAAGAAAAGTGATAAACAACTGATCGATGTCGTTGGCTTGTCTTTCCTGTGTGATTGAGGTTAATCTGAAAAAGGGCGTGGTCAGCAGATGCTCTGTCAGAATGCAGAGCTCTAAGGACAAAATCAACGTCACTTTAACAGCTGATTGTAGTTGTGATAATAATAATATATGTTAACTGAGCTCCAATGACATCACATTTAGAGCCCCACGCCTTAACACTATTCAAAACAGCATTTAAGTGAATATAGAATGCAGCACATTTCTCATCCATGCATACTTCTGTTTTGTCTCTATCTGTATATTAAGCAGGTTATATTACCCGCATCCATGATATACTCTCTCAGGTTTTTATTGCATAGTGCTTTAACATTGTTACCTTCTGCGAAGTAAAAAAAAAAAAGCCACTGCAAAGACAGAGCACATCCATTGTAAGCAGACATGTGGTCTGTCAGTGTGTAACATGGCCTTGACTCTCAGTGGCAATTAAAGCCTCTGTCTGGCTCTGCTTCACGTTGGAAATGATCAGCAGGATTTAATACTTCCTTGGACGTGTACTAGATTCATCCAGCACAAATGCAGTAGATGAATGGACAAGTTTATTTTGTCTTGAAATTAGCCATGAAGAGCACTAAATGCAGAAATCAATCCAAAATGAAATTTAGTGGCGCTCCAGTTTTCCCTTTCCTTTCCTTTTCTTTCCCATCCTCCATTCCCCACTCTCCTTTTTTTTTCTCCAACATGCTGTTGCCTGCATGCACAGTTGATTTGGGAGTAATTAGCAGCGTGGGATCCCCAGTGGCGAGAGTCTGTCCATGAACATAAAGGAGGAGAGGGAACAGGGAGGGTGAGGGGAGATGAGGGAGCAAGAGGCTGTTAAAGAGAGAGACGAGGAAAGAGAGGAAGCAAGGGGGAGGAGGCTGACATGGGGATAAAATGCAAAAGATTAGGAGAAAAGACGAAGACAAAAATACAGATTAAGATCTGGGGGAAAAGGCCAAGGCCTTAAAACTCATAGCTGTCTAAGATTAAAAGTCAAATTAATATATTTTCTCGTATTGTTTGCTGTGGAAATTCTTCAAAAATCTTTTCTCAAATTGAATTTAAAATGATTGAATCATGTGCTGAGCTTGATCTCCGGTTTTGACCTCAACAGGAATGCTATGCATTTAATTACTGGTAACAATCCTTTACTTAAAATGTGCTTTGTTCTGAGATTTACAGGAGGAGATTTTTTTTGCCACTTGTGTCAGTTGTGACCTTATCCAATCATATTATAGCTTAAAGGATCAGAACAAAGTTCTGTTTCAGTTTTGTTTTTTTTTTGGGGGGGGGGGGGCTTGCTAAGAATTGGTGCAAAAATGACAGCTTCTCTGTTGTACTTCATAGCAACAAGAACCAAGAAAAATGCAGCCGTCCTTGGTAACTATGTGCACCAAGTCTTAAAAGTTAAAATAATCGTATCTTTATTGCTGTAGCACAATCTCAGGCAGAAAAACCTTCAATTTAAGTGCATTTAATCAGTAGTAAAAGAAATATATGAAAAAAAACATTGTTTGAATAAAATCAGCTGTGCTGCCAATATTTTAACAGAACAGCCCCTAGGTCCTATTCTATAACATGCTGACTATATTGAAGCACACAGCACCATCATTGCCCAATGTCTCTAGAAACACATTCCTAGTTTTCCTCTTATAATATCCTCTCTCCAGCTCACCTTACAAGTTTTCTATAGCATTTTGGTCTGGGGTCTGAGATAAGTCGTGGAAGAAGGTTGATTTTATGGACTGATGAGTTATTTCTGTGTCGATTTGTGTTTTGATTTACAGAAAGATCTAATGATACCACTCTCTTTTTTCTTTTCTCTCACCAAATTGTTATTTTAAGCCTCTTGGCATTTCAAAGAGTTCATGGTGCCTTTGGAAATGAAACAAGCCCACAGTATCACAAATCCATCGCCATACTTAAAAGGGGGCATGAGGTGCTTTTTCCAAACCCCCCTAGAAAATAAATTTCAGTCTCAAATGACAAAAACACACAGTTGAACAAGATCTGAACAAACTCCCGATTAAATGGTAGGTCAGGAATACTTTTTCCTGATGTGGTTGCTAAACAGCCCTTTGGCATTTAGATAGAATCTGACCCCAAAGATGCAACTCTTTGCTGTAATCACCTAACAGTGAGCTTTGGAGACCTAAATAATGGAGTTTTTCTCAACTAAATAAATGTACCAAAATAAAGGTTGGATTAAAACAAATATTGGTGTGATCTATTTTATGGCTTTTGGCTACCAATAGGTTTGGACGATGCTGCATTTCCCACAAGAAAAGGGCTGTTGAAAAGTAAAAAACATAAATCACAATTGTTTTAAAATAAATTAGCATTATCCATATTAACCTTATAGGGAAGCAGCTTCTCATCAATCTCAAAGTCGAAATGTAATTCTACTTATCCCAAAATGTCAACCAAACATTTACAAGCAACCACTGCATCTCTCCCTCATAGCCATATGAAGAAAAAACAATTAACTCCAATAAAGAAAGAAACAATAAAATACTTTAATATCTTCCTGATTTTGAGCAGTCTTATAGCTTTAAGCACTTTGGGTGATTAGGGGACAGTATTTAGAAGAACCCTGGAATCAGATGCAATCATCTATCAGCCTGACAGTGGACAGAGCATCCGTTACAATGTGTGCCTTTAAACCTTGACCTTTGTCTCCTCAGTCTCCTCCTGCTGGATATTAGATGCTTCAGCTATAGATTCCCAGCACTGTGCTGTAAGTGGAGAGAATAATGAACCCACACAGTCGTCTGTATACCTCAGCTCCATTAAGGAGATTTTTGAACAAAGCATTTTGGTTATGATTAGTTATAATGAAAATCTGTCGTGAAAATCTCACCCACCTTCATAGAAGTGTTGGAGTTTTTTATTATTTCTCTAACCACTACCCTACCAATATGTTTATTTATAAACCACAGTGACCTAATCATGATGCTAGAAAATAAAGATGAGCTCATTTTTTGTTTCTTTCTCTTTTTCTAAAAGCGTTTGATAGGGCCTAATAAGTTAACATCCAAAGACACTGACTGCAACAGTTTAAAGCTAGAAACTCTTGATAGGCGTTAATCACATGGTGCAGGGGATTGATTGATCAGAAAGTCGTCCCACTTAAAAGCAGCGGCAGTGCTATTAGCTGCATGAACTGGCGATGTTAGACGTGCTGGTTCTCTTTTTAACCCAGTTGTTTGGGGACACGGGTACAAGTAATACTAAAAGCCCTTGAGGATAAACCCGAAGAAAAGAGGATGAATCTGAGTGAATGTATTAATACATTTCTTTGAACAAACCTAAAACTTTCTGAATATGAAATATGCTAAGGTAGCAAAAAGAAGCTGACATTACGTTATTCATAGGACTGGTTTATTTTGGTGTGGGGCCATCCTGATCAATGTTCCCATCCGGTTCAGTTATGAGCAGGGCCGCTGTGCCAGTCTTGCATTTTCTAATCAGTCAGAAGGAGAATGCTTGGCAATGCATGTTGCATTACCTTTAACTGCTTAGACTGAGTCTCTCTGTGCTTTTATTATACCGATCAAAGTAATGGCAGAATCAAACAAGGTTAATGGCAGAATCTCACATTTTTGATGAAGTGGCTGAAGCTAACAGTGATAGTGGAGTTCCTTTTCATTTATATATTGCTTGTGTATAGACGCATGAGTAGGATGAAAGTTAGACTGTGGAGATTGATTGTTCTCCTATTTCCCTGACTGGTGATGAGTGTATTCTCGCTTGTTCCCAGAAGAGCTTAGATCATCAGCTGGGACTGCTGCTTTCTCAGAACAAGTTGCAGTAATTCTGGCTGACCTGACACTTTACTCTGTTTAGAATTATGCAGGCATCAGAGTGACACAAATATCTTGCACTGACATTTGGCTCTTTCTTTATGATGAACACCAACCAATTCCAGAAACAAAACTACCTGGCACTTCTTTGTTCTCACTATTGGAATTTCCCAAACACTGACTTGGCTACGTAGCTTGCCTACATACCAGCAGTCTAAATGACCATCTCCATCTTCTGATGCGAACCTTTAAAAATAAAAATATATACAGCTGAAACTATATCTTTACATACCCGACATAAAAGTTATTCATTTTTCTGATTGTCTGATATTAAACTCAACGTTTTCTATTTTTGGGTCAGTTACAATGACCAAAATAAAGGTGGAAAAAATAACACAATCACTGATCCCATTGGAAAGCATTATCTTAAGTCAGTAAAATCCATTGTTTTGTGTGTAGGTGAGGGGTAGAGATCTTTTGATCTGGGAATTCAAACATACAAAGAGGGACTGTGGGACGGATTCAATAAAGGCTGATGTGTTCATTGGGAACTGTTTCTACCCCCACTGACACCCTGATCAGCACACAAGGTCATTATCATAATCAATCACCATGAACTGGAGATGATTGAGAGCCTTTCACTTAGTGCCATAGTTGTCCAGAGAGACAGATTTACCTTTTGAAAGGAAATGTTAGACAATCCTTAAAAATTAAACTGTACTGATGTTGAAGACTAAATCATTAAAAGGAGGCAAACTGTTGGAATGGTCTTCTTGCTATGACACTCTCTGGCTAAGTAGATTTTCTTTTACTTTAGACCACAGATATTGTCATTTCCTACATCTTTTCTAATCAAAATATTTGTTCAATGTACATTGTAGAAAATTTCAATATACATTAATAAAAAATGTACAGTTTTAATGTGGAAGCCTTTTATTCACATTTGTCCAAATAATTAGATTTATAGTAGGCCTATACTAAAGGAGTTTCTACACTTTTTTGGGGGGGGGGGGTAAGACATGCAGCAGAGGTCTGGGTCAGACAGCTGCGTCGAAGACTAATAGCCTCTGTATGTGGGGCAGTCAGTCTACCTCTACACCATGCACTACCCCAAGTTTTTCTACTGTTTATTCAAATGTAAATTTAAGCCTTATTGGATTGTAAAAAAAAAACTCCAGAGGATTTCTTATTGCATTTAAGCTCATTTTAAAATTTTTATTTCATTGCTGTGTGTCTTAGTTTCTTTCTATGACTGTCCTGCTTTTCAATTTATAGAGCAGTTTTTGAAGATAAATAAAAGGCACAGTCAGTAAAAACAAAAAATGTTTGTATTTTTCATAAGGAACTTACAGATTTTTAGGCTGCTAATATAAAGCTGCCTAAATATATATTTATATATATAAATAATTATTATTATTATTTTAAAGATTTTTTTGTAATTCAAAGGCACAAACCTATCTGTTCCTAACAAAGAGGAATGAAGGAAAAAAGTAATTTTGAAACAATTTTAATGTCAAGAACGCACATTAAGGAATGTGTTGTCCTTCCTCCCTCTGGAGATCTCATCCATCTTGCTGATAAAGAGCTTTACGCTGCAGAGGCCATTAACATTTACACAGTCATATTGCTGCTGTCAAACCATCCATGGCTGATTAATTTTATGATAAATTCATTTAAGCACAGCTCCTCATAAGAATAAGGGAGTTCAGTGTGACTTTGAAAGGCTTGCTGTTTTTTGTCATGATTCTGATAAAGACAGTAAATGATTAAACCTGTTTTGTTTCTTTTTGTCACCAATACCTTTTTTCTAAATTGTCAAAAGTAGAAAAAGCCATGATTTCAACTGTTGTTTACATTATTTGAGGATTAAAGTACACCTTTCCTGTTTGGTAGTAGAAATTGTCAGACAACATCAAGTAGGCTAAAAGATCAGCACAAAACAGAAAATGAGAAACAAAGATGTTGACATCTATCAGTCTGAAAAAGTTTGCAAAGCCATCTTTAGCGACTCCAGAGAAATTACTTTTTCACATAGTGTCAGGTTGTTTGAATAACCTTTCATCTTTGTCTGATGCCAAACTTTGATTGCTGATCTGAAAGAAAACAGAAACAGAAAACAAATCTGTTATGGAGCAAATACATACAGCCATTAACTTTGCTAATCATATTTTCTCCTTTGCTTCTGTTCAGGGCAACGAATTCTTCACCATAAAAGTAACATCCTGGAGACGGTTGTGCTCATTAACCCTTCAGATGAAGCCGTCAGCACCGAGGTAAAAACAGACACATTTGCTGCAGGCAACGTCTCATTTCCTCATATCCTCCTCTGTTGTCTTTTTCTTTAAAAAAATCGAATAAATTTAGCCTGACTTCCTGTTGTTTTATCCATTAAGACATTTATGGATGATTTACCACATGACAAGGATGATTGGTCCAGTTAATGCTGGTGGCTGGTATGAAAGAGATGGAAGGAATAAAATCTAGGGAACAGGACAAATGCTTCATTAACTGCCTGAATAGCAAGTGCAGCTTGTTATGTGTGTTTCTGCTTTTTAGCATTTTGATCAGGAGCAGAAGTCAAGCATGAATTTGTTGTCTGTCATTGCTCTAACTGGCGCCTCCAGAACCTCACCTATGTCTTTTGTCTAATATGCATTAAGAATATGCCACAGCACTGCAAGACTGACTGGTCCAGCCGCCAGACCGGCTGATGCTGCTGAGGTGGAGTACAGTGAGAGAGAGTGTCAGCTAATTAGCTAATGGATCTGAGTGACAAATAACTGGTGGTACCTACTGTAAGATAAACCACATTGCTAAGCAGATTGCTGCAACAATAAGGCTTTCCATTACTGTACCCCTATCTGTTATGCTCTTATGCAGCACTTCTACAGAAAGTCGGGATACGTTGTTCAGTTCAAGATGTTGCAATTTATCTTTTTTTAAGTATATTCCTATCAGTACAGCTGATGTTATTTTTTTCCTCTCTCTCTTAATTTGCAGACTCGTTTAATGATCTCTGACACAGCCAGACACAAGCTACTCGTCCTCTCTGGACAGTGCTCAGAAAAAACGGGGGAACTGATTCTTCAGTCTGGATCTTTCTCTTTCTGCAATTTCATAGACATATTCACTGATCAAGAGGTGAGGCAACATGCAAAAAACATATCAATATGACTTATTTAAAGCACAACTAAGGGTCACCTCCAGCTTGACAAAAATCATAAAATCATTAAGATATTATTGGTTGTGCATTTACAAATAGAAAGTCTGAATATTCAGTGCTTTCTGTATATTAAATACTGAGACTGTATTAAAAATACAAATAAAAGTAGAAATATATACAATTTATTAAGAACTTTATGTGAAATGTTTCTTATATTGTGTGATTTAAATATTATTCATTGAGATATTAAAGTTTACATGCTTCAATGTGTTTCAACTCGGCAGCAGCGAGATTGATACGACATGCTACATAAAGCCTTTTATATACAAGCACAGCATTATGTAGGCAAGGGGGGTCTAAAAGATTCCTGAACCATTTATTCAGAGTAAAATGATACACACAGATTACCTGAATGCTGAAGCACATTCAGCAACTTAAAAATAAACATACGGTGGCTTCTGCACTTCTGACGGCTCCTCAGTAGCCCCTTTGGGTCCTTTTTCTTCTGATGGTCACCATGTATTGTATTTGTGTTGCTGTAGTAACACAGCAAACCCTAACAACTTGAAATACTTTAAAACGCCTTAAAACTGTTGCTCAGATAGGGTAGAGTAGTGAATGGAACAAAACCATAATGTTTATCCATTACCATTAAATTACCTTGGATAATTTAATGTTTCCAAAAGATAAATTCATTAAAAAAATATATGCATCGACCAAAACTATTGATATTAAAGAATTATTACAGTGGCATTATTAATCTTCATGACTGTGACAGCGTTAAATTTAGAATTTGCTGTGACAGTGATAAAGATGTGTCCTTTCCATGACAGACCATACTGTGCAACAGTAATTTGGATAAACAAAGTAGTGAACCAGATAATACACCAGCTTGACAGTAAAACTGATCACTATTTTTTGGCACATCACGAAAAATCTGTTCAGTCATATTCTGCTAACAGGGGCATTAAGGATGATGAAAAGCACACACTTCTGATAAAACTAGAGAGTAGTCAGTGGTCTAAATAAAGTCTTTTTTTTAAAGATTTGCTAAAACATGCCTTGATCTGAAAGTGGAATAATTTCTTGTTCAAAGATAAAACACACTTTTCTTTTTTTGCACAGATTGGTGAATTACTCAGCACTATTCCCCCAGCAAACAAAGCCAACCTTACACTCTCCTGCCCTGAACAAGGAGACTGGAAAAATTCTAACTTGGACAAACACAACCTACAGGACTTCATTAACATGAAACTAAACTCTGCTCTCATCCTCCCTGAAATGGAGGGTCTCTCAGAATTCACTGAGTATTTATCAGAATCAGTAGAGATCCCATCTCCTTTTGATATGTTAGAACCCCCAACCTCGGGTGGATTCCTCAAACTTTCTAAGCCTTGTTGTTATATTTTCCCTGGTGGTCGAGGAGACTCTGCTCTCTTTGCTGTAAACGGCTTCAACATGCTCATTAACGGTGGCTCTGACAGGAGATCGTGCTTCTGGAAGCTGGTGAGACATCTAGATCGGGTGGACTCCATCCTCTTGACTCATATTGGTGAAGACAATTTGCCAGGCATCAACAGCATGCTTCAAAGGAAGATTGCAGAGATTGAGGAGGAGCAATCACAAGGTTCGACAGCTAACAGTGACTGGGTGAAAAACATGATTTCTCCAGATATTGGTGTTGTGTTTGTGAATTTCCCTGAGAACCTGGAAAACCCTGAACCTGATTACAAAGTGCGCAGGAATGTTGAGGAGGCATCATTCACCAAGGTGTTCCTCAACAAGCTAAATTTAAGGATTGAACCTTTGCAAAAGCCTGTAGGAAACACTATAGAACCAATTACACTTTTTCAGAAAATGGGCGTGGGAAAGCTTGAAATGTATGTGCTCAATCCTTCAAAAAACAGCAAGGAGATGCAGCATTTCATGAAGCAGTGGATAGGAAGTGAAAACGACACTACCTCCATTCTACTGCCAAATGGAAAGGAGTCAGAATTCCCTCTTTCCTACTTGACTTCCATCTCATCACTCATTGTATGGCACCCTGCAAATCCCTCAGACAAGGTTGTACGGGTTCTTTTTCCTGGAAATGCCACCCAGGACCACATTTTTGAAGGCTTAGAGAAACTAAAACATTTAGAGTTCTTGAAACAGCCAGTTGTCACTCAAAAGACCATGCCTTCTAGTACTCCATCAACACCAACGTTGAAGCAAGCAAAGATGAAACACAGAACAGACAGTAAAGAGAGTTTAAAATCTACCCCAAAGCCATCACCAAGCAAAGCCATCCAAAAGATTTCAAAGGAGGAGAGGCCACAGGAGAAAGAACCAAAAGCAAATGTAGATCAAACTGAACAAAATCAAACTCCAGAAAAAAAGTCTGAGGTAAAGTCCAAAATTGAAAAGATTAAAAAGGAGGCCAAAGCATCAACAGAAAAGAAAAAGGAGGTTAAAAAAGAAATAGTAAGGAAAGATGAAGCTAAAAAGGAAGAAAAAATAAAGAAGGATGAAGCAAAAAAAGTTTTAAAAAAGGATATCAGAAGAGATTCTCCAATGAAGGAGAAGAAGGAAGAAAAAAAAGAACCAAAGAAAGATGTAAAAAGGCTCTCCAAAGATGTTAAAAAGACTTCCACTGCTGGTGAGGAAAAGAATCTCAAACCAAAGTCACAGAAAAAGGATGACTCTTCAAAGAAAGATCTGGGAGCTCCATCCAAGTTAAAGGATAAAGGAAAGTCAAAGGTGACAAAAAAAGAAACAAAGGTAGAAAACAAACTGGTGGCAAATTCTGCCACTGTTGCAGAAGACCCCGAAGCAGAAAGATCTCTGATGTCCTCACCAGAAGACCTCACAAAAGACTTTGAGGAACTTAGAGCTGAAGAGTTAGTTGATGATGATGTAACTGTACAGCAAGATGAGGAGAAAGAGGCTTTGGTGGCCCACCATGAACAAATTATACAAACCAAAGAGTCACCTGAAGGATTAGAGTCCGTGGATGAGGGCATAACAACAACAGAGGCTGAAGGAGAGAGTGGAGGGACTCCAGAAGAACAAGTCTTGAAAGGCAAACTCAATGGCAGTGCTTGTGAGAAGTTTGAGGATGAGGGCACTGTAATGGAGGAGACATCTGAGGGAGGGGACTATGAGGAGAAGGGAGATACAGAGGAGGTCTATGAACCACAGGAAGCAGAATCTGGTAAAAATAGTCACTCTGTATTTGCAGATGAACACCAGGCCAAACATGATAAACTGAAACAAAGAGATGACGCTGAGAGCAATGATGATATCACAAATAAAAATGTAGTAAAGGAGTGTCTAAGTCCTGACACAAAAGAGAAACAAAAACTCTGTGGATCAGCTTCACCCAAAGTGTCCTCCCCAGTTTCTCCTGCTGTATCCATTCATGATGAAATGCCTCCTGTTGGCTTTGAGAGCTTCACAGCTTCAGATGAGGAGAACCGAGATGAGCCACCAGAGGAGTATACAGTCACGTCTTGTTATACGCAGTCTACTATGGAAATCTCCAGCTTGCCCACTCCCATGGATGAGATGCTGACTCCTAGGGACATTTTGAGTGATGAGACAACCAATGACGAGATAGGACCTCCATCACAGGATGGTGATAGGTTTGGGAAATACGGGTCAGGAGAGTTTGAGAAAAAGAACCTCTCTCCACTTCAAGATATACCAGGGAGAGGTCTTTCTCAGAGTGATGTCACAGAAGGACACGACTACCACCATTCTGCTTTAACAATATCTCCCCCTTCACCTCTAAAAGAGGATCAATTCTGTGAGGAGTTTCCCTCAGTTGTAAAAACGGAAACATTTCCAACTGCTCAAGAGTCAAACGAAAGCAATGACTCAGCCAAACTTAGTTCAGTCTCCACAACATCTCCTCTTGTTTGTTCTCCCTCAGTGGAATTTAAGAATATTGTTGATTCCTCTGCAACGGTAGCTGCTCCAATAGAACTGTCATCCACACTGGCAAATTTCATCCTAGCCTCAGCTGATTCTTACAAGAGCCCTGATGACAAACCTTTGGAAGATGCTAGTTCACCTCAGTCATCTGGTCACACACCTTACTACCAGTCACCAGTTGATGAGAAAGTAGAAGCTCTACCACCTCTTTCAGAAGACAGATCACAGGGTCCAGTAATTGTAGAAGTCACAAGTGATAAAGAAGACTCCTACAGTAGAGTCACTCCTGAGCCTAATGATCCAGTAGCAGAACAATCTTCACCAGTAGAGAGGGCAGATTCTTCTCTAAAAAGCCCATCTATACCTGAGCCTGAATCCCCACACAACTCATCACCCATCAATGTAGATTCTAACAAACCAGAAGAAAACAGCCAATCAGTGCTGTCCTCAACACCACTGAACAAACATGAAACAGATGTCAGTTCTTTCACAACTTTCAAAGAAGATAGTAAAATGTCTATTTCAGAGGGCACTACATCAGACAAGTCTGAAACTCCCCTGGAGGAAGTGGTTGCAGAAGATACATTTTCACACTTAGCCTCAGCATCCACAGCTTCTCTGGCCACCAGTTCATTGCCAGAACCAACTACTGGTTCTCCTTCTCTGCATGCTGAAGTGGGCTCCCCTCACTCAACAGAGGTTGATGATTCTTTATCTGTCTCAGTGGTTCAAACTCCAACCACATTTCATGAGGCAGAGGGGTCGCCAACTAAAGAAGATAGTCCAAGGCCTATGTCTATCTCCCCAGAAATCTCACCAAAGACAAAAAGCAAGGGCCAGACACAGGACACAAAATCTCCAGAGCATTCCACCATGTCTTTAGAGTTTGGCCAGGAGTCGCCCGATCATTCCTTAGCGCTGGATTTCAGTAAGCAATCTCCAGAGCACCAGTCTCTGGGAAGCAGTTCCCACGCTACAGAAAATGGCCCAACTGAGGTGGACTACAGTCCCTCACATGTAACAGAGGTAAAAGCATCTAGAGAGCCAAAATGTGTAGAAAACCATTTGCTTTTTGAAGAAGGTGATTCAGCCCGAGCCACTTCTGCAACCCCTTCAGATGCATCCCAGTCCTCTGTTACAACTCCATGTCAAATGACAGAGAGCCCAAATGCTCCTGTGGAACAGACAGATAAGTCTCCAGCCAGCCCAAGGGCCTCGTCTCTCACCCTGTCTCCCCATTCCAATGAACCCTCTCCAGTGTTAGAAGGTCCCCCAGCTAATACCAGTACAAGTCCAATCTCGAAAACCACATCCAAATCGGATTCAGAGCAGAAACTTGACAAGTCACCATCACCTCCCAAAGCCCCTTCCCCATCTGCATCTTTTAATCTTTCAAAAGGAGATACTCTTTCCCCCAAAACAGAAACTAATCCATTCAAATGTGATGATTCTATACTTGAAAAGAAGGCTCCAAGTCCAAAAGTTCCTTCATTATCAGGGTTACCTCTCTCTTTTGAACCATACAATTTAAATTCTCCCTGTGGCTCCAGGGAACCAGACTCCCTTAAAAAGAGCCCTTGTGCTACATCCAAGACAGATGTTGACCTTTGCCTTGTGAAGTCTTGTGAGTACCGTCACCCCAAGACTGAGTTGTCACCGTCATTCATCAACCCAAACCCTATAGAATACTTTATCAATGAAGAAAATGCTTTGGATGAGGAGAAACCTTTGGCTAAGTCAGGGGGTGGACCCCCACCTCCAGGAGGTAAGCTTTCTGCCAAACAATGTGAGGATACACCACCCACATCCATCAGTGAATCTGCCCCGTCACAGACAGACTCAGATGTACCACCAGGAACAGAAGAGTGCCCCTCCATCACAGCAGATGCAAACATTGACTCTGAAGATGACTCTGAAACTTTGCCAAGTGACAGAACTCTGACGTACAGGCATGCCGATCCTCCTCCATTGGCACTCAGGGACTCTGCTCCAACATCAGGTAACCATGATGTTTGTATGGTGGATCCAGAAGCCCTAAAGGCTGAAGAAAACCTTCACAATGCTAATACAGATGGAGGAGACAAGCCCAGAAAGAAAAAGATCTCAAAAAAGTCCTCATCGCCAGCCAGAAAGAGTGGTCTGTCAAAAGTTAAGGACTCAAAGACTGCTTCTCCAAAGAAGGGTGTTGGAGAAGGGAAAGATGTCAAAAATGCTACCAATACATCTGCCTCCAAAGGTGTAAAAAGCTCCGCATTAGGTGCGTATTTTTTGAATCACTATTGTCTTTTATTGCCTGTGTTGTCGGACATACACTATCTAATGCAGTTTAGATTCTATGTAAGTAAAAGATTGTTATTTTTCAGGCACCGGAAGTGGGAAAGTACGACCTCTTTCCAACTGTCCTCCTTTGTACATGGATTTGGTTTACATTCCCAATCACTGCAGTGCCAAAAATGTGGATGCTGAGTTCTTTAAACGTGTCCGGTCCGCTTACTATGTGGTCAGTGGCAACAATCAGACAGCTCAGGAACCCAGTAGGGCTGTCCTGGATGCTTTACTTGACGGAAAGGCCCAGTGGGGAAACAGCATGCAGGTAAGTTTTAAGTATTAGTTTATACTTTATTATTGCAGTCATTATGGTGCAATAATGTGTACAAACCCTGTAAATTGTATTTTGATAATCTTGGATAGAACAATGAGCTTTTAAACATCTTCAGAGCTAAAACCTGTAAAACATGTTTTTTTAAATTCATTATTCATCATTCCTGGAATGATGAATAATGGTTTTTTTAACAAGGTTTTTCCTGGAGTACTTAGGAGTTGTCAGTGTCTTTGTTGGGGTGGTTACTTTGGAAATTTTAGGACAAAAAATTCGTTTTGGAATCAAGTTCACAGGGACGAAAATAAATTTAGCTACAGTAAAGTTCAGTAGTGTGACGCATTTAAAATTTTTTAATCTAATTTAAATAAGGAATCTTTGTAATTAAACACTCGAACCACCATAGTTCCAATATCCCTACATCTGCCAGAGGGAGTCATTTTCACATTGTCAGAGGCTACTTAAGAGTAGAAGTAGAATAAGAATGGTTCAACAAATATTCTGAGTTTTTAGAGTATTAGATCAAAAAACACAAAATATAGCAAATAAAATTGAAATCTTGTGACTTGTAAAAATACTTCTATATTTGCTGGCAAAATATCTTAATAAATGAAGAAACAGTCCTACAACATATTCAATTTCAGACTTCCAATGTCGAAAATAATGTGCACAACAGATAACACACAGCTACCCATCAATTGTATTTGTGGTTTTATATTCCTTGCTTTTGCCATTTTACTCCACAATCTTGATTCTTTTATTGGGTTATCATATTTTGGGACTATTTTGTGTTTGGCTGAGGACAAACCTGCTATGAACTCTAAGATTACATGTGTTAATAATAACGCCATTCTAGGTACTAGAAAACCACTTGTAGCTCAGTCCTGTGATCCTGTTGAAACAGTAAAATACGGTAAATTCATTAAATCTCCATTTAATATAATTATCTATCATTCGGTAAATAGTCCAACATATAAATTTTTTCTTTTCTTAATTTGGTCAGTCATGATCCTGATCAGTTGTATGCCAACGATCTGGTTGCCATAGCAGAACACTTCTGTGCTCAGCAGTTTTTATTTTGTTTCTGTGGAGTCAAAATAACTTCCCGCGGTGGTTCTAGGAATACTTCCTAACTTTGATAGCTTTTGTTGCATTTGTGTTATATAAAAGATTTTACAGAAAGACAATTAAAGTTGCTGCCGTTAAAAAGGTTGTAGTTGGATCTTGGGATCGAGCTGATGGTCCACAGCGATGCAAGCTACTGTCTGTCCCAGCCCCTGCCTCTCGACGCCCCCTTGATGAACTTAGCTGAGTGTCCCGCGGAGTCTGAAGTGTTTACTTAGAAAAATTTTTAATGTTTAAAGCAGGCCAGGTCACCTGAATACCGCAGCTAGGAATAATGGAATAGGACTCCAGTTCTATTTTGTAGGTTTTCTTCTGAACTGGGGCCATGTTTAAGGAAAAGCCATGATGTATGAGCCATAGGGGGTTCAATTTAGAGAGTGTTACATGAAAGTTGAAAATGCTTAGGAAATCAAATGCCTCGTTTCCACTGAGCGGTACGGTCCGGTGCACCTTTTTGTCTGTTTCCCTTGTTAAAGCAACCCATACAGCAGGCCCGTACCTGTCCATTAATGGTCCCCCTTCAGGTGTAGGTCCACAGGACAATGGTCCGATACAGTTAGGATGGAGCTACTGGTTCACATAACACAGTCCTTTGATTGGGTGAACTCATAAACACTGCAGTAAGTTTAAACGTCACCCCCGCGACAACTTTACACACCGGTCCTCTGTTCTGCACTGAGCCTTTTATTAAACACAGCGGTCTTATTTGTGTGAAGAAAAAAACAAAAAGAAAAAAAGACAACCATGAGCTGCTGGATGGACTCCATTGTTGTTGTTTCTTCCTCCTCTTCTTATGTGTTTTTCGCACCTCACCCACTTTCTCGTCCCTCCAGTATGACGCCACGCAAGCGTTGAGGCTAAACCCCGACTGCTCAAGGAGAGTTCAGTAGACTGTGGAAACGCTCCCTTGAAAAGTCAGAATCACGCAATAGCGGACCGGACCAAGCTGCACCGTTCCACTCAGTGGAAACGAGGTTAAAGTGACTCCTTGGCGGTTCTAGGTTCTATCAAATTTTAATGGCTTTTTTAAGGAAATACCAATTTTTGACACATTTACAAGTTTTTCAACTCAAACAAATTATGGTTGACAGCTGGTTGACAAATCAATAAATAGACATACATGTAAACTTAAACAATCACATTCTGATGTAGGCTTATTATTATTTTTGGTTCTAAGCCTGTATGTGGACTGTTGTGGCTAATGTTAGCTGCTTTCTTTTCAACGTTAGCTGCTGTCTATGCTCGCCCTAACATGCCTTACATTGAGGTGATATTGTAGGCTCATAGTGCTGCTGGTACTCAGTGCATCTTGCATTTCTAATTGGAAACTGCCAAGCTAACTTTAGGGGCATCAATGCCCCCTACTGGGTTGCAGTGTGTGCATCATTGTTACCAGTGGGCCAGGAATCTGCCAATTTGTAAGTGAGTAATTGATCAAACTTAAGTAGTAAAAATCTATTTGTGCCATCCGAAAGGGTTTTTGTTGTTTTTATTTAATCATTGTGATGTGGAAATTAAAATTTAAAAAATTGCAACACATTTTAAAACGAATCGTGTTAATCATACCCAGTCTGAGTAACTTTCTGTTAAGGAACAATGACTCCAACACTTTTGAAGTTTGAGGTGCTGTCTATTGTATTTGAGTCACTGACAACTCAAAACTACTCCATACAACCCCACAACAAAAGCCTGCACTATTCCTTTAAACATACAGAAAATGTATTCTTATGAAACAACTTTTCTTTGCTTCCTTAAGGTTACTCTAATTCCAACCCATGATACAGATGTGATGAGAGAGTGGTACCAGGAGACCCACGATAAGCAGCAGGAGCTGAACATCATGGTTCTGGCCAGCAGCAGCACAGTTGTCATGCAGGACGAGTCCTTCCCAGCTTGTAAGATAGAGCTGTAGTCTTGTTCTGAACACCAGAAGTGTTTTCTGCAAAAAGAAAACCAAAATCATGTAGCACGAAGCCTAAACTGACACAAAAACACTGAATGAAATAAAAATCTGTGATGACAGCTAACTAATGTTACCAAAAGATTAAGCTTAGGGCCTTCATTTCTCAGCTTGATTGTGATAAAAGGATCAAACAGTAGGGAGATACAAACCCAAATAAACCAGCAGCACACCCCTGATTGTCCAAACATGCCAGTTTTAGTATAATCACATAATGATGTTACTTTCTTTCCTCTGAGTCTCCTGGTCAGCCTTTAGGGATTCTTTTTTAAAAATTATTATTATTATTATTATTCAATTGAAGCTCTTTGTCGAGTAACATGTGCTGTGTTCTTAAAGAACAGCTGTCACACCAAATGGGGAAAAAACTGTCTTTCTCTACTTGCCTTAGAGAGTCAATGTGAATGTAAAAGACTTGATTGGATAAAAACACTTTAAACACCCACTAATTACTAAATGGTGATAGCTACAGTGAGAAATTATTATAGTAAACTGAGATGCTTGAAATTAATTAGCATTCATATAATGACTGCTGCTACCAATAGAATAATTTTTTTCCTTTGATTAAGTTAGCTAAGTTTTATTATTTATTTATTATTTCCACTGGTTTATGATGCTGCCACTATGTTTTGCAATGAGCTATTAAGGTTAAATTAAAAATTTAGTTTATGATTATTTCATTTTTTACTCTCTAGTGTGTATAAAATCATTTTATAGACTATGTCTGTTAAAAAAAGACTGCCTTTAATTTTCAGAATATCTGTTTTATTTACAGATTGTATGCTAATTCAAGAAAAGGGAACCTGATTTTATTACTTAGAACTGTTTTTATGTAATCAGTGAGCTAAGGCCTTTTCCCATTGTAAAGCTGGTGAAGCAGGATATTTTCATAATCCTTAAAATGTCTTGTTTTTCTAAATTGTACTATAATTATAAATAGCTTTGTGGCCAAAAGAGTGGTTGGGAGACATGCATGATTTATGCTATATTGGAACTTTTCTTACTTTTAATGAGGTTTTTGCTCAGACTTGCTTTTAGGAATTCCAATAAATTACAACAAGAGTACAACAGCCTAATTTTTTTTTTCTTAAGTGCTCAATCAGTGATTTTTGCAAGTTTTGCAATGACATATGTACTCTACACAAAACCAATGAAAGCCAGTGGCATTGTAGTTACAGAGAATAGAACTTAGGACACAGTGTGTCATACCTTTTCAGGCCTGTCCAAAAAACACTGGTGAGAATGACAATAAACCAACTTCTAGAAGAATCTCAGTTACGAGGGAGGCAGCACACAGACGTGAGAGTGAATGGCTTATGTGTTCTTTGACAAAAGTATGTAAAACCAACACTAGACACTTTAAAGAACAAACATGACTCACACCAAACTTACAGTAAAGTGGCCACTAATCATCTTTGACAGGCCAACATATGGAGAAACATTCAAGCAACCACATACTGATTACACGCTTTGGTATTTTGGGCTATCCAGTGAAATCTCATTGGGTGTTTCTTAAATGACGTCAGTTATTCATGATACCACCACAGACTGGTTTTCCCACAGGGCAACCTCAAACCACCACATCACCACGAACTTACCGTCAAACTGAAGTGACATTTCTCTTCTATTTTCTCTGGTTTCTTCCCTACACTTCCTCTATTTCTCTCTCTCTGACTCTCTATCTGCCTTTTCTCCCACCAGGTCTTTCTCTTGGAAGAAGTTTAAAAATGTTTGTCTGCAACTGTGTGGTATATTTGTCTTGTAATTCTGGCATCCCTTCTGCCCTTTCCCCAAACTCATATATAACCTATAGCAATTAGTTTCCTTAGTGCTTTCAGATGTTTGTGTGCAACCTGTCCTCTACTGTACCCGTTACTGCAAATCATATGTAAGAGTAACCACAAACTAAAGGACAGCCACAATAAAATCTGTTGTGAAAGAATAAAGATTGGTTTTCTTGTTGTTGTTTTTCAGTGTATAAAGCCATACAAATAAAATTGAGAAAATAAGTACTAAACATTTGAATGATTGTCTCTGTAAATATACAGTATTTCTAATAGGGATATTGGAACAAATTTGAACCAAATGTCATGAACTACCCAAGAACTTACGAAGAAATCAAAGCAAATTTGTACATAATTACATGTAATACTGTGAAATTACACAGGGAACAGGATTATTGAGGTGCATTTGATACTTTCTATAAAAGGTTTTTTGGCAAACGCTGGCAAATGCTCTAGGGGCCTCCTCCACAATATGCACTCAGATGTTCAGTTCTTTCCATATAGTTTCATTTGAATTGAAGTTGGCTGATTGACTGAATCATTCTTGCAGCTTAATTTTCATTCACTGGAACTGAATTTCCCCTTGGGGACTAATACAGTATTTCTATTCTATGCTTCTATTCTCTAAACCCAACTGAGAGCTTCCTCACTGTCTCAGATTCTCATCAGAAGTTTGTCAGTGCATTTCTCCATTCATCACTTCTTCAATTAGATAAACAACCTCACTCCATGATGCTCCCACCTCAAAACTTTATTGTTAGTTTGTTGTGTTTGGGGTGAAGTGCAGTGCTTTCTTCAAACATGGTGCGGATTGACAAAGAATTTTGGTGCCTGTGGACCAGACTGTTAGTACATCACTGGTTTGCCCAAATGTTCTGCAGAAAACTTTAAACAGGCTGTACCATACTATTTCTTCAGCAGTGGAATACTTACATATGATGGCAGTTGAGTGTATTACATTATCTGTTAGGTCTAGACTTTGTTAAAGGACTCTGCAAGTGGTGCTTTAACAACTCTTCTGATGATTGTTTTTAAAATTCCTGTCCGAGAACCTGCAACAAAGACCTGGTCATGGCTGGTTTATGTTAAAATGGTGTTATTTAAACTTTAGGATTATGTATCAAGTTCAGAAATAACAACCAGTACCATTTGAAAATTTTGCAACAGAAATGTTGCACACATTTCAAAGAAGCTTCAGATTTTACTTAACATGACATGCTTTTTGTGTAATACCTTGGTCATGAGACACCTTTTTATAGGAAATCAATTAGGGCTCTCTCTCTCTCTCTCTCTCTCTCTCTCTCTCTCTCTCTCTCTCTCTCTCTCTCTATATATATATATATATATATATATGTATATATATATATGTATATATATATATATATATATATATATATATATATATATATATATATATATATATATATATATATATATATATATATATATATATATATATATATATATATATATATATATATATATATATATATATATGTATATATATATATGTATATATGTATATATATATATATATATATGTATATATATATTAGGGCTGTCAAACGATTGAAAATTTTAATCTAATTAATCACAGGGTAGCTGTATATTAATCATGATTACTTAACATTCCTAAATTTGACAGAAAAAGTAAAATTTTTGGTGTAAATAAAGTACGAAACCAGAAGCTGTTGCTCTTTTTTTTTAAGGAAATACAGGAGAGATTCATGGAACTTTTTTTTTGTATTCCACAATCACATTTACACGTGGAGATTTTTACCTATTAATCTTTTAGCCAGTTGCTAAGGCAAACTAACTGGTTAACATTTTATGAATGAATAAAGCTGACAGTTTCTTACTCAATTTTGGACAACCCTGAGCATCATCTTCATGGGACTATCCTACAACAGCGGTGTCTTCAGTCAGAGGCTTCTTCAGTTTTGCTGCAACACCGACTGCTACAGGAGATCATTCCTGCCTACAGCCATCAGGATCTACAATAGCTCCTTGAAAAAATTAAATGAGCTACAACAACACTTAATCTCTCTCTGGGAGCAATTAAGTATTTTTTAATTGAAATTTTCTGACTAATAGAGGGATTATTTATTTATCAACACCGAACCTATACATTACTACCTGGTTCCCAATGTTATTAGTTATCAAACAGTTGTCATGCTGTTTACGTGACAAGCAAGCACTGAATGCAGCACAGGTTTAATTGTGGTGTTAACAGGGCAGGTCATTTTGTGCATGCATTAATTGCGTAAAAAAATAAAAAATAAAAAAAAAATTCACGGCATTAATTCCACGAATTAATCGACCCGCATTAATGCATTAATTTTGACAGCCCTAATATATATATATATATATATATATATATATATATATATATATATATATATATATATATATATATAGCTACTTGCTTTCTGAGCTTGCCTGTGCCATTTCAGTGTATGTCCTTTAGAGATTGATTTATTTCTTTAAATATTTCATTTACTTGAGTTTTTGCTGATATGTGCTGTTTCATCCCAATATCCTCAGTAGAAATATATTTTCTGAGAAAAAGATATAGATATATTCATTACATATCGTCCTTGTCATATCTATTGCTGATCATCGGCTGATGGGGACGAGGACAGCGTATGGGGAAAGGGGAAATGTCTGAATGCTTGTTTAAGATCATTGTGAGAGAGACAGGACCAACTAAAACAATTTTCATCTGACATAAAATTCCTAAGCAATCCCCAGCTTCGAGCATCTCGCTGTGTTCATGCCAGTCTATCTTATCAATCTGTATCATATTTTAATTTATAGCAGCTGTGTGATTAAAATGTGATTTATTGAGCATTCCCTCCTATTCTATTTAAATTAAATCATGGGGCTGGTATTATTATAATGTCAGAGAACCGAAGAGTTAACATGTTAATGACATGAGCAATGGGCCCAAAGATGACTGACTGTACATGACACCGTAGCCCAGGGGAGGAGTTTTTCGTTCAATGTTCCTGATAAATTGAGCTCTGAAGGCCAGACAGTCCTAAAAAGAATAATTTATGCTCCCACAGTGAGATCGAGCACGAACCAGAGCCGGAGGATGTGTTTTCCTGGCACTAGAGTGGTCAGACTGACATCAGTTTGTCTCATATTTTGAACTGTTATGCATTGATATTACTACTTTTTACTATCACTGTTGCAATGTTAATATTGGCTGAACATAATTAGGATACAGATTTGAACTCACAGATCCAAGAATCCATTAGAATATAAGATATTTTAATATTTTTAAGGTAAACACGTGGAGGTAATTTAAGCTTTATTTTCTATCTGGTAAAAAGTACAAAATGTTCCTTGCTTCTAAATTTCGTCAGCTAACTACAGCTGGCAGATGAGCCAAAAATGTCTTGTGGACTCCGCCGGTGCTGTAGAAAATATAAATATTTAAAACCTCTATGTTCAAGTCTTCCCCTGCATTTATTTATTCATTTAAAGATTTAGAAAAGAATCTGTATGTGTACAGTCAGTCTATTAACGGCATTCAAAATGCCACTGTTGTATAAGTAGTCCACTTGTTACTCAGGCTATACATGTCTTTAAGCTGGCATTTTTTGTCAAGGTTATCGTACCGTGAGAATCTCATGACAGACCCATGCCTATTTCATAGGCACTTCAGCATCCTCCTGCAGCTGCAAGCGCGCATGTCAGGTTAATTGGCAGCTTCAGTTTGACCTTAAAGTAGGTTGTTTATCACACACATGACTGCGCTGGCCCTGTGAATGACAGGCAATCTGTGAAGGGTGTGGCCCACATCTTCCCCGGTGACAGCTTAGACAGAGTCCAGCCCCCCACAACTCAGAAGAAAATAAAGTGCTGCTTTGATCAATTTCAGGATGTATTGGGCTGCTTCTGTGTGTTGTAACCTGGCATGCATTTGAATTTAGATATAAAAAGCAAAAATAACATGTTTAACAGTGGATCTAGAAAATAGCCATCTCTGTAATTCTGCATATTTTGTTTAATAACAATTACAGCAAATGTAGGCATGTTTTTCTAAGCTAGCCTTTTACCTCAAAACCCATATTCTCCAGGCTATTTTTGCAGATGCATTAAGTGAATATATTTTCTGTTTCCTTTCATGACCTATTATGTCATCAAACAATTATGCAAGTGAGACAACATCCCAGCCTTCCCCTAGATCCAGCATGCAACTGTGGGCATTTGTGCTCCAGAAGATAATCAACAGGAATCTCAAAAACGTCTGCCAACCAACCTAGATCTTAAGTTTTTTCTACAGAGGGAGGCCTTTGTCTTTTTCTTTCTAGGGCAGTGGCATAGGCAGCTCCAGCTGCTTTCACGCTGTTCCAAAACTGTTTCTGTGGGGACGTTTATTAATAATGACGGGACACCGGAGGCGCTATCCAAAACAAAAGGGAAGTGCACATAAGGATGAATCAAAGAAGATCTAAAAAAATGCAGTCCCTCAGCTCAACCTGCCTGCTTGTCTGGACAAACCAGAGACTGTTACAATAGCCACATAAATGCTGCTATTTCTCTTTTGATTATCGCATCATTTCTAATAACAACCTAATTCTCAGCCTCTAGCTACAGATGAGCAATTAGTATGGGTTTATATTGATGCAGCGAGAAGAAAACAGAGAGAGAAAGAGGCTCACACACCTTGCAGGATGCCATAAATTATCCAAGGCCCTGTATCTCATTGGCTGAGCTATCTCAGCTGGATGGGCTGAGTTAATGTTGCCAGGGCAACAGTGGGGAACCTCCCTGTCCCTTTTCTCTGCAGAGTTGTTTTATCATAGAGTTTATCATAGAAGCACCCAATGTGTGAAATTCATTTTTCAAAATGGCTGCAGATTTCATAGAAATTCTACCAAAACCTTCCCCTTGTCTGCACAGGAGAAGAGAAAGCATTAAGTAAGCTGGGGCTCAGACATATTTGAAATCTACCTGCTGAGAACATGTGCAGTACATTTTACTTTTGAGATTTACATACCAACAGACGTCTATATCAATAAACAGCAAGACTGTAACTTCTATTAAGGCATGGTTTCATTTTAAATATATGGTCACATCAAGCCTTCAATCAGAGAATACAGCAGAGTGCTTTTAGGGATTCTCCGTTTCTGTTATATAATCCTGTTTAGGTCAGTGGGGACACAAAACTAGAGTGGCAGGAAGTGATGCTTCCTGCAGCCTGCAGGCAATGAAGTATTGGTAGATCTACACCAGTCTGACAGAATTGCTTGTAGCTCAGATTGTATTCTACCGCACACAGCACACTCAACACACAGCTTCAGTTAATACAGCTAGAAACTACTGATCAGGCCTGAAATCTAGGTGAAATCTAGAATCTAATGGACTCAGAACTGAACCTCCAGGGTCACATAAGGGCAATACAGAGCCTTCTATCACCTGAAGAACATTTGTAGGATTAAAAGACGCAACAGGACCTTGAAAAACTCATCCATGCGTTTACCTTTAGTCGGATTGATTACTGCAACAACGTTCTCACACGTCTGCCTAAAAAGTCAATTAGACAGCTGCAGCTGATCCAGAACGCTGCTGCTCACGTCCTCACTAGGACAAGGAAAGTGGAGCACATCATGCCAGTTCTATAGTCCTTACACTGGCTCCCTGTAGCTCAGAGAACAGACTTCAAAATACTTTTACTAGTTTATAAATCTGTGAGTGGCTTAGCAACAAAGTATGATGAAGATCTACTGTTTCTATACCGACCCACCAGACCACTCAGGTCCTCTAATTTCAGTCTACTCAACATCCCTAGAATTAGAAACAAACATGGAGAAGCAGGTTTCAGTTTCCATGCTCCTCTAATCTGGTTCTTTTAAATCACAACTAAAAACTCATCTGTTTAGAGCTACCTATGAGTAATGCTTTAATGTATCATATGTTTTGTGTGTGCTTCTTACTTTATTGCTGTTTTTACTTTATATTTTTTTTCTGTGTCTTACTGCTATTTTTATTTTACCCCTTAATCATGTAAAGCACATTGAATTACCTTGTTGTTGAAAGTGTGCTATACAAATAGAATTGCTTTGCCCTACTGTTTTATCTTGAAGTTCAGTATCTACAGTGGTCCATTTCCAAAACATTTTGTATATACAGTATATGTCTTTGTTGCTCTAAATTGTATTGACATGCATCTTCATGTACTTTCATATTCGAGAGCTTTTAAACCATAAAGTCTCTTCAAAAGACGTTGGTTTTTTTATAGATAAAAAAGCTAATTAAAATGCCATAACAAAACTACAAAAAGCCCTAAATAAATTTTAATGATGATGATGATGATGATGATGATGATGATGATGATTATTATTATTATTATTATTATTATTATTATTATTATTATTATTATTATTATTATTATTATTATTATTATTATAAAACAACAACAGTGTAGCCTAATACATGTTCGAACCTATCAGACATGGTATCACTGCGCCATCTACTGGTTAAAGAGTGAATCGACAGAATTCGAGAGATAAATAAATTACGAGACAGAGTGTGGCGCCATGTTGGAAGATACCAACCTCTGTCTGAAGAACAGAGAACTATCAAACTGTTACATTACTTGTTCATAATACGTTAATGTATTTATGTATGGATTTTATATTATATTTATTTTATGTTGTTTATTAGTAAATTTTCAGGGCATTCTGATGATTACTTTCTTTTCAAAACTCGAGTGCGATGCCACATGGCACCCCTTCTTTTATCACGACTAAGGTTCGGTCGGTTAGTGTCATGGCGCTGTTGGGGACGCTGGCTGCTAAATGTTGTCGGTCATTACTTTCTAAACCTTGTAAAATGCTGTTCGGTGGAGATTTACGGCCAGCCTGGATTCAGGTCTGCATTGGAGGTACGAGAAACGACCAGAGGCGGAGCCAGACATTTTATAAACCAGGGGCTTAGCGTTAAAGGGTTGTTATGCATGGGGGTTGCACCCAATGTTAAAATCTTGATGACATTGCTTGAAAAATATATTTAAATCTTATGCAATCCTTCATTTCATTACTGAAAGTATTCCATAGATTTACTCCTCCGACTCTTGTTAAGCAGCATAGTGTTGTCAAACATCAGTCTTTTGTGGAGGCCTCTTGAGCATATACATTACTTTGCTGGGTCATAAATAAACATGGGACAACCTTCAGCTCTTTCCCCCACTACCAAAACCGATTTATGTCACTCAGCAAAACAGATTTGTGTCATCTGTGACCAGTACAGATTATAACAGTTTAATGATATTTAAAAAGTTTATAATTATACAAAATCAACTACATGAGTCCCAGCACAGAACCTTGAGAAATCCCATGTGGATTTTTTTTAGGAACTGTAAACCTGTATTGTTTATCTGAACACTGGTAAATAATTTTCAAACAGAGTCCCTCCTGTTTCATATAATATATTTGTTGTTTCTTTGGCAATAGTTGCTAATCAACATCATCTAAGGATACACACAGGATTTGTTTTATTATTTATAGCAGTTTATTTTTTGGTAAATTTCGTTAATAGTAAAATGATTGATCTTCCTCTTCTGGAATCATGCTGTTTGCAACCTTCATTTAATCGGGAAATGTGCAGATCACACATGCACTTTAATTGGTCTTAATTTCTTCACAGCCTGATTTAAAATGAATAAGTTAGATTTAGTCATATTATCCAGGACTTAATTGTTTTACCTTCCCGCATTTCTATCCACAGCTAAGAGACATTTGTTGTCAGAAGATATTATCAGACTTCAAGATTTCCAGCTAAAAAAACTGGCTGCAGCTCACCTTGTTAGGCGGTCAGGAGGTGAGAGACGGTTTGACACTGAGCTGCAGTTTTAATGTAAAATTAGCTTGAATCAAAAAATGTTTTAACACACCTACACAGGCAATTTTATCGAGCTGTTCAAAGACAAGATGCAAAGAAATGAGCGGATCCTGCGACATGAGCTGAAGCTGCTTCTCCACCTGTGCCAAACTCCAGATGATATGCTAATTGCCAGGGATGCCATCTATAGGTAAGTACTGCTCTGTCACAAACACAAGTTGGCCCAAGCCTTCAGCGTTTATGTGGAATATAAATAATGCATTTATGAACGGTGAAAAGGTATCATGCAGAGAGACGTAACCCTTTGTTTGGAGACTTCATCTTTGGCCCTGTCTTCATGAGGCTTTGCTATGAGCTGGGTTTGGAGGAAATGGCTGCCGCAACGCTAACGGATGAGGTAACAGGTCAAAAAAACCCTGATGATTGATTATATTAAATGACAACATAAAGTCGAAATTAACTTGCGCTATTAATGTGTGCTCTTTCTTCTCTGGACAGAATCTGAAAGGATTTTTCATGGATTCAACCACTTTTAACATCGCCATCAACATGTTGTTTGTTAAAGGCTCATATGAAAGTAAGTAAGAGATCAACCAGTGGATCTCCACATGCATAACTACATGGATCCAATATTCTAAAAAACGACTGTTGTTCTAGGTGCTATCGAAGTTTTAAGAACCATGAGGCGGCAAGGAATACAATTGAACAAAGACACGGTGACACTAGGGACTGGTACCTGCTATAAGCTGGTAATGCTTAAATTACTTTGTCTACCAAAAGTATTCTTACCCCTTGCACTTTTTTTACATTTTGTCACATCAGCGTCGCTATTTGTGTTACTGAGGAACACAAAGGAACTGATTTATTATTTTATAATTGTGAAGTAGATAGAAAATATAATTTCAGAAAAGTGTGTCATGCATTTCTATTCAGCCCCATATCCTCTATTCCCCTAAATAAAATCAGCCTAATTAGTAGATGAAGTTGATCTGTGTATGATGTGATGAACATGATTATATTTTATCAGTGTTTTACTATCTAATCTTACCACATTTATTTACTGTTTACTTTTATATTTTAATTTGTTATCTTAATCCCCGTTCCAGTGTTTCCTCTGTGGGAGCCCTCTGCCCTGGGAGCGGTGGTCGGCCGTAGCTGCCTGGGTGCTCTCCGGGTGGAGGTGGGGGTCTTGGCCTTGCCTCCACTGGGCGCCCTGTGTCGGTGCCTCGGTTTCTGCTGTTGATGTACTGCTGCCGGTGCAGATGGCTCCTCAGATGGCGTTTCCTTGCATGGTTCATCTGCACTCGGCCCAATGTCCTTTTTCACTGTTGCTTTTACCTGTGTGTGTGAATGGGAGTTGGGGAGGGGGGTATAGCTGTGACCATGCTTTTAAATCTGTGGGGGAGGGATGAGAATGTAGTTTTATGTGGGGTCATTTTAATCTGTAAAGCACTTTGTGATGAAATTTTGTTTGAAAAGCGCTTTATAAATAAAGTTTAATTGATTGATTAATTCTATCTTAGACAGTACAGTTGTTCTGTGGCGACCTCAGAGGAAACAAATTGTTGGTTAACAAATGACATCATGAAGACCAAGGATGGTCAGTATTAAAGTTCTGGAGACGTTTACAGCAGGACTTTACGAAAGAAGTTGCTCTGGTCAGATGAGAGTAATGCTGAACTTTTTAGTCTTCATGCAAAATGAAAGGAGTGCTAAAGCACTTCACATAACCTCGATCACGCCATATCCACAGTAAAAGATGGTGATGGTGGTGGCGGCATCATGCTGTGGGGATGCTTTTCTTCAGCAGGGATAAGGCAAGGGGTCAGCATTAATGGGCAGATAGGGGGCGCTAAATGCGGGGCAATCCTGGAAAAAAGAAACTGTTAAAAACTGCAAAAGACCTGAGACTCGTGTGGAGCTCACCTTCCAGTATATAACCAGAGCTTAGTCAAAGTTCGGACCAAAATCCATCCTTCCACTTCTCAGTAATGCATTACTTTGGGTTTCTCTATGACATCAAATCTTAATAAAGTACGTCAAAGCTCGTAGGTGTAACATCTTGTATGAAAAGCGCCTTATAAATAAAGTTTGATTTGATTTGATCACAAAATGTGAAAAAGTTAATGAAGTGTTTTTACTTTTCCAAGTAGCAATACCACAAAAGTGTGGTATTTCAGCCATGCTTTAGCACTTTACCACCTTTGATCTTGTCTGGAGTTTAATATATATATTTTTTTTGCTGTTTGTTGCTCAGAACACAGCAGAATCCTACAGTATCTGCATGTCTCTAATAGAAGAGTTGAAGACCACTGGACACTTCATCCCCCGCCATGCATACTGCTTTGCTGTAGCACTAGCACTGAGACGGGTGAGTTGAATCTCCTGCACACTCTTAATTATCTTGTATTGTCTGAAATATGTGAAGATTATTTGAAAAATAGCCCCTGTTTTCTTCTGTTTTCATGACAGAATGACCTTGAAATGGCAGAGTCTGTGTTTTCGTACATTATGAACCCTTGTTGCAAATTGTGCCAAAATCTTAAGGTAAATGTTTTTTTTATATATATTTCTTTATTTATTGGGAGTTGTTGGTCAGGTGTACATATCTATATGTGTTTTTGTGTTATAGGTTATGATACTAGTCATGTCAGGAGACATTATAGCGGCTCTTTCTGTCCTGTCAGCAGCCCTGTTGCCCAAAAGCCCGTTTTTTGTGAAAAAGCTAGATTTTTCCCAAGAAGTGGTAAGTGATTACAAATGCTGTCTATGCAAAATATCAGTATTTAAGCCTATTAATGCTATATATTTTTCAACCCAAACTCGAAAAATAGATGCACATTTTGTCACATTACAACCAGAAACCTATGTGACAGACTAACTCAAATTGATGCATGATTGAAAATTAGTCCGTTTTTTAGAACCACCTTTTCAAGACCTTAGGATAATGTACAGTATGTCCCCCATGTTGGCACATCTGGAAGCTAAAATTTTTGCTCATTCTTCTTTGAAAAAGTAGCTCAAGCTCAGTCAGACTGGATGGAGAGCTTCTGTAAACATCAATTTTTAAGTCTTGCTGCAGAATCTCAGTTTGATGTTTGTTTGGACTTTTTTTTGACTTTTCTACCACATTGACATGCTTTGATCTAAGCCAAACCATTGTCCTACTGGAGCGGGATGCTGGAGCTTAGCTTCAAGTTTTTTGCAGCCTCCAACAGGTTTTCTTCTGGGATTACCTATCTTGAACTCCATCTGTTTTTCCAGCTTTCCTGTCTCAACTGGAGAAAAGAGCATCATGATGCTATTGCTGTATTGACATCGGTTTGCTAAACACACCATCATGCATAGCATTTTGCATGTTAACCAAAAAAAGGTCAGTTTTGGTCCCATCTAGTGAGTTCACCTTGTTCCACATGTTTGCGGTGTCAACTAAATGGCCTGTGGCAACCATTCCTGTGTTCTCCTCTCTTGTCTTTGTAGGCCAAGTTTGTTACATGGCATGCATTAAAGTTTCAGGTTGTAATGTGGCAAAATGTGAAAGCTTCTAAGAGGTGTGTATATATACAGTGGGGCAAAAACGTATCGTGCAAGTCACTTAAAAAGATGAGAGGTCTGTAATTTTCATCCTAGGTACACTTCAACTGTGAGAGACAGAATGTCAAAGAAAATGTATTCGTATAATGATGCAGAAAATAAGTATTTAGCACCTACAACCAAGCAAGAATTCTGGCCCTCACAGACCTGTTACTACTTCTTTAAAGAGGCTATATGCAACTTTTCCCCCAAAATAAACGTAACAATAGCCTTTTTATTTGACCATTTATGAGTCAAACATCTCCTGATGAGCATACTGACACCTTGTCAGCTCACAGTGGGTGCACCTATAAGCCTGTATCCAATTTTTTCTATTTTCTGTCGGGTCGGACTTTCCTGCGCTGTCTGCGGATGTGACGTGAAGCGCGTTCATGTTAAATGTTTCAGATCACTCTGCCACCACCGCCAGTCAGCACTCGCAAGCAGTTCAATGGATTGTGCGAATACACAGAAGAGACCAAGGACAACTCTGACACCAACAGTAACTCCAGGTAAGACTAAAAAAGTTACACCCCTGAAAAGTGCCCGAAAAAGATCGAAGATTGAGAGCGACCGGCGTACGACCGCGCGCTGCGAGAGCGACCTGCGTAGGAGCGCGCGCTGCGAGAGCGAGCAGAAAGGAAGACACATTTTTGGCCACATGGGGGCAGTCGCGTGTTTAAATTTCAGAAAATTGCATATAGCCCCTTTAAGAAGCTCTTCTATCCTCCACTAGTTACCTGTATTAATGGCACCTGCTTGAACCTATCTGTATAAAAGACACCTGTCCACACCTTCAAACAGTCAGACTCCAACCTCCACCATGGCCAAGACCAGATAACTGTTTAAGGTCACCAAGGACAAGATTGTACACAAGAGCCAATCTACAACAAAGAAGCAGCTTGGTGAGAAGAGATCAACTGCTGGAGCAATTATTAGAAAATGGAATAAATACAAGATCACTGACAATCTCCCTCGACCCGGGTCTCCATGCAGATCTCAACTTGTGGGGTACACATGGTCTTGAGAACGGTGAGGAAACAGCCCAGAACTACACGGGGGGACTGGTCAATGACCTGAAGAAAGCTAGGACCACAGTAACAAAGGTGACTATTAGTAACATACTACGTTGTCATGGATACAATCCTGCAGTCTCCCTGCTTGGGTTAGCACATGTCCAGACACGTCTAAATTTTGCCAGAGACCATCTGGATGATCCAGAGGATTGGGATAATGTCATGTGGTCAGATGAGACCAAAATACAACTGTTTGGTATAAACGCCACTCGCCGTGTTTGTAGGGGGAAGAATGCTGAGTCCATCCCAAGAACGCCATACCTACTGTGAAGCATGGGGGTGGAAACATTATGCTTTCGGGCTGTTTTTCTGCAATAAGGACAGGACGACTGATCCGTATTAGGGAAAGGATGAACGGGACCCTGTATTGTGAGATGTTTGGCAAAAATCTTCTTCCATCAGTGAGGGCATTGAAGATGAAACGTGGCTGGATCTTCCAGCGTGACAATGATCCCAAACACACCGCCCGGGCAACAAAGTAGTGGCTACGTAAAAAGCATTTCAAGGTTCTGGAGTGGCCTAGTCAGTCTCCATAACTCAATCAAATACAGAGTCTGTGGAGGGAGTTGAAAGTCCATGTTGCCCAGCAACAGCCCCAAAACATCACAGCTCTAGAGAAGAGCTGCTGGGAAGAATGGGACAAAATACCAGCTACAGTGTGTGCAAACCTGGTGAAAACCTACAGGAAATGTTTGATCTCTGTCATCGCCAACCAAGGTTACTTTACAAGGATTGAAAGATTGAAATGAACTTTTGTTATTGGCCAAACACTTTTTTCTCCACCATTATACAAATAAATTCTTTTAAAATCATACAAGGTGATTTCCTTGATATTTTTTTTCTCTTTTTTTTTTTTTGTCTCACAGAAGTGTACACCTATAATAACAATTACAGACCTCATCTTTTTAAGTAGGAAAACTTTCACTATCTTTTGCAATTTACTCTGCTGACCTGTTTTCAGGTCAGTTTGCTCTGCTTGAGGAGTGAAGGCGGACCGTTGAAGATGAAAGTGGAGCAGGTAGTGACTCAGCTCCAATTGGCTGGTCAGGTGACTCAGGAGACCCTTGACAACATGCTGTGCCGTGTCCAGACGGGGAAGAGGAAAACACCTCTGATGGAGAGGAGGAAAGGCAGAAGAAGGACTTTGAGGTCTCTGCAGTCCAATCTGTTTGAGTGAAGCCAGAGACGAACACTTAGAATCAACTTTTCCCACTGGTGATGAACTAGAATATGAAACTTGCAGCACATCATTGCACCGCATCTATGTGAGCTCTTTTACCAGCACAATCATGAAAGTGTTAACCACAAAAATAGAAAAATGTTAAATTTGAAAAAAGGAAATCCATGGTCTGCTGACAAGTATTTGGCTCCATGTCTTTCTTTGCTGAAGCTTCTGAAAGAAGTAAAAGAATAACGGTATTTGTGTTGCATCTGCTTCTAAGGATCCCACATAAACATTAGGAGTGATTTGGCAGGGTTGTGTTTTGTGTAT
Source organism: Valencia hispanica (assembly GCA_963556495.2). Taxonomy (NCBI): domain Eukaryota; kingdom Metazoa; phylum Chordata; class Actinopteri; order Cyprinodontiformes; family Valenciidae; genus Valencia; species Valencia hispanica. Next base: position 29,304,475 of record OY747717.1, on the reverse strand, counting down.
TCGGTAAAGATTTGTGAGCGAGTGATTAAAGGTGTGTAAGATATTTAATAATAAAATAGAATAGAAATTAGAAAAATATTCTCTTTTTTTTGTCTCCAAGCATGTGGAGTTTAAAATCCCATGCACAATATTACAAACTGATCGGTTGTCATTTCCAACTGGTACCCACAGACTGGACATGAAGTCTCCCACACTTACTGCTTCTTGATGATGATTAATTTAAATGACAGCACTGATCAAATCACGGATGCACCCCAGAATATGCTTTTATAGTAACACGTACGCTGTGTTTTCAATAGCCTAACGATTTATTAAACGAACCAAAAGCATGATTAAGGTTTTTGAGACTGTACTAATTGTGATTATCCAGAGCTAAAAACTGGCAGTACAAAAAAACCCCAAAAGACTTGCATATTTTAAACAATAATTTAGCCCTGTTCACATTTTAAAAAAATCTACATTTCTGGGACACCATGGCTCAGTTGTTGAACAGATGCACAATATACAGAGGTTACAGTTTTTAATGTAGTTGTCCCTGGTTTCATTCCACGATTCAGGCCATTTGCTGCATCTCTTCCCTTTCTCTCTCTGCCCTTCTTTCTGTCGATCTACTGTTAAATAAAGGCCGGTAGTGCCATAAAAAAAAAATCTGCATTTCCATATTTGATAGTTTACGAATCCTTTCTGCTCTGGAGAAAATGCACTACTCAAGCAAGTATCACTGTGGACTGTAGTGGCGTTTGTAATTCTCCCCATTTCTAAAACAAACAAGGACACTAGTCCAATTGCAACTACAATTACTTACTGATAGCAATAGCTGAGATCTAAATGGAATGTTACCCTCCCAAATACTTAAGAATACAGCTGGAAATACCTTCATCTTGCGCTGTACAAATAATTACAGTTTAACTGATTAAACTATGAAGGGGGGATATTATGGCTACAAATGCAATATTGGCCAGCTAACTTTAGTTCTGTTTAGGAGTATGACCTTTTTTTGTTGTAAAAGGTCAGAATTTCCAAGTTTGGAAATTTAACACTCAAATGTTGCAGTTCCCACCCTAAATGTTGGGAAGTTACCCAAAGGTCAAATCAAAATGGGTGCCGTAAGGGGGAAAAAAATGTGATAATTGCAGGACTAATTTCATTCATTTTACTTCCTATGGGTTTTATCTGTTTAGTAACAATTAATTCTGATCATATTCTATTTAGGAACATTGCCATTCTGTGTTTGAATGCATAAAATGCAGAGAAATGCATGTTAGCTTGTATTGCTTAGTAGTTAAGATCATTTAGCCTGTCAATTGGCAAACTCCTCTGGTTTCCTGACTTGTGATGGGATAAAATTTATTTCAGGTGTGACATCCTTCCCAGATGATGGTTTTGACTTCAGAGGCAAATGGAATGCAACATAAAATTTGGAAATTGGCTAAATTCACAGGAACCACCTACAGATATTGTCTACCTTGGAATTTAGACTTGGATCGCCTGAGGATTTGGAACCACCCTGATCTCAGAATCTAATCTAATTCCAATCTGGCTGCTGCAAGTATAAAATATAGTGAGGGGTACAAGAAATGCAGGAATTTTTGTCTGGTGAGCTTGTTTAAAATCCACATTGCCATAAAGCCAGAGGTCTTTGTCAGCAGAGGTAAGCTAGAAGTCCTCTAAAATGTCCAAATTGCTCTGACTTAGAGCTTGATGAAACACAGTGGACTAACACCAGTAAATGACATGGCCCTCCAAATCCCTGTCACTTATGTAAGTTTACTGCCACACTTTTTCCTTCCACTCAACTTTCCGTTACTATGCTTGGATGGAGAACTCTGAACAGCCAGCATCTTTAGCAACGGCCTTTTCTGGCTTACCATCCTTGTGGAGGGTGTCAAGTCCTCATGCTTGTGTAGGTTTTAACGTTTTTGTATCGATATCATTTAGCCTAGTGGTCTTATAATTCAAATTCCATTTTGGGGTTTCATCAGCTGCAAGCCATACTCTTGGAAAATAAACGCTTGAAATATGTCGCTCTTTTGTAACACATTTTAATATTATAAGAGTTTCACCTTTTGGTTAGAATGAACTAATTTATTAAGATTGAACCATTCTGAACCTGACCGCGCCAACATTTTACTGTTACCTCCACTCAAAAGTTAGCAACCCGGTAAATTACACTCACAATATATTATTTGGGGCTCATTTTTTTTGTTTTGTTATTAGTGCTTTGTATTATGAATGCATTAACAGAGCAATTGTAAACATATTAAAGCTAAACCTACGGATAGCTTCGCCGCCTGTAAACAAAGGATGACGCGTTTAAACCCCTCCCATTACGCACCGCTGACGCTGGCAGAACTCCCACCGAGAGCAACAAAACAAAGCTGCTTTTCTTTAATCGAAAACTCGTCGAATTGATTCTCATCCATTGCGATAAGTGTTTACGTTGGATATTTTATTCGTTGTTGAGACTGTTTGGAAGTTTCAGGACACATGCGGTGGTGTTCTCCCCTCCTAGCGGCGGCCGGTGGCGATGCTACAGCTTGTGACCGTCAGCTAGCCCAGGCTTAGCTGGTTTAGAGTGACGGGGGGGGGGGGGGGGGAGGCGCGGTGGAGAGAAAAACCTTGGGCGAAAAACAGCTGGTGACATCAGACAGCTGACACCAGCACACAAAGGGGAAATATATTTAAAAAGGGGTTTAGAAAGTTGGAATTAGCTTTGTTTTTTTTTACCGAACTGGACCGTAGTAGTGGCGTATTAAGCTAGTCGGCAGCTGTTTTGTTGCCAGGACCGAACTTAACTTGGACGTTATCGGGTTGTCTCAGGTTGTGATTTGTAGCTGAAGAAAAACAACAACAAAAAAACCACACACACATACACGATGAGCTCCGAAGAGACGGCAGCGCCCAGCAAAGCCGCTCCGGATGAAGATGGCATGACCTGGTGGTACAGATGGCTCTGCAAAATCGCTGGGGTATTGGGAGGAATATGTAAGTAGCTGCCAGAGTCCGTTTGTTGCATTTAACTTCATAGATTGTACGTATAGTTTTGCAATGTGCCAGATTACGATTTTTTTTTCCTGGGGAATTTGGCCCTGTCCGTAAAATCGATACATTTGTTCGATTTTACTCATTGTGTCGGGATGAGATCGGTTTTATGAGTCTGCCATTCAAACGTGTAGAAAAAAAAAAAAAAAACTGCTCCAGCTTTGTCCCTGCTTCTTCATTGTCCCCCTCCTTCCTGCAGCAGGGCGCCGCCGCCGCCTGTCTGTTTGCTTCCCCGTTCGCCCAGCCTTAATACTCTAGAATCAGTGTCACAAAATCAAACTTGTTAGATATTCCATTCAGGAAAAAAAAAACCAACCCACAATCCCTCTCAGCACGAGACAGATTTCGTGCTGCCTTTGCAGTTTTCCAGCAGCATTGCAGCTCTCCATCTCCTCCTCAGTGACACCAGAGTCACAGTCCCTGTATCACATTAACCACTGCATATTCAATGGCTCCTGTATTATTAAGGAGGATGGACGGTGTAATGGAGCCGGGTATGCCACGTTGTTTTTATTTTATTTTATTTTATTTTATTTTTGTTTTCCTCCAGTATTTGAGACAGTGTAAGGTTCAGATCAACCGAATGCCAAAGGACGTCGATTTTAAAAATAGAAAAGATCTGCGATAGGTCACAGGCAGCTGTAAAGCAAATACAATTTTCTTCGAAAAAAACAAAAAACAAAACCAAGTGTAGAATAAATGTTGCACGTGGTGTTCGGTTCAAATAAGCTAAGCATCTTCAATTACATTCAATTCAGGCAGTTTATATTGTGCCATTTGTCAACAAATGCCATTTCAAGGCACTTTAGAGTGCAAACATGTCCATCTCTCATCCAGCTAAATAGATTTCTATTTGGTTCAGATTCAGTTCAGATCAGATCAGCAAACCTTTTCAAAAGCAGTCCAGTCACATGGACTCAGATTCAGACGCACACAGCTCTTTTGTATCCATATTTTAATATGGTTATATTCAATGATATTCATTTACACCGTTTAATGCCGACTGAGAAAATGCTTAATGTCTAAGAAACGCAGCTAAGCACTGAGTACTTTCTATGGGAAAGAAAGAGAAGGACAGCAGTAATGGATCATTTAATTGCTCTTTATAAGAAATAAGATGCAACTAAACAAGGAGACACCGAGCCAGGAATGCGCTCTATGGAAAACAACAGCGACAGAACACAAAGTTAACGGCAGCAAAAGCTTCGTCAGTGATTCCTCCCAGGAAAGAGGGACAACACCGAACCACTGAGCCAGGTGGTCTTTCTATGGAATAAAAGAACACTAAGTTAATGGCAGTGATAAAGAGCGCTGATGTTTTTCAAGACTCTTGTGAACACATTTCAGTACTCTATTTTGCTTTCCTGCCTAAGTCATCACGGAAGTCGCATTTGCGGTTAATCCTGAAATCATTTTTCAGGTTTCCACTCCAGTTCCGCTCTTTCAGGCGTGTCACCGCAAGAGAATGGACAGTGCCACGTCACTACACTATCATACTTAGGATAATACATGTTTTTGTTCAATTTCTTGGTTTACCGTGACTTTACCTGGCATGCAGTCGTGTTTAACTGTTGAATCCTAATCGATCTGGACCCTAATCCTTATTTACAAGTTTTCTCTACTATAGAAACAAAATAGCATTTTTTGCGACACTTCTCTCCAACCGACAACTTCCCATTTGTGTTCAAGCTTTGCCCTTTTTTCAGTACAGGAGCTAATTGAATGTCAGAGGATTGTTTTCAGGCCGATCTGATCTTTATTTTCTCTCACACGCCTCTGCAATGTGAGGCCATGCCAGTTCTCACCCTCTCCCTCTAATTTAAACTCTGATAATGTTACTGAGTATTTCACAGCTCTCTTAGAACATATGAACACGACGCTAGTGTTCTACTTACCTAAGAGCTTTTTTTAAAAAAGACATCCCTGCTGCAGATCAGCTTATATTATAGCATGTATACGTTTCAGACTTTCTATGTATGGGCGGTTTTATTGGGCCTTTGTTTAGAATAACCTCTCCAACACGCTCTGCTGATAAAACTAATAATTAAAATAACCAAAGCTTAAAAGACTAATAAAAGTTCTTTATATCATCTGAAATAGTTCATCTTGCTCATAAAAACCAAGCTTATTTAGACTTTTACATGGTTTTAAGTTTTCATATATATATTTTTTACATTTGTTATATTTGAATTGAAAGCCAAATATTACTTAGGCGTTAAAAAAGTGATTAAAAAAAGAAAGAAAAAGTGTCGATATGATGCATGTTAGTGTGTCCAGGTGTGTTGTTTGGAGTGTAAATGTGCAGATTTTGAGAAACATCTCCTTGGAGTGTATAGTGCGTCCCTCATCTTTCATTGAGAGATCCTCTCTCCTCCGAGAAGTTTACTGTAAAGAGCAAAAGCTCCTGGTGAGCCGTAATGTTTACTATCCGATCCCATCACCTGCCATATGTTGTACCACAATAACGGCCCTCCTGCATTGTCTCCTCCGCATGCAGCCTGCGCCGTCTCAGGAGTGTGGAACTGCGTCACCGTGAACCCTTTAAACATCGCTGCTGGAGTATGGATGGTGTAAGTTTTCTCAAATTGTACTCATGAATTTACGCCTTGAGTCACACGATGAACGTAATTTGATTCATTGTTTCTCTTTCTGGTTGTTTTGCTGAACACAAACTGCATATTACAAACTTTTCCCAAACATTTATGCGACCAAGTGACACAGAGCAGATTTAAATTTTTATAATAAAACTGTTACATGAACATATTTATTTATTCTCTGCATTGTTAGTGAGCAGCTCTCTCATGGAGACCACTAGTCGCCAGGCCCAGTACTCAACTGTTGAAAGGCTAGAAAAAACATCAAAACCTATCTGCAGAAATCCACAGGACAACTATTAGTTGTGAACTGGCCTTTTTATGATTCATTTATATATTTTTGGGGGGGGGAAGAGAAGCAAAAAGTAAGCGATTGTTGAAGGAAAGCCTTAACAATTGTAACCCACGTTGGGGGACACAGCATTCTGGACAACGACAATAAACCTACAGCCGGAATTTCACTGGAATGGATTAGATCAGTGGTGGTCGATGCCGGTCATCAGCACCCACTGCCCTGCATGTTTAAGTGTTTCCCTGCTGCCACATCGCTGATTTAAATAAATGGATGATAAATAACAGACATCTGCAGCATTTGATGGCTACGGAGGTAGTGTGCCGAAGCAGATGCACATCTGAGTCGGATTGATTACTGCAACAGTGTGTTCACAGCTCTGCCTAAAAGGTCAATCAGACAGCTGATCCAGAACGCTGCTGCTCGCGTCCTCACTAGAACCCGGAAAGTAGAGCCCATCACCCAAAGTTCTAAAGTCCTTACACTGGCTTCCTGTAGCTCAGAGAATGAACTTCAAAATAATTCTAGTTTATAAATCATTGAATGGCTTAGCACCAAAGTATGGGAGAGATGTGTTGTCACCATACCAACCCCCAAGACCACTCAGGTCTTCCAACTCTAGCCTACTAAACATCCCTAGAATTAGAACCAAACATGGAGAAGCAGCTTTCAGTTTCTAATCCCCCCCCCCTTATGTGGAGCAGATTTCCAGACCACCGCAAAGCTGCTGAAACACTGAGCTGTTTTAAATCAAGACTAAAATGTAATGTTTCAATGTGTCATATGTTTTGTGTGTGTTTTATGCTTTATTGCTGTTTTCAAGTAAAGCACCCTGAATTGCCTTGCTGTTTAAAGTGTGCTTTACAAATAAAATTTCCTTGCCTTGAAGTAGGAAGGCCCTGACGACCGGGATGGAGAACCACTGGTTTAGATTAAATCATATTCATGTGTTAGAGTGGCCCTGTCAAAGTTCTGACCTAAATCTAACAGGGAATCATGGTCCGTACATAAAAATGGAAAAATCCCAGATGCCTTCCATGCGATCTGACTGGCCTTAAGTGATATGGCTATGAAGAATGGAGCAAAGATTTCCAGCTCAGCTAAACCTGCAAAATATTAGTCCCTTTCTTAAAGCGTTACAGCGTCGTCCCACACTGCCGGTGTTCTGTCAACGTGGCATCCTTTGTCAGAATAGCATCCCGGAAGTTGATTTTTATAGCGCCATCTGTCAGTTTAGCCTAGTTTATTGAAACAGCATACCAGTGTTTGTGATGTGATATGCTGTCTTGACAGGTCTTTGCTTCATAAAAAGTACAGTTTATAAAGGCGTTTTCTGAGTCTGAACTCCGGAGGACTTCTTTATAGGATTGGCACTTTTGGTCGGACATAACTGATTTAAAACAATCAGCAATTTTGTTTTCCTTTTTTTTTTTTCTAACTTTACAATGTCATAAAATATTTTAGTTTAAATAAAAAATGTATGCCTTTAATCATGGAAATTTCTGAGTTTTCTCTTGCAAATTTAAGACTTTTCGACTGAGAATTTCAAAGTTTTTTTCTTCTTGCAAATATGTGAAGTTAATCTCATGTTTCTCAGTCTTTTGGTGGAAATTTTATTAAAAATGATTTTATCTACAATTGCTCTAATACACAGGATTTACCACGACATTACACTATTTTACGACTCCACTTGCTAAAAATAAAATATGGAAAACCTCGGTTAAAGTTTTTTGTGATTCTATAGGGCATGCAATTACGGCAATGTGTTTTATAATATGCGATATGAAACGCCAAAGCTTACCTTTTGTAGTCTGAAGCATGCTGAAATGATGGTTTGATTTCAACGCATGCGCAATTCCGCACGTTTCGCTGCTGCGCATGCGCATTACCCGAAGGTATGCCATTCTGATGGGTGTGGTGTTCCATCAGAACAGCGGCTATGTTTTTTGTAAACTCGCAGCTGCGTGGAATATTGCCACCTCCCCTTTTATTGGTTTATGAATGACAAGAAGGAGTTCTTTCTTGCACTTCACAAATATGCACTCCTTTATGTTGGTAAAGCTCATGAAATCCCGACAACATACATAGAGGTGTGTGGTTAGAAAGTGACCAAATGTAAAATAGTTGCTTTTGCTAGGCACTGTTGGTCAAACGTTAAGGCCAGGACAGAATAAATAACTGTTGTGCTGTTTGTGGCCCCGCCCTCTCGTCCTAAGGTTGAACGCCTTCGTGCTGTTCCTCTGTGAGGTCCCATTCTGCTGCCAGTTCATAGAGTTTGCAAATGCAATCGCAGCCCGCGCAGACAAACTCAAACCGTGGCAGAAAGCCCTCTTCTACTGCGGGTAAGAACAAGCCTCCATTGTTAAAATGGCTGACATCAGTGAAATGTGCACTCCCATGCATACATATTTATGTTTTTTGGCTGGTAAATTGCTGTGTTTTATTAATTCTAATATATAGCGCATGTTCTAAATGTTTGTCTTCTATTTATTGTCTCCTTGGTTGTGTCTCTTCAGGATGGCACTGTTTCCCGTGTTCCTGAGCTTCTCCTTTACAACCCTGTTTGGAAACGCCATCGCCTTCGCCACAGGAGTTCTTTATGGCCTCGCATCCTTAGGCAAAAAGTGAGATTGCTTCTTTAGGTTAAAAGCATGCAACGTGTTACACCTCTGTATTTAAACATGTCTTTATTTTTATTTCCCAATGGCTCGCATAATAACAGACTCTCGCATTAAATGCAGCCCGCGACGTTTTAATCACTTAACATGTTTGTTTTATGCCTACCTAGCCTAATCATCCTTCTTATTTTGATGAAAATAGGTTTTAACTGAGTGAGTTTTGTACTAATCCCTTCTAACTCGACTTGCTTTTTCTGTTTCCGCCTGCTATAAATCTACTTTTATTACTACGCCTCCTTCGCATCCCGTCTCCTCTTTTTTTCCCGCCGTCTCAGGGGAGACGCTGTGACTTACGCCAGACTACAGCATCAGAAGCAGGGAGACGAAGAGAGGATGGCAGGAACAGCAAACGGCGCTCCGGAGTGAGGCAGCTGGCTCAACGCCTCCCCCTCGTTTTGTTTTGCTGTTTTTACACTTGGGATCTGGCTCCGGGCCCTCCTTTCATCCTCCGTTTTATTCTGTTTTCTTTTCCAACGCTACATAACTGTTTGTAAGGTTTGTTTGCAGTACACTTATTCTGAAACAATACCATCTAAAAATGTTGAATTCATTTATTTACCTCGAGTCTACAAGATGGAATTTATGTTTTAGATTCCTCTTTTAGATCATACATTTTATTGCTGGTGACGGTTTCAAACATTTACTCTGCAGAAACTTTGTTTCCCCGAAGCCTTCCAGTAAATTAGACGTGAGACGATTTTAATGGAAAACACATGACTTAGCTCAGCTTCACAGTGACTTTTTAGACTGTGATTCAGAGTTGTGTGACAAGAGGGAGTGTGTTTGTAACAAGATATCAGGTGTTGTACAGACATGGAGTTGGGCATTTGTATTGGTAATACAGTGCAGGGAGGGGAACAAGGCTCACCAGCAAATGATTGGACATTTTTATTATTTACTAATGACAATATGACAGTTAAAGAGCGGCAAAAACAGAGTGCATATTCTTGAAGGGCGAAAAAAGGAAGGCCTGTTTGCAGTGGTGGAGTTGACTCACCTGAAACACATTTAAACTCTTACACTAATATGTATTTTTACATTAAACCACCAAAAAGCCAAGCTAAAGTATGATTGCTGTGTGGAGGTTAGATTCTTCTGGTCTCACATATTAACGCCTCACGTAGCTGCAGAGATGCATTTTTGGCTGTAGGGAAACAAAATGCTATTGCTTGAAACTACTGAGTCTTATCGGCGACGTAATATTTATAATAATGTCTGAAGAACAATGACAGAATGGTACACATGCAGAAATGCTTCTGTTAGTCAGCAAATACTGCAAAGTTTAGTTTTATCCAAAGGGTCTGCCTTACAGTTTAAGCTAAATACTTATCGCAAGATTAAATGTTTTGACACTTTCTGTAGCAAAAGAAACATTCAAGGAATACAGAAGCAAAACGGGGGCAGAACGATCAGATTTCGTTAATAATGACGACGTTTGGATTTAATTTATTCATTGTCTATGCTGGTTTTCACTTAAAACTGACAGTTGAAATTAAACAACCAAACCAGATACACCCACCCTCCCCTCCCGTTGGTAAAAAATATTTAAAAAGCCGTAAAATGAATGATTGTTTTATTGCAGCAGGATAATCTCCTACAGAATAATCCAATTTTTAATTTGACTGTTTATTCAAGAGTGGGGGGAAAAAATCCATGTTGAGATATTTTTTTTCAACATAATCATTGATGTCTCTGTGATTCATGTGAAAATAATTGTTACATTTGTATGAATTTCTTCGTCTCTAGTAACTTTTAACTTGCAATCCACGACGTCCTGTTTCACTGACGTATACATATCACACGACACTGAGCTCAATTTCTCTTCAAAACGATAAAAAAAAATAAAAAATGAAGACGTATCATTCGAGTAAGGCAAACGTGAACTGATGCCAACAGGTCAGTCAAGAAACTAGCTTCTTGGCCAAAATTACAGTGACAACAATAATTATTGCAAAGTTCAAAACGACTGGAGGAGGAATCGAGTTTATTTTGCCACCAAACCTAGTGAGGAGAGTGGCAAAAAAAATAAATCTTTTTTTATTTATTTATTTTGAACTTCATGACAGTTTCCAGAGGGAGATTATACTTCTGCAATAAAAGCTGGATGTATTTTAAAGCTTTTAACTTATATTTTTATCAGGGATGAAGTTAAATATGGAGGTTACTGTCTGTTTCCTTACGCTTTGTCTTGTCCTGTATTTGATTACCTGTATTGGTTTAATTTCTTGTTTTGATCAAATTATATTTTATTAATGGTTTTGACTTCATGGGCTTTGATCAAGTATCTTTAAAGTCTCAGACTCTATTGATATCCTGAGTTTCTAACCCTAATTCAGCCATACTTGCAGCAAGTAATGGAAAGAGGTGCTTTTTTGGTATTAAGATGTATAATAACATGGAACACAAACACCTCCAAACTGCAGCTTGAGGGCATTTATGAACAAGGGCAAAAGGGATCGAATGTATCTGGTATATCCAAAGATTTACCACCTGAAATATGTTATTTTTGTGTTCGGCTTTTATGTCCATGTTTTTAGTTTTTAGTTGGGGCAAGCTCATATAGTGTAGCTCAGCCTGTGTAGCCTATTCATGATGACGGAACCGTCTGTCAGGGTTTGACAGAAGATTATGAAACGGGGATTTGCTAGAATGTGTTCTCATTTGTAAAACATTTTGTAAAAGTGTTCTTCCCCCAGTTTCCTAAAAAAAATCAGATTATTAATAATTACAGTTTAATGGAGGGAAGTGTCTTTATTCAGGGACTGTTTTTGGTGTGTGCTCCCCTCATTAGGCAGAGCGATGGTTTAACCTTTGTCATTAGACTGAAGTAGGACAGAGATTGTACGATTTTTGTTGTTTTTATTGTCTTGCCCCAGAAAAACTGATGTGCTGCTTGCATGTGTCTCTTACAGCCTTTAGGCAGTCAGTTATTGATGGAAGTTTTATTTTAAGTACCACCTCAGCTCTCAGGTATCATACAGAACTAAGTACGACTGTGAAATTACCGTACCACTTCAGCCAGTTAGCAAAATACTAGCAATGCGTTTTCAACATGCACACTGATGAATGTTTTAAACATCATGGATGCGCTTCGGTTGAACTAAACACACCGTCACACTGATCTTATTATTCTCTTCTTGTCCACGCACGTTTGATTAACTTTGTTTATTTAATTCAAGCTACGCCCGTTTAAGTCTCATCTACTGCCTGCAGGTTTTTAAATGCTGTAAGAGTCATGTGTAGAGTCAGTGTGTGTGTTGTGATGTGAAGTCTGATTCTGAATTTGGTGAATTAAACTTGCTACTACCACTGCTGGGTGTGTGGGTTTTTTTGTGATGTTTTTTTTTTTTTTTCACCGATGCTTCGTGGATTAAAATGGGATTATGGGAAGCCAGATTTAACTTTACAAGGTAATGTCCATCTGGGGTCCTTGGACAAACTGATTGTTAAAAAACTGAAATGAAAGCTGTTCAAGCTATAATATAATCAAATGAAGAAGACAAAAATGAAGATTTGGAGCGCATGGTTTTGCATCGATATCTGGACGTCTTCCCAATGCTCCTGCACCACAGACGCAAGACTTTTGCAGGCTCAAAAATGTTTTCTCCCGTGTTTGTGGATTCATCTATCTGACCAGCTTTACCGTTCTTCCCGGAGAGGGAAAAAAAAAAAAAGCAAACCCACAGCATGATGCTGCCATTACCATGCTTTATTATGGGGTTGGCATGCCTTGTTAGTTTTCTGACGCACGGATTGAAAGTTACAATTTGGTCTGATCTGAGAGGAGCACCTTCGTCCACATGTTTGCCGTGTTCCCTGTATGTTTTGTGGCCGACAGCAAACAGGACGTCTAATAGCTTTGTTCCTGCCCCTTCTTTATTATTTAATTTTTTTATAAAAGTCAAATTTATTGAGCCCATGAGTAACCGTTGTCCTGTTAACAGGTTCTTATCCAGAGTTACCATGTTCTCTTGGCTGTTTCTCTGATAAATGCTATCCTTACCCAGCCTCTCCGTTTACTTGGATGGCCGTAGGCTACCTTGTTAGGTTTGCAGTTGTGCCATTCTTCTTTTCATTTTTTGCATTCTGAATTCAAAACTGCGCTGTCGCATATGCAAAGCTTCGGCTATTGTTTTACAACCTAACCCTGCTTGACACATCTCCACATGTTTGTTCCTGGCATGTTTGCCGTGTTTGTTAGTCTTCATGATGCCGCATGTTCACTGCTGTTCTCTGTTACAGGATTTATTGATCCGGCCAGAAAGTGACATTACCGATGGCTTTCTAACTAGAGAGCATGTGCTAACTTGAATCACTTCCCACCTTGAAAAGCAACTTACAGTAGGAGTTTTCTTCTCTGATTGATTGTATTTCTGGAATATGGCTTTCCAAAGAGAATAGCCACTTTATAATCATTGCAAATGTATTCGGAATGTTTTAAGCTCATCAAGTAAAACCCATTGTTCAGTGCTGGTAAAATAGCACAGACCTTTAAAATTTGTTTTGTAAAATCTACAAACAGCAATGCATTGAGGAGCATTTTATCTGTTACTACATAGTTACAAGCTGTCTGTAGCTAGAGAATATCATCCGAACTTAAGATATGTTCTACATTCGTATGTGATAATTTAATGTAATGCATTAATTCTTTTAATGTTCTGCTCCACTTTGAAGAGAATTAACATACTCAGACCAGTTTTAGGTCTATTACTACATTTGCACCACAGCACATTACCTGAACGTCAACCCTGTGCTTCTAATAGCTTCACCTGACCATAGCATGGCCTTTATAGCTCTCAAAAGACATTATATAATTACAGTGATGCAAGATCTACTGTTAGAAAAGAGCAGCAGCAGCATTTCAGTGCACGATGTAATGTATCATGGAAGGATGGTAACATGACATCTAAATATAAAGAGGGTCCCTTGAGTTTTTTCCAATAAAAAGGAAACCTGGGTGGTACTGATTTCAGGCATGCAACGAAATGTGGAAAAATCCATCCAGTCATGCTTTGAGATGCATATAATCTGCTTTGAACTGAAACTGTCACATATTACACAATTCATTCTTTCCTTTTTTTTTTACCCCCACACTTGCTCTACAGAACCTTTTCCGTCTCTCTGCAATTCACAGAGCAACAGTGTTTTTCAAAATGACCTCCGGGTGCATCAGAGAACGTATCATATCGTGCTTCTGTACACTCATACTGTATGTATCACCTTGCTGTTCCTGGCAGCTGCAGAGTGTGGTCACAAACCAAGATAACACAAGCCGTTATGCTCTGGTAATTCATCAACACACCCGAGATAAAAATGGCTGATATGTAACTAAAGGGAATGAAATAATGGGAATAAAAATCTGTAACATCTTGATAAGGTTTTTTTTTCTCCTGAAGTGGCTTTTAACTGGGAATTTCCTCAAGGTTCAAAAGTAGGTAGCAGGTTTTAGGCTTAAAGCAGATTACTAGATTTCCTCATTTACCCTACCCTACACCTACCATTTTATATTCTACTTCTTCCAAACTTGCTTAATTACTTAATTATTTGCAGATGACAGACACATTTTTTAAACACTTTTACTTAACTATAAATATGAACAAAACCCACAAAAACAACGCCGATACCAAACTATGACCTGCAGGATTCTGAAGTCAAACCAAGTGTGGTTTTAAAATAAAACAAATTAATAAAACTAATAAAATTTTAGTCAACTTTAAAACCAACAGAGGGCGCTATAAGTTAACGTTGATCTTCTGTTAGAAGAATAAAGCCCTTTCTTCTGAAATTACAAAGAGGCGACGGTCATGTTTAGTTAAGATATGCTTCAAGCTCCTGCAGGCCTTTATTGGGGTGGTATACGTCAGACTCCATCAGCAGCTGCGGCTTAATAAAAGCAGAACAAGAATCAACTCGCAATTTCTTCCACTTTCCACTGAGCAAAGGGAGGTGTCAAAGAAGTCATAAAAACAATTTGAAACACTGGTCAATTTAAATTTTGTTTGTTAGATAAGGCAGAACAACACAACCAAACCCACTCTGCCCTCCTTAAAAGAGTGTCTTCATAGGACAGATATAGTAAATTGAATAATTATATAAATGAAGAATGGTAAACATGCAGAAAATGATTCACACTTACATTTTTCAAATCTTTTTTTTTTTTTTTTTTTTTTTTGTATCTTCTTTCGGCGGATGCCAACTGTTGTTGAGCTGGATGTCACGTTATAATCCTATGTTTAAGGCAACCAGATAACCAAACCCAAACATGAGAAGAAAAGAAAACCAGAGATGTAACTGATCAAATTACAGCATCGCACACACGTGTCGGAAAGTGTTTCAGGAAAGGACTCCAGACTTAAACAAATGTTTCCCTTCGACTCTGAACAGACCAGTAAACATCAAAACTAACACAGTGATGCGCTAGACTTTGACTGGTCCATTCTAGCACATGAATACGCGTTGATCCGAAGGATTCCATTTTAGCTCTGCCTTTTCCAGCTCACAACGGATTTTCTTCCTGGATTCCCCTTGTTTAGCTTCCTCCGTCTTCCGATCAACTCTGACCAGAATGTTCCTGCTCAGGGAAGCCATGTAGTGCCACAGCATGATTCTCCCGCCACCATGTTTCACAATGTCGTTGTTTTGTTCAGAAATATCCACTCTGGTCTCAGTTCCCACCATGTCTTGTGGCAAACTTTAAAAAGGGATTTCTTATGAGTTTCTTTTTAATAACTGTCTTGTAACCTCCTTGTTCCTATGGGACAAATTTCTTGAATTCCCCGTTAACAGTTGCCCTCTCAATGGATTCCCACCTGAGCTATTGATCTCTGGAGCTCCTCCAGAGTCACCTTAGGCCTCCAGTTGGTTTTTTCTTAATAATGCCGTTATTTCCTGGGCTGTAACTTTAGGTGGACACTAAAGCCATGTCTTGGCGTTGTTCAAAGCTTGTCATATTTAAATGAATGATTTCAACCCCGACCTGTCCGTTATGTTCCTTGGTCTTCCTGATCCTGGTTGTTCACTAATTAATGTTCGAGACTACTGCAGGCAATTTTTTTGCATTTTATTTTATTTAGGGGTATCAGACTAAAGAAAGTGGATACAAAGGCAAGACACAGTTGCCCGGTCTCCTTAACCTTCCAGTTCACATTTGTGCTTCTTATGTGTTGCTCTTTCACATAAAATCTCAATAAAGTGGGAGTGGCTGTTGAAAAGCATAAGGTGCATCCATTTTTATTTTATTTTTTGCAAGGTCCTGTACATCTCAGACTTATTTAAGTAATTTCCTCTTCATGTCTGCAGAATTTGCCTCCCACTGTGTCCCCTCAGGAGTGAGTGCATCCCATTTTTCACCTCCTGAGGGGAGGACTCACTTTGTTTGTTGGCTGTCCTCCCAGCTCCCGGTTGCATCATGCCTGGGAACTTTGCTCCAATGAGGAAGTCGCTTTGTGGTTTGCAGAGGGAGGGAAGAGAGAGAGAGAGAGAGAGAGAGAGAGAGAGAGAGAGAGAGAGAGAGAGAGAGAGAGAGAGAGAGAGAGAGAGAGAGAGAGAGAGAGAGAGAGAGAGAGAGAGAGAGAGAGAGAGAGAGAGAGAGAGAGAGAGAGAGAGAGAGAGAGAGAGAGAGAGAGAGAGAGAGAGAGAGAGAGAGAGAGAGAGAGAGAGAGAGAGAGAGAGAGAGAGAGAGAGAGAGAGAGAGAGAGAGAGAGAGAGAGAGAGAGAGAGAGAGAGACTCTGATAGTCTGCAGAATCCACCTACAGGACGGGGATTCAAACAGGACCTCTGGTGAGCGCGATTCACTACCTGCGGAGAGAGGACTTCCCATGGGAAAACACACATTACTGCCTGTTTTTGTTTTGACATTTATTTTTTCCTGTTGACAGGAAACGTGCAGGGGGACCCTCTTGTGTTTTGGTTTTGGTGGGGTTTTTTGTGTGAGAGGAAAAGAGGCGCGCAGTTTTGTCCTTGCTGGGGTCGGGACGGGTTGGACCTCGGCGCAGCGGCCATGGAACGCGTTCCCACCGGGAAGCGCCTCACGGAGCCGTGCGGTGCGCACACATACACACACACCGGGGTTGTCGTAGCCTTTCTGGATTGAGCCGTTCAGTTTCTGTTCAGTGATTGCTGTGCAGGAGGAAAGGGAGTCCGGGATGCCCGTGAGGAACAGGTACAACCTGGTGGACGATGTGGCGGACTCGCGGCTGCCGCTGCACAACGAGGAGGCTTATCAGCATGGGATATACTTCCAAGCCAAGGTGAAATAACCAGATCCGTTTTGTAGGCTATTTCTAACCAAATTACCCCTCCTCATCCTCACCCTCACCCTCCTCCAGGCGCATTGTTTTCCCATGTGGCGGTGGCACTGGCAGGTGTACTGGACGGAGCAGCTGGGAACCATTAGAAAGTTTGCACACATAGAAGCAGCTGCTCCTACCTTATTCCTTCCAGATATATCCCAGGAATGTTCCTCTGATTGCTTTGAAATTCCAAAGACAAACTTAACAGCTGATCTGAGTAATGGGTGTGTGTTGTCAAGATTGTCAGCTAGTCAAGTTATGAGTGAAAAATGGCAAGCCAACTAACAGACTTAGGGTTTTGTGGTGAGAACGCAACGTTACTCTTATTTATAGTCTAGGATTTTAATCACAGGGCACCAGGGCCGAATTTAGGTTTATATGAAGCCAGAGCAAAAGTTACTTTTGGTGCCCTGCCTACCAACTATGGATGCAAACTTTTATCCTTTTTAAAAAGTTTTTTTAGAACCAGTCTTATGGTCATATTTCTATACATTTATAAGCAGGATGAAACAGCTTTTTATGGCATGATTAAAAAAAATGTCTTCAATCATACAAAAAAAGATGCATGCATTGAGGGTTAAAGCTTCTGTTATGTCTGATGTCCTCAAGGTCAAGGATTAGATTTAGTAAAACACCAATCCATGGAAAACATTGAGATTTTAAAACAGTCATAACACAGTTATATTTTATTTGTATAAAAAAAAGAGAAAAGAAAACAATGTTGAAAACCAGGTCTCCTTAACCTTCCAGTTCACATTTGTGCTTCTTATGTGTTGCTCTTTCACATGAAATCTCAATAAAGTGGGAGTGGCTGTGGAAAAGCATAAGGTGCATGGATATTTTATTTGCAAGGTCCTGTACATCTCAGACTTATTTAAGCAATTTCCTCTTCATGTCTGCAGAATTTGCCTCCCACCGTGAAACCCAGTCCCCTTAGGAGTGAGTGTATTCCATTTTTTCACCTCCTGAGGGGAGGACTCACTTTGTTTGTTGGCTGTCCTCCCAGCTCCCGGTTGCATCATGCCTGGGAACTTCGCTCCAATAAGGGAGTCGCTTTGTGCTTTGCGGAGGGAGGGAAGGATAGAGAGAGAGAGAGAGAGAGAGAGACTCTGATAGTCTGCAGAGCAGTGCTGAATCCACCAACAGGACGTGAATTCAAACAAAACTTCTAATCGAAACTGAATTTTTATGGCATGATGATTTGTGTATATATATATATATATATATGTATATATATATATATGTATATATGTATATATATATATATATATATATATATATATATATATATATATGTATATATGTATATATATATGTATATATACATATATGTATATATATATGTATATATATATATTAAAAGAGGAGCTCTTAACTCCTGATCCACAGTCGCCCCCATGACTGAATGACTGAATGTCAATCACTTCCACCCTGTCCATGCAACTACCCCATCTAAATTGGACAAAAGCATAAACTCCTGACAGTCTGAAATTCTTAGTTTTGTGTGTCTGGACTTTAGCAAATGTTTATCTGTGCGAGAACCTACAAGGTTTTGGGGGCCCCAAAATAGTGCCTTTGAAGTAAGTTTTGCAAACAGTTTAGTTTCTATGCTTTTGGGGAAACCTTATAAGCGCCTATTACTGTGAAGTCTTGAAATTTGTTAGAGTTTAATGTAGATAACCAATTCACAACTATGTGAAAACGATGATGTCACAAACATAACCCTTGACTCCCAAGCACTTCAGGCATAACAAACAAGCTTTGAGTCCATGTTCTACGTTTTTTCAGTGGATGTAGACATTTCTAGAAATTGAATTTGTTTGTAAGAGTCTGATTTTATAAAGGACAATAACAAAGATTGTTTAAAAAAAAGTGTACAAGCCCATAAAATTTTAAAGTTAATGTATGTCTAACTATATCTGTCTATTGTAATTTGCGTCTGTAATATCCTAAATAAATGTCTCTAGGTCAGGGGCCTATATCCTCTTAAATCTGCCCCCACTTATTTGATAGATTTATCAAAATCTTGTCATTAATGCAAATCAGAAACAATTTTGTGGATTCTCAGTGACCAAAATTAAATCACCGTACTAAGGTTTAAAGGGAACATGCGTCACAACCATCCTTCACCATCTAACAGCAAGTGCGCATGATAAAAGTTGCACATTTCAGATGAAATAGAAATATCTTAGTTCCTAAATTGACTGTAAGATTATGAATGAATAGAACTGAATGAGTGCGCAGAGCAAGTCTCAAAATATTAAACAGTAAAGCCAAAGACATATTTTTACTGAGTCAGTGGTAGAGATTTTCTGCTCCCAGACCGTTTACTGCAATCAAAATAAGAGCAACATCAAAGGCAGCGTGTTCCCCAGGGCCACTCATGAATTCAAATATATGCAAGCCGCGAAGAGCTTACTAATAAGGGAAGCCTGTGTCGTCTGTGCCATACTAAGCTCATCTTTGAAATAGAATCATACGAATTTGACTCGTTGGAAGAAAAGTCATTGTTTTGCAGTGTATTACACAAATGTATCTCTTTTGAAGGCATAATCTGCTCCAGTTGCTGATGCTCCAATGATTAGCACGTATTGTAGACAGAGAATGGTTACTAATGGAGATGCTATGTTTGCATTTTTTCTGCTGGTTCCATTTTTGTAATTTCAGCTGAAAGTGACTGCATAAAGAATCTGTCAGAGGACTACAGTTGTTGAACAGATATAAGAATCACCTGAATCACCTGAAAATGAGTGTTTTTCTATCTTATATATGAACACAGTTTTTTCTCTCCCCCTTCCCCCCCTGTACGTATTAGTACACCAAGAAAGGTTACTTATTTTATAACTTATTATATAATGGTCACAATGAAAAAAGCCTCAGTGTTTAGCATAATATTTGGAACTAGACATGGGCTATTACAAGATTCTCATATGTCTCACCGAAACCATCCATTGTCTATATCTACTTATCCTTGCAGGGTCATGGGGGTGCTGGTTCCTATTGCCAGCAGTCATTGGGTAAGAGGCGGGGTCCATCGCAGGGCAACACTAAGACACACAGGACAGACAACCGACCATGCACACACTCATACCAAAGGATCCTTTATCGAGACCAATGAATGAACATTCATGTTTTTGGGCTGTGGGAGGAAGCCAGAGTACCCGGAGACAACCCATGCATGCAAAGGGATACAATACTTATAATTGTTGTATGTTGCATGATAGGATTTTGAGATACATAATTAGACAAATAAATGAAATGACCAGCTAGTAAAAAAGCTTATTGCACATGATATTCTCTATTTTTTTGCCATTCTGCTCTTACTAGAGTAACACTAGGAGTCTACCAAGCTGATTAGCTGGTTAGTCAGTCGACTTTTCATGTGCAATTTTAATACATAACCCAATTTATTTACTTATTTTATTGTAATTGAGTGGAAATGTGTAGTGTCCCTCTTTCAGCCACCTGACCGGCAGTGTGCAGGAAGAGGTGGGGGGTGGCAGTGCTGTGCTTTTCTATATGACTGATATTCTATAGGTACTGTATGAATGAGAAACAGTCACTCAGGAAAAAAGTATTTGCATTAAAAATGTGCCTTATTAACAGGACGTCAGTGACCTGTCGAACAATCTGAATTTTCACATTGAAATAGAACATTTTGTCACACCGTGTTTATAGGTTATTAGCTGGGCAGTGGATAGATGCCTGATGTTTATTTATTTATTTTTTTTATGTGTGTCTATCTGTCTGCTACAGTACGTGGGGAGTCTTGATGTGCCCAGACCCAACAGCCGGATGGAGATCGTCGCAGCTATGAGGAGAATCAGGGTAAGATCAACATGAAGCCTAGAAGGCATCGTCTTAAAAAAATATTATCCAGTGGTGTATTTTATCATTAACAAATGTACACTGATAGTAAAATACAGTTGGGTAAGGAAATATGGAGTTCTATTGCAGGTTTTCGCAGAATAAAGCTTTAAATAGAAAAGGCTGTTGATTCCACTATGTGTGTATTGGTTGGATGACATCACAAGAGGTTTAAGAATCAAACTAACGAGCTGGCATTAGTAAACGTTTTGGCAGATGAGTGAATTATCTGCTAGTTCCAGCAGAAAACTTGCAAAAGTTTGTCTTGCTTTGAGTTGTAAGGGACCTAATTTTACATATTTGAGCCAGATTTCGGTTCTGATGACCTCCAAGCTACAATGGGGAGGACATTGATTGTCTTTACAACTCAATTGGTTGCTAAATGCATCATGTATTGTCATCAGATGCATGTGTGCGAGGAAGCTTGTTGTTTAAAAAGAAAAGATTTTTCTCTTGATTAGAAAATGATTTACAAAAAAATTGACAAATAATGACCATGATACACTTGTGTTACCCACTACATCTAAACAGATTTTCTTTGTCAAAAAATGTCTGACTTGTACCAAAGCCAATGCTTTTGTTACACTCAGTGCGTTCCCATGCAGTAAGAGAGAGACGAATTATTGCCTTAGTCCGGCTGAAGTCGAACCGAACTGAATTTCTCTTAATCGGACTAATTCACCCAGATAATGTGGTTAGAAAATCACATTTCTCTGCATGTAAACTCCTACCACGCCTTAGCCAAGCTTTTCACAGGAAGCGACGACACCACAGAAGCGAGAATAACAACACCGGTGTGAGCAGCAACAAGGAGTGTAACACATTTAAACAGTACAGTACTTATGAAATGTACCGTGCTGCAGCGTTGTTGTCGTCCATTTCTTCGCTCATTGTGCATATCCTGCTTTTTCTGCATCTGCTTCACTGCTGACAGCATTCGTTTACTATCTGTGTGACTCTAGGCCAACCAGAAGAATGCCAATGTGAAAGAGCGCATGTTGCCACCTAGCGTGGCAGAGTCTAACACATTTCATTCAACAATTCGGTTTTCTGAGTGACTGGTAAACTGGGATAAAGGCTCCCGTTCTGGTTAAGCTATTAGTCCGATTATTGCCTAAATTCAATTTAGATATGCTTGTAAATGTACTGACTTAGAGGTGTAGTGTGAAAAAGAGAAGTCATAATGCTGGCTTGGCTGAGCAGCAAAATAAGCCAATTCATTTTCTTGCGATCATCAAACAAAGCAGCTTTCAAAATGGCAAGCCATCCATGTCTCTCTGCTACATCCAGCATTCCACCTACCATATATAAACTTTTAAAACCCGCCTTTTCAATTCAAATTGACCAATCACCTCAGCCTTCCACAGAGGAAAAAACAAAGTTCAGCTTTCACCTAAATATCACCATTATCAATTACTTATTAGTAATGAAATATGAAATATCAAACATGTATACACATACACAATTTACGAGTCATTTTATTCTCTTTATTTCTTTGACTTTCTTCAACTTTGACTTTCTGGTTAACTAATCAAACTCAGTTCCTAGTTAAGAGATGCATTTGAGGTGGGATTCCTCTTTAGCTGCAAATTGATGGCTGCCATAAAGGACACACCCATACGGTTACAGACAAGCAAACATTTTAGCTTTACCTTTTAGAAAAATTTCATATTTACTAGAAATCCTGCCATATAAATCCAAACATGTATTACCTGGCTTAGTTTGTATTGTCAGTGTGCATTTGCTGGAGAAATAAAATACATTGCTTGATATTTTCCCATAAACTGACACTGTTATTGTAAGAGATTGTTATGAACATAGGTTATTCTTGTCACTTGATAAAAACAAGTTTTAGCATTAGATCTGCTAAAAACCAACGTCGTTGGGATTTTGAAGTCCTTTAGGAAGCGCTACGCGATGGAGGAGCGAGACGCCTTCAACTCTAAAACTGTGATCACACAGAATAAAAAGCGTGTGCTGTCAGATGCAATTTGTACAGGCAGTGCAGTGATGCATTCGCTGACCGCTGAACAACAGATCACAACACTTGAAAGCAATTCAGAGAGGCCTTTTTATAGGAAGGAAATGGCTGAAAGAGTGAGGTGGATGGTGTGCCTTTCTAAAATAGTACCAGTAGGTGAAGTGTGTGTGTTGGTGTTTATTGCTGCTTTTGATTAAACTAATTGATGCTTATTTTTATTGCACTCAGATAAGTTGACAGTCAGATTTATTTGATGGCTCCATCTTGTTTTTCTCATATGAACTTTTCATTTACTTTATGATATCACAGAGATAATTAGTTTATTTTTCCTCTCCAAGCAGAGGCTGAACAGGAAGCCGTGGACAGGGCTGTAGTTTATCTGTGACTCACCGGACTGACATGCTTAGGAAATGACAGGCCTCCCAGATCAGACTGAGTAAATATGCAGGGGAAAAAAATAATGCGGGTTTGCTTTTGATTAACAGGAATGCCTTGATGAATCATTAAATACACAGCAACTTTTTCTTTTTCCGTCAGTTTAATTGGCTTGCTAGAGACTGCTGTATGCGTAGGAATACAAATTGAACGCTTCATATTGAGACAGACTACGTCTGTTTGCTGAGCAGAGTCATGAAAGTCAGGAAAGCCCTTATAGAAAAAAAAACATATCATTTAATATATCACTGTATATTACTACATGCGTTTGAGGCTGATACTCCATACTTAGATCTTGCTGCAAATCCTAATGTATAGTGCAGAACAATTTTGTCTTGATCCACTTCATACAAGCAACCTTTAGTTTATTAAATCTTCATTTGTGTTTGACATGATTTCTGCTGGCAGTGATCAAATATGCTGATTTATGGATGAGGTTTTTACTTTGATCAGTGCATGACCCATTTCATTTTTGATGCCATGTCCTTTTTACAGCCTTGAATGTTGGATTTTGTTGCTCTAAAAAGACCAGCAATACAAAGCCTTACCAAAAGTGCTACAAGGTGCTTTATTGGGATTTTATGTGATAGACATAACAAGACATAGTGTATAATTGTAAAGTGGAAAGACAATTGTTTCCTTTTCTTATAATTTTACAATGGCTGAAAATTGATGGATGCATTTATATTTACTTCCTTCAGACTCACACCACTAAATAAAATTTGGAAAACTAAGCCTGCACATCACTGTCAAAACACACAATCCCCACTGTGAAACATGGTGGTGGCAGCATAGTGCTGTGAGGTGGCTTTTTTCCTCCCAAAGGGACATGGGAGCTGAAGGTGCATTCACACCAGCCCTGTTTAGTCCGCTGTAATCGAGCTGTAATTCGTTTGCCCAGAACGTCCACTTTGTTTGGGGAAGTTTGAATGCATAATCGAACTCTCATGCGGCCTGGGGGACGCTCCAAAAGCAGGATTCGGACTATGGCGCAGCATTCTGGATAATTACCACCAAATCAACCGGGTATTAACAACTTTGCCTCGTTCTCCGCTCCTGCTGAGCCCATTGCTGCAAAGTATTCGTCTGGTAGATTTACCAAAGACAACAGAGCAATCCTAAAACCGGTCAAATCTGATGCCACTCCATGTTTGTTTAGATTTCATGGAACAGGAAGTGCCCCTGTGTTCAGTGCTTCTTGGTGCAGCGCGACCACAAGCGAGGTGGTAAATATGTAGCTCGAAACGTTCGATTTGTTTGACAAAGTGCGGTATGAAAGCAAAGCAAACCACACCAGATAATTAAAAAAAGCATTTTTGCTAAGCAATTTTGGTCCCAAATCGAACACAGTCTACCAGACTATCAGCTGTGACAAAGACCTGAGTTCAAAGAAAGCTGGATGGAGCAACACACAGAGCATTCCTGAAAGAAAACATGGTAGTCTGCAAAACACATGAGAGTTGATAGAAAGTTCACCTTCCAGCAGGGAAAGGGCAGCTGTATTGACTCAGTGGAGCTGAAAACAACTGTATCCTACACCTTTCAGCTTTTATTGGTATAAAATTTTGAGAACCATGTATTCTTTCTCTTCTACTTCACAAATATGCTCCATTTTTTTCTGTCTTGTAAAATCCCGAAAAATACATTGAGGTTTGTGGTTGTAGCAAGTCCTAGTGGTTTAAAAGCCAATTAATAATCTTTTGAGGAACTTTGTTGATCGCCAGGAACACAAACTGAGTAAAAAAAAAGCTCTGATTAAGTTGCTGCCTTATAATATTGATGTTTTGTTGTGACCTTACTGGGAGCTGGCATTTGGATTGTGTTGTCTTTAAAGAGCGTCGGCCTACCTGCCTCACTCTGCCTGCAGTCCTTAAGTGTCAGCTTAATATTTTATGGTTTAATATGAGAGTTGCACGGATCCTCACATTTAGCCGACTCTCAGCAGAACAGCAACAATGAATACGTTTCCCAACACATTTAGAGAGATAAAATTACAGAAAATGATCATTATAATGGCTCTAATGGAACCAAGAGCATCAAAACACACACTTGATGAACACACTGACACAAAATACTAATTAACAAGCAGTGAACCTTTCTTTTAAATTCACACTTTGCTGTTAGGTTTGAGTTTATTTAATCCCAATGCCCTGTCATCTTCAGCATTGTTGCACCACTCACCAAGGCCCCCTTATTTAGGCAGGTAACAAAAAGAGATGTGGGATATTTTGAACTCGCTATAGTGTTTATGGACAGTTACACTAATGGCTCAGTGAAATACTTCTAAACGTTGCTGTGGTTTTCTGTTGAGCATAAGAAGCAAACAAAATTTGAGTCCTTATGAAACTCTGTATCTCTTACTCATAAGACCGTTTCTCCCTGTAACATTAATCACTTTTGTAATTTTTGCGTGCTCAGTTTGACAATTACTTTCCTTTTAGGGATAAACAGCATTACTGGGTTAATGAATGAAATCGGCAATACAATTTTTGATGAGTCTGATGAACTAGAAACAGCTTGATAAATATTTATATATGTTTGACTGTTTTTGACGGATTTAATACATTTCTGTCCCTATTCTGTCACTGCACATCTGCAGCAATACCATAAAATATACCTTAATATATGATAGAAATTGTCTTTAGTGTAAATGTCGAAGTCAGCTGGCTGGCAGTGAGCAGCAGCTGGTAGTTAAAGGGGAGGCACTGTGTTACTCTAGCACTCTCTAGTATTTCATTTAAAGAACTTTAAATTGTGGGGAATAATATGTCTATTCTTAAAATTCTGTTTTGTGAGATACAAATTAAATGTAACAATAGGGCTGCCACTAATGTTTTTAAAATATTTGTCTATTAATCTATCAACTAGCTTTTCAATAAACTTTCCTAAATGACTATCTTTCTTTCAAAAAAGCTATTTAATGTTTTTGGGTATTTGTGCAATTAAAGAAAATCGTTTATACTCATCACCAAATATAAACGTCTGTGATGAGTAGTATTTATTAAATGTATGTATTATTAGGATTATTATTTAAATTTGATTCATTCATGTATTATCCTTATTTACACAAACGTGATCAAAATTGGATTACATTGGGCTTTTGCGCAAGGCTTGCACATCAACACATTAAGGCGCAGGCAGGCAGCTAAACACAGGAAACAGGGAACTTGTTTAACCTTGGTTAATTAAACACGTGTACGGCTGCGGTTGATAGTAAAACTTACAGACGTCCAAATCTAAAGTAGTACTACAAGTCAGTGACTGGAGCTGCTATAGACTGGAGGGAAGAGGGTCTCTGCACATCCAGCAATTCAGAAAATACAACCTTTGTCAAGAATTTATGTTAAAACATAAAAAAAAAAAAGAAATCCTAAAAACGTATATTTGATCGTTGTAATTGATGAATATCTGCAGCCCTAAAACCATGATACTTTGGTATGGACGAGTATCAGATTCTGATGGTATGATTACCTTGAGTAAAAATACAACAGTATCACAGCTTACCCCCAAAATATATACGTAAAAAAATCTAATTGTTTTTAATGAAAACAAAAAATCAACATGTCAGTGTTGTCACAGCCTGCTTGCATTGCTGTTGGAATTTCAAACAACTGAATAAGGAAGCAAAGAAAATCTATGCCTGTTTAAAAAGTATCTGGAGTCGTGTAGTCAGGTCCTACTGTATTGTTTAAATGAATGTCATTTTTCATTTATTTGACGAAGTTTGAGTTATTTGCTCCTTTTAGCACCTCTTATTAGAGTGCAAGCTCCAGTTGCTGTTTGTTCAGCCTCTGGGTTCAACTACGTGGGAGGAATTTCTTTGCCAGGGCTTTACGAACCCACTCACGTAGTCTGAGCCCAAACTTATAAGCGATGAAGGGCAAAGATGCTTGTTTAGACTTATTTGCCAACTCAAATGCAATTAGCTTTGTATAGATGAATATCGACTAACCTTTCTGACTTTCCCTTTATATGTTTTTCACATTAGGTGAAGCACCTCTTTCATTTGGAAGCACAGCTTTTTAACCAAAGGACTGAGCAGAGCCTCAATGGAGTATGTGTGTAATTAAAGAGGGTGCAAATTGAGCTTGATGGAAGTGGGAGAAAAGACTGGGGAGGACGTCGTGGAATGGTGAGAGGGTGTGTGGTGGCTGTCAGAGAAACCGCACTGGTTTCTTCTCCCTCAGCTAATCTCCTTAGTCGCAGTCAATGTGGGAAAACAGCAGCAGGCATCACACAGAGGCAGCGTGACAGAACATAGGAGGTCACTGCTTGTTGAGTGAAGTTTTTACTGTGCATCGCAAAATATTCATACCACTTTAACTTTATCACACTTTTCTAGCTTAAAACAACAACCTATGTTTTTTACTGTGATATTATGTGATAGACAAAGTAACACACGCTCGTTAAATGGAACGAAAGCATAGGTGGTAGGGAGCAGGCAGGGGAAAATAAACGAGGAAAATAAAAAACTTACAAAAAAGTCCTGGAGGTGGAAAAAACAGCATTTTCGCTGGGGAGCTCAGTTACTAGTGCAGAGACGCTCAGTACCGGGTAAATCGGAAAAACAGAAAGGTAGAATTAACAAAACAGTAAATACTAGAAGAATCACATTACTATGACTAACAGGATACACAAGAAACCAGGAAAACAAGGGATATAAATACATACAAAATACTAAAGTTGAAAGCCAAAAGCAGGGGGAATTTTAAAACAAAAGAATGAAGGGAATATGGAATGCCAGGAGTGACAAATCTAAAAATAAAGGAAAAACTCAAAACCCAAATGTTAGCTAAGGGTGATTAATAACGTAATCGCAATAGTATCACAATTAAATTTTTTCTTGTCAGGGAGCGGAACGTGGAACAGATATTGTTTAACCAGCTTCACTTTTGTTCTGCCCGCTGTGTTTCGTGGACTTCACAATGAGGAAATTAGATTGTTTACTAATGTTCTCTAATGAACCCATAGAGTCCATAACAGAACAACAGGATTGATACTGAGATTAGATTCCACAGAGATGGACTCTATTTACTAATTAGATGTCTGAAGGGAATAAATGGAACTGGATTTTATTTGGTGTGTCTGAGTAAAGGGACTGAATCTAAATGCATACATGTTTTCCATTTTTATAAATGTAAAAAAAACGTGATTCATTATGTTCCATTGTACAACATCCTACTTCGTGTTAGTTAGCCTGTCACATAAAATCCCAACAAAGTTTGTGGTTGTCAAATGGCAAAATGTCAGTAATTCCAAGGGCGTTTAAAGACTTTTTGAAATGGTGTGGTGGCTATTGATGTACTTGGCAATGAAGCGAAAAGATACAAGCCTGTATCCTGTGGATCTTTTCAGCCAAATGTTTTTGTTAACCCCCCCCACCCCTCCATCATGACCAACTGGTCCCACTGGGGTGATTTTTAAGAATTTGATTCATTCAGTTTCACCGGTGGCTCAGAAAGTGTGCGCTCACAGAGATGTTTGCATGCGTGTTCTGTGTATGTGTGTTCCTGAGAGCCACAGCGCTCCATTATGACGAGACCTCTCTCGACCCCCTCAATCGATTAACGAGGCCGGATAACAAAGGCTGGTGTTGCTCCATCCGCTCGGAAAGATCCGGCGTCTTCCACGGCTCGCTGGCTCACTAAAGGACATGACTGTGCGCACTGGAATTTCTTTGGAAAATTAACATGCTCCATTTACAGGAGGCCTGTGTCTCGCTACAAAAAGAAACATGTTTAAGGCAACACTCTTCCTCATCCCATCTCTATACGCCCTCTTTGTCTCTTATTCTCTACCCCCGCCTCACCCCTTTCCCTCACTCCACTGCTATTTTTCTTCCATTCCTTCACTCTCCTCCTACCAAAATAGAGTGTCTCAATTTAGCCTATCTCTGGCTATCTACTCAGTACTGACAGGAATATATTATGGGCTGAGGCAGGCAATGCGTGTTTTTCTTTGAATTTCAAACAGCTCTAATGGGATTTTAAGGCTCCCTCACGTGTCCTTCAGGATGCAACCTCCTTCCTTGGCCTGCCAGGAGGAAGATTTTGTTTGTTTTGGGATTTTCTCTGAGAGGAACTTCTCATGAGAGTGGCCTTTGTTTGGTGTGCAAGGAAGAAGGTAACCTGACATTTTTATTGGTTTTCAACACCAATCTGTTGAATCTGTGTCGGTCTTACGCGAGCTCGTTGAACTGTCACGAGTCGGTGAGATGCAGATGCTTGACTGCTAATATGTCCTGAAGTCCCAGTCACTCTGGACCTGTCAGGCAGAATTAGAACGTGTTTTCTTTTTGTCAGGTACTGTTTCTATTGTAAAACGACAGGTGGGAAAAAAGTTTTCCCCTAACAGATATTAGTTCAGGTTTGTTTGAAGGGCAGAAGATTTTTATCCTTCCAGTCTCCATTTTTTTCTTTATATTTTGTTAGGAACGCTGGCGTGCTGGATGCTCTCCAAGCTGCTAAAGGGCAGGAGATGAGGCTTGTCAGTTTGTCAGCTCATCACAGGCCTACGGAAGCTTGCCTTTGGACTGCAGAAGAAAACTAGAGCACCAGAAAACCCACCCAGGCGTGGATGGAGAATATAAACTCTGTACAGAAACACCCTAGTGAGGAACCTTTCTTGCAATGCTAACCATTGTGCCTCAGGACTCCCTAACTAAATCTTTTCCAGTTTTATCTCTAGAACTCTTGAGCAATCCTAAAAATAAATATTTGTAGTATTGGCAGATTTCAAAATGTTGAAAAACAGGAGAAACAATTAGATTAAAGGTTCTTATTTTATTCTAATAAAGCATTGGTTTGCAGAGTTTGTTAATGCACTTAGGTTAGTCAGCAGGACAAAGATCCAAAACGCCACCTGTAAATGTCTGTAAAAAAACAAAATGAAAGTTTTGGAGTGGCGTTGTCAGAGTCTGGACTTAAATCTGATTGAGATTTTTTTGGTATGACCATAAAGAGATCTTTCATTCTCAGAATAACGTCCAATGCGGCTGAAATTAAACTATTCTGAAAGGAGGAGTGGGTCAACATTTCTCCACATGAATGTACAAGACTCCTTGCCAGTTATCACAAACTCTTGATGGCCGTTGGTTGAGAGCCTTTCTCCAGTGGAGATTGGGTAAGAGGTGGGGTACACCTTGGACAAACCACCAGTCCATCACAGGGGAGCTAAAATCAGCGATTGTCAATGTATTTTATTGGGATTTTATGCTATAGACCCACATACAGTAAAGTAGAGCACATGAAAGTTATTGAAATGTTACCCTTTTCAAAATAAAAGTTGACGTGGAAAGAGCAGGATACATTTGTGCACTGTCACAATCCCAAAAACTGGTTGGATCCAATTTCTGTTTGGATATTTTTACATCCTGATGGGCATTATCACTGTATCATTTTAAGTAGGTTTAAAGGTGTCAAAAATATTTTATCCACGCAACACTGCTGAAAAATGTCTTAATTAATGTTAATAAGATATTTTCCTCTAAGTTTTGGTTTTTGGGAAAGCATGTGTTTTATACAGTGAGTATATTATTGGAAGGCAGAGTTTTGGTTAGTAGTTCATTACCAAATATTGGAAGGCAACTGAGATTAAGATGATTTCGATTTGATATGTTGTGCATCTATACAGTTAATCTATATAGAAAGTAAGAATTAAAAGCCATGTGTAAGTGAACTGGTCAGGACCTAACAATATTTCTTGATAACTTTTAGGGACCCTAAATGTCCCATATTATGAGCGCAGTTAAACTTCAGTGGGCTGCAGATCTATAACGATTGGACAGATTGGATGGTTCACGTCATATCCTCTATTTAAAGAGGCATGATCCACAATAGGATGCTTTGTTTTCACTTTGCATTTATGCTTGCTTAATGGCAGATGCACGACAGTCTAGTAGGTGACCTAAATGCTTATTGGATTAGATGTGATTTTAGCTTTTTGCTGGTGCACTTTCTTTGTTTGTCCAAACACAAAAAGAAAGAGGATTATTTCTTTCTTTATTAAGAGTGATTGTACAATCAGGTGTCATCAGTACAGGATCTGCTGTGCTCAAGCTTAATAATGTGTTAGACTGACAGATGGTAAATAACCCATCTCTCAGTCTGTGCTATATATGAGGAATCATTGCCACAAAATCTGCCTTTCTAAAGTATTTAGACCCCTTTTTTACATTTTATCACTTTACAAACATTACATTTGCTGTAATGTATTTGGATTGTATGTGAGTAGTGCATAACTGTGAAGTGAAAGGAAATGGATATATGGTTTTACATTTTTTACAGATAAAAGTTTGAAAGTCTGTCATTACATTGAAGAGCAACCTGCTTTTGTTGTAATTAGAGTGGCAAGTCCTATTGATTACGTCACTAAAAGCTTTACACATCTAAAAACTAAATATTGCCCGTTCTTACCCTGACAAGATGAAGGGCATCTGTGAGCAAAGATTTTTCTAGTCTGGGCACACAATCCCAAGTGAATTTAGGTTTGGATTAGGCCTGGCATGTTAATATGTTTTGATCTAAACCATCCTGTGGTGGCTCTGACTGTACGTTTCAGGTCATTGTAGTCCGGGAAGGTGAACCTCTGCCCCTGTCTCAGGTCTTTCTTCCAGGTCTGTCCTTTTTGCAGCTCCATCTATTTTCCCATCAGCTGTGACCAGACTGCTGTTGTAGAACAGCATACCCACAGGATGATACCCCAATTGCCATGTTTCACATCAGGGAATGATGTGTGCATGTCTTCCATTACACATAGTTTTTAGCATGTGGGTTGAAAGGTTCCTCCAGCTCCTCCGGTCACCACTGGCCTCTGCTGTTTCTGTGCTGTCATTTTAGATGGATGGGCATGGCTTGCTAGGTTTGCAATTGTGTTATGCTGTGTGCATTTTGAATGATTAACTAAATCTTTTCACTTGAGATATATTTAGAGCTTGGGATATTGCCTCCTAACTCTTCGGTTTGCTCTCCAAAAGCTGAAATCAGAACAGAACCCTCTCCGCCTCCACCATCTGGCCGTAGGCGACGGACCCGCCGAACCGGCGTTTCAGCGAGCGAGGAGCAGGGCGGCGCGGCCACACGGACCACCAACGTCGGCTCCATCTCCGCGTGGCACCCACCGCCGGTTCTCTCCCCCGCCGTCTTTGTCCCTCCTCCAGCTGGCTCTTCGGGGGCTCCTCACATCAGGGAGGAGGACCTCTTCGAGTTTTTCTATGGGGACAAGACGGCCTACCTCTGCTCCAGGGGAGCGCCTCGCCGCAGACAGCGACGCCGCCGAGGTGGGGCCGCTCCCGGGGAAGTTCCGGCTCCGGTCCGTGAGCCCGTTCCAGATCCCGTTCCAGCTCCAGTCCATGAGCCCGTTCCAGATCCCGTTCCAGCTCCAGTCCATGAGCCCGTTCCAGTCCATGAGCCCGTTCCAGTCCATGAGCCCGTTCCAGCTCCAGATCCCGTTCCAGCTCCAGTCCATGAGCCCGTTCCAGTCCATGAGCCCGTTCCAGTCCATGAGCCCGTTCCAGTCCCAGTCCATGAGCCCGTTCCAGTCCCAGTCCATGAGCCCGTTCCAGTCCCAGTCCATGACCCCGTTCCAGTCCCAGTCCATGAGCCCGTTCCAGTCCCAGTCCATGAGCCCGTTCCAGTCCCAGTCCATGAGCCCGTTCCAGTCCCAGTCCATGAGCCCGTTCCAGTCCCAGTCCATGAGCCCGTTCCAGTTCCAGTCCATGAGCCCGTTCCAGTTCCAGTCCATGAGCCCGTTCCAGCTCCAGAGCCCGTTCCAGCTCCAGAGCCCGTTCCAGCTCCAGAGCCCGCCGTTGTTGTGGCTGCCGTGTTTCTGGCGGTCACAGCGATGGACATTTCCCCATGCGTCGCTGGAGCTCCCGGGGAGGGTCAGGGAGGACCCGTCCCCGTCGCTGAAGCTCCCAGGGAGGGTCAGGGAGGACCCGTCCCCGTCACTGGAGCCTCCAGAACGGTCGTCTGAGGAGGCGTCCGAGCCTCCAGAACCTTCGTCTGAGGAGGCGTCCGAGCCTCCAGAACCTTCGTCTGAGGAGGCGTCCGAGCCTCCAGACTCTCTTTGTCTCGGCCGACCTTTACCGGCCAGGCATCTTTGGCACTACCTGACCCTCAGAAGAGGACCTAAGGGCCGTCCGCCCGACCTCCGTCCAGCCAGAGGACGCCGCCTGGGCCGTCCGCCCGACCTCCGTCCAGCCAAAGGACGCCGCCGAGGCCGTCCGCCCGACCTCCGTCCAGCCAGAGGACGCCGCCGAGGCCGTCCGCCCGACCTCCGTCCAGCCAGAGGACGCCGCCGAGGCCGTCCGCCCGACCTCCAGGTCCTCAGGGGCCGCCACCGGGGCCGTCCGCCAGACTTCCAGGGGCGTACCCAAAGAGACTCGGGGCCCTCCTTCCGTGGGACCCCTCCGCCCACCCTGGCAAGGGTGCTTGTTTTTTTTTTTCTCTTCCCTTTCTTTTTCACTCTTTCCACGGTGTCTGGAATCCACCTTTAAAGGGGGGGGGGTCCTGTCACGCTGCCCTATTCCTGCCTGATTGTCTTCACCTGTCTGTCTCATCATCCACACCTGATCCTACTCACCTCCTGCCTTTAAGACCCCTCACTTCCTTTCACTCCCGGCTGGATCATCCTCCTTCCTCCTAGCCTTCCTCCTTAGTTGTCAGTAGCAATTGTCAATCCCCATGGTGTGTCGTCTTCCTGCTGTCTTCCTTCCCTGCCCGATGTCCAGTGTTTCTGTTCCTGCCATCGTCATCATCATCATCATCAACATCATCACCACCTCCTCACTATAATAAACATCCTGCACCTTCCTTCAGCGAGTGCGTTTGGGTCCATTCTCCACACACCCACGTGACACCATTAGTCTCTCCTAAGACAATGTTGTTAAGTTTGCCACAGCTTTCAGGTGATTGTATCCCCTTTGCTTTGAGTTTTCATGTAAAGTATGTGATGCGGAAGAATAAAAGATTGGTAAACTTCAAACATTTTAATGCTTGGCATCACAACAGAATTTTGGCTGTTGACCTGGAAACTGTTGCCACCCTGCAGCTGCGACCTGATTGATACAGCGCAGGAAAACATGTGCTACCAACTGTGGCAATTTTTTATTTATTCCTGTAGACTTTTTGCTTATTTTCATAAAGCCCAAACTAGATAAAAAAAAGTAAGTGGATGTTTCTAATTAAAAGGCTAAAAATCCAACAATTATTTTCTCTTCCAAAGACATGCTAGAGATTAGTCAGAAGTCTGTCGCTCCAACATCGGAATGACCTCACAATCTGGTTGTCCCCGTCTTCTTGGATGTTATTATTTCCCTGGAGTATACAACCACACAAGCTTCTGCTTTCATAGTCCACCCAAAGGCTTTGTCTTGTCCTTTATCGCCACATGCAATTCAACTCATAAGTGTATATGCGCTGATGGCATCTCATTCAATGAAAACAAACCCCTCTCTAAAAAAAGAGTTGTTTCTAAAATGCATTAACTCAGTCCTGCTGCACACCCTGAAGCTACTTTTGGTTTGCAAACATTCCCTAACCATTATACAGGATCAGCATGAAAATGTTGCATGAGTCTCTTATATAAGAATTTATGCCCACCATGTTTATTTGAATGGTGGATGTCAAAGGTCAGTTTTCTCAAAAGAGGAAAAATTATCAGGAGAATAGGACAGATGTGATCACCTGTGACATTTTAAAGCAGGTCAGCAGCAGGGGCGCGGTCTTAATTTTGTTCCATTTTTAGCGGCCATTTTAAAAATCACTGATCGTTCAAACTCATAGCTATGTTATAGTGCAAACATCCTGTAAGTGTGAAGCCATCCGCACAGTCCTGTTTGTTTGTGCCTTCACTGCCTGCCACAGAGTCTGTCGTAGCTAATCTAAAGTGCAAACATTCCAAAGTCAATACTGGCATTTG
This sequence comes from Valencia hispanica, assembly GCA_963556495.2. Taxonomy (NCBI): domain Eukaryota; kingdom Metazoa; phylum Chordata; class Actinopteri; order Cyprinodontiformes; family Valenciidae; genus Valencia; species Valencia hispanica. Next base: position 29,269,375 of record OY747717.1, on the reverse strand, counting down.
AAGAGCTCCTGCTTTTCTTCCAGTATTGGTGGGATATTGCTGGTGTGTATTGTTTGGTGTGAGTCAGCGCCCATAAAATAGGCTCTAGACTCTAATAAATCACAGTGGATAAAATAACTTGAAAGCATGAGTCATGAAGAGTGAATAAAACTTTGGATTTATTTCATAAACCAACACAAAGTGATGAATAATTATGAAATGGAGGTAAATGATGCATGTCAAAACTTGTTTTACAAATAGGTACGAATTTTTACAGCTCCTCCAGCAGGGTCTCCTCTTGGCAGCTTCTCTAATTAATGCTCTCTTTCAGTGCATGTGAACAGCCATGTCTTGGTAAATTTGCAGTTGTGCCATACTATTGCCCTTTTCTGATAATTGACTGAGACCTTGGAAAGATGTCCAAAGCTTGGGATGTTGTGAACCTGCTTTAAACTTCTCCTCAGTGTTATTCCTTACCTGTCTTCTATAAAGGTGCAGTTCTTGCTTGAATGGCACCCTGTACAAGCTCCTTCTTTTGCAGCATGTTTTCACAAACAGAATAAAGATTTCAGGGCTGCACAATATATCGCGAATAAATCTTCATCACAAGATTTGCGTGTGTAATATTGATATAGAAAATGTCTTATGACAGCAGATGCTCACGCCAGACAGAAATGACGTTTCCCAAAATGCTAAAGGTCACAGAGAGATGGAAACACAGATGAGAAAGTGAGGAAAGAAGAACATAAGCAAGTATAGCAACTAATATCGTGCAGCCCCAACAATAAGAATACTATCAAATACAGAAAAAAAACCTTGTAGCATTCACAAAAAGAGGTAATATGAGTGCAGGTTAATGTCAACAAGATGGCAGGAGTGCAGCATAACTCAAAGAGCAACTCCCCCCCAAATCAACTTTTTTTTCTGCTAAACTGTATAAATGAGTGTCTAATAGTGCTGTCTACATGTCTGGTGATTATTTTTGGTATTTTAGTACATTTTAGTAAAAATGTAAATTTTCTCTTCAGGGTTAAACTGCACTTGAATTTTACTATCTGCTCTGCCGTGATGGCTGACATCAGCCATCCTGCCGCTGTGGGGTATAAAAGAAGCCGAGTCTCGCCCACGCCTCCTCCACAGAACCGCCCTTCCTTTCCTCTCTTTCCTCTTTTGAAGGAGGTGGAGAATGATCCATCCACCTCAGAAAGATCGCTCTGAGACAAAGGAGCTCAGGTTACTCTCTTGCTGTCTGTGTGCCACTGCAGCAGTGCTGCTGTCAACATGTCAATCACAGAGCAGACCACGCCAAGCCCCCCCCCCCCCACCCCCCACCCCCCACCCCCCCCTTTGGCTTATTTTTCAAACAGGAAATGTGGCTGGGGTTAGACTCTTGTGTTGGGGGGTGGTGAGCTGCTCTTTAAACAGCCACACCTCTCCAGAGTCTTACTCCACCTACATTTCCGGTTTAAGAATGCCCCAAAAGGAGGCACTGCCTGGCGGACTGAGGGATGCCCTATGGGGATGCCGGAGGGAGATGGCTGGGCGGCGTCAACGCTTCCTTGCTATTTCAACTCCAACTCGCTACAGAGGCCGAGTCTGGTCTTGTTTTATACTTCACAGCGGCAGGCTGAGCCAGTAGCGATGCACGATTCAAATTCAAGTGCAGTGTAAAGTTTTAACCTGAAGAGGGAACTCCACTAATGGTTTTTGTTAGAAAATTAATATTTGTACTAAAATGTTCTAGAATACCAAAAATAATGACCAGACATGTAGACAGCACTATTAGACACACATTTATACAGTTTATCAGCAAAGGAAAGTTGATTTGGGGTTAAGTTGCACTTTAAGGTGCTATTCAAGACCTTTGTTGAAAATTCCTGTATTTTATTCGTATTGCAATATATATTGCAGGGTTGAAAAAAATTTGCAAAGTCAGTTTTTTTCCCAATATTGTGCATCCCTATTATTTACTTATTTAATAAATTGCAAAGCCAGTAGGTTGCACTTGATTTGACCTTTGGGCATCAGTGTAAGGGAGTTAAATACAAAATCATTGCCACACTTTTCTGGTTTCCACAAAATGTAGTTTAACTTCCACTTTATAATAGTTTGCTTTGGCCTGTCGCATAACACCCTAATAAAATACAGTTTACAGTTGTACAGTTATAAAAGGTGGTGAAGTTTAAAGGGCATGGATACTTTTGTTTGTATATTATTCTTCCACTTCCTGCTCTCCGCGAGGATGGACGCTTTTCTCTTTCCCTCCCTACTGTTGTCTACTTCGGCATTCTTTTGTCTTGTCAACTATTTTTGGATCCTCTCTTTGCATTCTCCTCCGGAAAGAACAACTATGGTTCTGGATCTGGTTCTGGTCAGCTGGTCTCTTGATACAATTAATAAATTTTTTCCCGGAGAACGGCTAAAAGGGAGAGCCGAGTTGTTCCGTTGGAACATCGTGGAGGATCTTGTGTCTCTCACTTTTGACCATCGAGGACGTTGGAAACATTTATATAATTGGATTCATGATAACCAGATATCTGCTGATTATCGCAGGTGGATTTTCTGAGGTATCGTAAACTTCATGCTCAGAGGCAGCAATTGGCAGGCTGCCTGGGCTACAGGAAGGTTGCTGTGCTGTCAACACTCAGACTATTTGTGATGTGCGAGCAAAATTGGACTCGTTTCGCTGCTTGGGTAATAACTTGGAGAAGTTCTTAGCCGGCTGGAAGGTAAACTGACCCACGATTTGGCCATTTGGAATGAACTTGGACCACTGACAGACTCTAAGGCAAGAGAAAAAGTGATCTTCGCCTGTCACTAAAACAACTTCTTATCTACTGGAATTCGACTCCCTGGTCTTGGTAGACCAAACAAAAACTCCCTTGGATGTGTGTGCAAAAAGACGCTCCATCCCACCCCACTCCCCCATCCCCCACATGAGCCTGTGAACTCCCTGACTCAGCCCCAAGGTCGTATATTACATCACAGGCGACAGACTCTGGGATTGATCTGAGAGGAGTTTCATTGTCTCACATTAATGCGCACATACATGCACGCATGCTCACGCCACAGCTACACACATGCCCTAAGACTCCTGCCCACTATTCAGACAGCGAAATGAAGGGCGCGTGCTTTGGATGGCCGCGACCGGTTTCTCTGCATGGAGGGTTCCCGAACCTCCCCCCGTCCCATTTGTGTTCCCATATGTTATGACCGATACATGTGCTTATATGTTTTTGCAGTGGTTTTTTCAGCACCTCGGCTCGGCTCCCTGTAGGGGGCTGGGCTGAGTTGCCTTTTTTCCCTTTTTTTGTTCACCCCCCCCCTACCTATTGTGAATCATGTCTATCTGCTAAAAGGGGCGCTGGTAAAGCCGGCTGCTACCGCGGTCTTCCAAATCCTGTATTGTGTTAATGTTTGTAATTGTTTGTATGATCTTGGATTGGTTGTACCAAAACTTAATTTCCCCACGGGGATTATTAAAGTATCTCTTATCGTATCTTATCGTATCGTATCTTATCGTATCGTATCGTATCGTATCGTATCGTATCGTATCTTTATCTTTATCTTTATCTTTATCTTTATCTTTATCGTCTCGTCTCGTCTCGTTTCATTTAACACTCACCCCAGGCTGATATCAGGCGAGCTTTTTTTATCCACAATATTTTTGAAGGGACAGATATTTTTATAACCTCCTGTAACAGCCAGAGGAGGAAATGTATTAATCTTTTAAAGTCCTGTTGCTTAATCAGGTCAAAATTCTACTTAATGATCAGTCACTTGAGAACCGCAGTGTTAGATGATGTTGGAGTAGAAAGATAATGTGAATGGTAATCCATAAAACTGTCTTATATTAGTGCTATGATCACAACATGATGTTCTAAAGCCTGCTCTGCTATGAGAGCCTCATTTTAGTCTTCAGTTTGTGTGCTCTGAGCATCTTATATAGGCAGCAAGGAAGTGGAATTCTTTAACTCATTGGATTTACATTTTTGTACTCCTTTTAGTTCTGTCTAAATTTATTCAAAGCAATTCATTTGCATTGAGGAACTGCATCTTCTGTATGGTCATCCTGAATGACCCTGCAGAGTTATTAGATTTTTTTCAACTTCTCCCCCTCCCTTAAGTTGACCTTTTAATGAATGCCACTCTGGCATTCTCACCCTCTCCTGCTTTTATCCTGCACCTTTATGTTTATTGTGAAACTTTGTGGTTTCACAATAAACATTAAGGGGGCTCCAGAAGTCTTCTTTACAACCATTTAAATAATCTGTCTACATAGAATCTGTAGGTTTAGACTAGACTCTAACTATTTAGTATGAATAGAAATGATAACCCTCTACACTTTGTGGCACCCATAGTACATTAAAACATATTCATCTTTCACTGTAATAGCATAATCTGACTATGAAAAAATTAGAAAATTCCAACCTTGATTTAAGTGCATTTATTAGGTTTGGAAAACAGTGCTACATGAACTTTTTTTCTTTTTCTTCCATGAAAATAAATTTTTACATTGTAAATACTCAATGCAGCCCACTTTGCCAATAAGACAGCATATTCTGTCTCTTTAGGTCATGCAGAACCCTGGGTCTTCAGCTCACTACAAAGATTTTCTATATACAGTCTCAGAAGGTTCCCAGGCCTTTTGGAAGATTAACAGGCCCACAGCATCACAGATTCCTAATTAAACTTAAGAGTGGGCGTTAGGTGCTTTTCATTATATTCATTATTTGTTTCACTCCAAATGCACCTGGAGTTTGCTAAACGATCAAGGTTTCCAGGAACTGGGGTGGTTTTTTTTATTATTTATTCTTTATCTCTGGGTTCCACTGCAAAAACCACAGCCTAATCCCAAAGTTTCTACCCAAAGTGGGTAGAAATGTACCCCAGAAAACAGCCCTGATAATTATAAACAGATTCTCGGATGGACCCTGAAACAAGGGTGAAGGTTTTTGCGATGGGAGGGTGACGAACACTAAATATTCCCTTTTTAAATGGTCCCCAGCTCATACTTTGGACACACCTGTTTTATTACATTTCGGTGCCAAGACCCAAATTAAAACCATCTTGGCCTCCCAGGATTGTGGCTGACCAATGACCAAGAGGACAAACGTTTAAGTTTGGAAGTAACAGACATATTGAGTATGGTTAAAGCTGTTGTAGTGTCTCTGCTTTGCTACCGAAGTGAGTGAACATAAAAGACGATGAAATTCATTCCTGGTTTTTCCAGCTTATACCTTTCCATAACCTTTGGAAGGACTCTTCCTCACAATTTGTATTGAAGTGTGCAGTGGCAGAATCATTCGTAATGACTTTATTACTAAAAATGGTATCTTTATTTAAGCAACTAGCTCTTTTTTCTCCCCACGCTTGCACTCTGGAGTCAGAATCACATCCATTCTACTTCCACATTTCTACAAAGTTTGGAGACGCAGTACTTGGCTTTCAAACCATAACTACTACAAAACAATCCGGTAATATTGCTGCATTGGTCTGATTTCAATTTAATTTCAATTCAGTTTATTTATATAGCGCCAATTCACAACAGATGTCATCTCAAGGCACTTAACAAGAAGTCCTTTCAATACATTTATACAATATGCAATAATACAATACAATACAATAATAATAATAATAATACAATAATAATAATAATAATAATAATAATAATACAATACAAACATTCCAATCAGTTAAAAAGTTTCCTATTCAAGGAATCCCAGCAGATTGCGTCAGTCATTTCACAGTTTTTAATCACATTCTGGATTCTGCTGTTGTGTTGGGCAGAGATCTGTGTCCCCAGATCGCAGCAGCATTCCTGCATGAGGAGAGGCCGTTCAGTGTCAGGGGACAGAATCTGCGTAAACTGTATTGGTTTGGACCCCTGAATAATCTGACTGAAATTAAATATTTTTTTCAGTATGAACTCTTGCTTCTGAAATAAATGATTTTTTGCCTTTTTGCACATCTTTAGCAAGGTAGCCTTAAATTGTGGTGGGTGCCATTTACACTCTGCAAAACGTTCTTTCCTGTTAAATAATTACTGTTCAGGTTACATAAGAAACTCAAGCTTAATATAGTTTTTTCTCATATTTAGACAAATTAAATCAATCATTTCACCAGACTTGTGTTCTTTTCATATATCACTAAAGATGTCAGGTTTGTAAGCAGCGCCTTCAGGCCAGAGTGCGCTTTGTAAGCATGGGTAGGCAGATAAGCTAAGCGCATTGTCTTATGGTGTCGTTTGTTGGATAATGACTCAGGAAAGTGCTCCAGGCCTTTAAGCTGCCAACGTAGGCTGCCCTACTTCTAAATGTGATTTAGGCCCTTGTGTGTATAATTGCGTGTTTTTGTTTGTGTATGCATTCATCTAATTTCTCTCATCTGCCTCCAGTGATCCTAATAGAAAATCCGGAGGTGTCATTCTCCCATTCCTGTTGTTCAGCTTCCCCACACTCTGCTGAAGTTCTTTTTTTCTTACCTTTATCTCTTTAAGTAAAACTCCTGCCACCATTTGGTCCTCACTCAGGTTTGTGCTTATTTAAACATGCATGAAGTTGATGAGCTTTTTAGAGCTTCAAGTTCAAATCCCTGCTGACATCTTATGTCAAAACCTCCGTTAAACCCTTACCTACACGGTACAGTTGAAGCTGAAACAGCTCCACACTTAACAGTTTGAATGACTAAACACCTTAAATGTGGTTATATCAGCCATTCCATTTAAGTCAATCAGTTTTTTCCCCGTATGAAAGTAAAACCTCTGAATATGCGGCAGAAGATTTGTTATTTGTTGATTGTCAAATTCTAAGAGATTCAATTAAGAAAACTATAGTAGCCTACCGGGACGTAAAATAACATTTTGTATGAGATAAGGAATAGGAATGAAAACATAAAAAATGGACAATTGCTGAGTTATAAAAGTTTATATGATTTTTAAAAAACTATTAAACGACTAAATATTTTATTCTCCACTTGGTTCAATATTATACATACACAACAGTTTCAGTGATTGAAAACGTGAACTATGTGCTCAAGTAAAAATATACTATGAATTTTCTCTAACCTCTTTAGGTTAAAACTCTACACTTCACTTGAATTTGAATCAAACATTGCTGTTCGCTCTGCGGACATGGCAGACGTCAGCCATCCTGCCACTGTAGGATATAAACCAGCCGAGTTCCGGCCACGCCTCTGTACCGAGTTGGAGTTGGAAGTGTTGACGCTGCCTAGCCCTCTTCCCCTGCCGTCCCGCGGTCCGCCAGGCAACACTTCCTTTTGGCTCATTTTTCAAACAGAAAATGTGGACAGAGTTAGACTCTGGTAGGGGTGTGTGTTGCTCTTTAAATACATGCATACACTTCCACTGGCATCTGGATTAATGTTCCTTATCAAGCTACACATCAGCTACCTTCAAGCTTTGGAAAAAATTCTGCTTGTATATTTTACCACTTTACTTTTCAGAAATGAGACAATGTATTTAGGCTTCTTGATCTCCTGACGCAGACCTAGCTTAGTCAACCTAGAATTTAAATGTTAGCTTCTTATATTTATGGCAGCTGCCAATTTTGCAAATTGTTCTGCTTCAAAAACTGAGAGAGGTCTGTAATTTTCATCAAAGGTACACTTCAACTGTGAGAGACACAATGTAAAAAAAAGTCCAGGAAATCACATTGCATGATTTTTAAAGAATTGATTTGTATAATGGTGCAGAAATAAGTATTTAGCACCTACAAACAAGCAAGCATTCTGCCCTCTTAGAACTGTTACTACTTCTTTAAGAAGCTCTTCTATCCTCCACTCTTTACCTCTATGAATGATACCTGTTTGAACTGGTTATCTGTATAAAAGACACCTGTCCACACCTTCAAACAGTCAGACTCCAACCTCCACCATGGCCAAGACCAAAGAACTGTCCAAGGACACCAGGGACAAGATTTTACACCTGCACAAGACTAGGATGTGCCAATCTACAATAGGCAAGCAGTTTGGTCAGAAGTGATCAACTATTGGACCAATTAATAGAAAACGGATAATTGACAATCTCCCTTGATCTGAGGCTCCATGCAAGATCTCACCCTGTGGGGTACAAATGATCTTTAGAAAGGTGAGGAAATAGCCCAGAACTACACAGGGGGAACTGGTCAATAGCCCAAAGAGAGCTGGGACCACAGTAACAAAGGTGACTATTAGTAACATACTATGTCGTCATATATCAAAATCCTGCAGGACTCGAGGATAAGCTAACACATGTCCAGGCCTGTCTAAAGTTAGCCAGAGACCATCTGCTGATCCAGAGGAGGATTGGGGGAATGTCATGTGGTCAGATGAGACCAAAAATAGAACTCTTTGGGATAAAGGCCACTTGCCGTGTTTGGAGGGGGAAGAAAGCTGAGTTGCATCCCAAGAACACCAAACCCACTGTGAAGCATGGGGGTGGAAACATTATGCTTTGGGGCTGCTTTTCTGCAAAGGGGACAGGACGACTGATCCGTATTGAGGAAAGAATGAATGGGGCCATGTATGGTGAGATTTTGGACAAAAATCTCCCTCCATCAGTGAGAGCATTGAAAATGAAATATGGCTGGATCTTCCATTATGGTAAATGGACTGCACTTATATAGCGCTTGTCTAGTCATGCCGATCACTTAAAGCGCTTTACACTGGAGCCACATTCATCCATTTGCACTCACAAATGCACACACATTTACACACCGATACAGAGCTTGATAGGCGACTTAGGGTTAAATGCCTTGCCTAAGGGCAAGACAGGACAAAGCTGGAATTGAACCTACGACCATTCAATTGAACGACAACTTCTCTACCTACCGAGCCACAGTCACCCATCGTATGACAATGATCCCAAACATACAACAAAGGAGTGGCTACGTAAAAAGCATTTCAAGGTTCTGGAGTGGCCTAGCCAGTCTCCAGACCTCAATCCATTAGAGAATCTGTGGAGGGAGTTGAAAGTATGTGTTGCCCAGTGACAGCCACAAAACATCACAGCTCTAGAGAAGATCTGCATGGAAGAATGGGCTAAAATACCATCTACAGTGTGTGTAAACCTAGTGAAGACCTACAGGAAACATTTGACCACTGTCACTGTCAACCAAGTTACATTACAAAGTATTGAGGTGAACCTTTGTTATTGGTCAAATACTTATTTTCTGCACCATTATACAAATAAATTATTTAAAAATCATACAAAACATACAATTTCCTGTTTTTTGTTGTTTGTTTTTTACATTCTGTCTCTCACAGTTGAATTGTACCTATGGTGAAATTTACAGACCTGTCTCATCTGTTTAAGTGGGACAACTTGCACAATCGGTGGCTGCCAAATACTTTTTTGCCCGACTCTATGTAAATGATTGCAACTGATGCTGTCTTCTCAATATCTACTAACAATATCGTAATCATATCATTCTTTGTTAAGGAATGACCAAGGCGCAATCCAATCATAATCTGGAAGATGTTGGAGCAGAAGTGTCACTGTTCACAATGAAGATTTAAAATTAACATGAACTGAGACAGTTTTGGCCAAAACCTACAAAATCTGCACCTACTGTCTCGACTGAAATATGCAGCTGCCCACATGGTCAAGCTGAATGTCTTCAATAGAAAGGTTTTATGGTCGGATAAGTCTAGGTTGATTACCAGTTATCTTAATAAAGAAGGTGGACAACCTCGAATTTCTTCAGATTCCCCTTGAATCAACAGCTCACATTCAGACTGTTTTTGGACTGGACAAAGCAGGCTAACTTCTGAAATGGCCGTGAACTGAACCCTGTGGAAAATGTTAGGACTACCCCTAAATTCCAGGTCTGTGCTAGGAAATATCATGATTTAAATTAGCCCTACCATTTATGACAGGAAAAGTGGTCAAATATCCAACCAGAATGTTGAAGCTTGCTGATGGCTACAAAGAGAAGTGTGACTTCTCTGCAACTTGCCAAAAGTCATTAATCTTAATATGGGGGGGGTGGTATGTGTGTATTTGAGCAAGTAAGTAGAAAACGTGTTCACTGTAGTCAGTTGAGGATAATCCTGTTAATCCTGAAGTTTCTAAACCGTGTCAGTGATTGCGGTCACACTATTAACATGACGTAATTTTGTTTGTTGTCTCAATGTTGAGGTTGAGATTGCACCTGCCCCTCAGTTTAGCCATAGTCTCATGTCCACACTTTTCTTACTCTGTTACCTAAATACAGTGATTTTAACTTTGAGGAAAATGTGGATTTCAAACGCCTATCAAAAAAATGAAAAGTTTTAAGTTGTAGAATTTCTTCTGGTGCTGTTCATGTACCAAGCTGTACTTTGGGGAAATTTAAGAACCTCTCTTCTTCTCACTCATTGTTATCTCCCCTCATCAAATCAGCCAATCAGGGCAGAAAAACTGAATGAATAATGAGCGAGGAGACAACCCCGTAAGCCCCAAATCATATTCACTGGAGGCATTTCCATGTTACTGAAGTGGAATCTGTTTCACCCAAAACATCTGCTTTCATGTTTTCTGCCAACTTCTTTAAATAATTTTTATCCCAACTGAATCTCGGTTTTCTCATGTTGGGTGTGAGTTTGTCCCTGCCTCCCACCATCAAAGCTCTGTCACTTTTGGAAAGCTAAACATTGAAGCATTCATCCTTGTATTACATTCCCACACCAGACTTGGATGCAGGGTGTTGACAACAGTTATAGCAACACATGGATTCCAGGATGCTTAGAGCCATAATTTCATTCGAGGCTAAAAATCTTAACAGCTGTTGGTTGACTCGCCACATTGTACTTAACAAACGGGACTGTCTCCAGGTGACTGAAACATGTAACATTAATATGTATAATATACATATTAATGTTACATGTTTACTCTGCTTTATAGGCACCTGTAGGTAAAGGAAAATACAATAGCAAATCCAGATAGACTGAAGTACAGGCTGATGAGCTGAGGAGACAGTAGAGATGAAAAATTTACTCCAATAAATCACTTACATTTTCTATTAAAGCCTGGATATACAGCTTCCGTGTCTCCCAGGAAGGCATGGACCAGAATTTTTTTAAAATATCTGTCCTCTCTTCACCACAAAGCAGTTCACAACTTCGCTTTGTTGACCTTAAGCAGTACTGTGATCTACAGGGTGGGCCCATGGTCTTTGGCTGTCTCTCCTTTCCTTTTGCATCTTGGTAACTTTCTCCCTTCAGACGTTTCTCTTTCATCATCTGTCGCTTCCACATGTGTGACCTTGGATTCTTATGACGTTTACATGCATGTCCTCTTTCTTCACTCCTCTCACCTCCTCCCTCCTCTCTGTGTTCACCTTCCTCACCTTTTTCTTCCTCACTGTGTTGAGATGAGTCTGTATCACTTCCACTTGTTGACCAGTTTTCTTTCTTGGGTATATAGTCATTATCCTAGATAGGGTCATCATGGTCACTCTCTGACCATGAATCAGGAGCAGCTCTGGAAGCTTCATCTACTGTTTCTTCTTCAGTATGTTGCCAGGTGTCCATGTCCTTGTCACTTCCTGACCCATCTTCTTTCTCATGTCCAAACTCACTCTCTGAATTGATATCATGTTGATTTCCTGATCCTGAAGCAGAAAATAGTACAGCAACAGTTATTTTTTTTGTTTGCTGAAATAAATTCTATATAAAACTAACAATGAAATGTATAAAAACACTCAAAAGGCAAATTCATATAAAATAAACCAAATAAATTCCTGCTAAAATAAATGCTAAATATAACGCTATTAAACAATCAACAGCAGTGTTGATATTTTTAACAGACTACAGTATATCTACTCAAATCAAGAATTTTGTTCATATATTTATAGCTAGTATTATTTTAGCAAACAAAATGTAACTGATGCAGTGTATAGAATTTAGCTTTGCTTTAGCTTAAAACATTAGCTTTAGGCTAGCTATTTTGCAGTCCTTATTCCTTTGTTGCAGAAACGTGATTAAAAGTTTAAACACACAATTCATAAGTGACTTTAGTGTATAGAATGTTTGAGAAATATGAATAAGCTTACCTGATGAATCAAAGATGAGATTTAATGCTTCATTTATGCCAAGACAAGCCTTGTTCTTCATGGGGGCACCCATTGTTGTGTAGCGCAAAAACTGCTCAAGTCATTTTGAGATGACTTGGGCACATTTTTATATGGCATCAAAAATGCCCAAGTCAATTAGATGACTAAAGCAGATAGTGTTTTTTAAATGATTCAAGCCTTCTGATTGGCTGAGAACATAGGTAGTTATACAGGGTGGTGCAGCAGTGAAAGGAGAGTAGAGTTAGGCCAATATCTCAATTTGGCCAAAAAATGAGTTAGGCAGAAATGCTATTAGGCTGACGATATAAAGGTCATATGCCAACATGTGGTGGTAAACACGAAAACATTCATGCTAGTAAACAGCCTTGTGACTGTGAGCATATTTTCAAGTTGACCTTTAAATTTTGCTGATCTCACGTGGATGTAAAACCTTTTTCTTGCCTCGCAGTAGTTCCAGAAAGGCATCAGAGTGATCTTCCTGGTTATTACTGTACAAGCTGAGCCCTGCACATCTCCAGAAAGTCCTTTGATTCTTCACCAAAGACATTTATCTAGCTTGATCCATTTGAATGCCTGCAATCTGCTGCTGTGTTTCGTGGCTGAGAATCAGATACCCTCATTGGGCAATCAAATGAAATCACAAAATAAGCCACTTGACTCTTTCAACTAACTGAATAGAGGCCTGATTCAATCTCTTTTTGTAGCTGTGTCTCTTCTTGACACACTGTGGTTTGACTTGATCATTTTCAAAAGGTAAATGCAAGATATTGGACATTTAAGGTTTGCAGTTCTGATATTTATCATTCCATCTTTTCCAAGATGTACTTGGGGATGTAACAGCTCCAGAAAGGAAATCCAGATATTCCTCTCTTTAGAAACACTTTCCAGCTCACCCTGAGGGATCTGAAGGCATTCCCAGACCAGTTGGGATATAGAGGCTTTCCATGTTCTGGGTCTGCCAGTTGGATGTACCTGCAAAACCTCCAACGATTGCCATCCTGATCAGATACCCAAACCCCTTCAACTATCCACTTTAGATAGAAATAAGCAGCAGCTCTAAATCTAGCACCCCCAAACACTGGAGTTTATAGCTTATCTTCAACGCTGAGTCCCACAATATTACAAAGGAAGCTAACTTAGCCACTTATATCCAGGTTATTGTTCTTTCAATCATGATCAATACAGCTGCAGCCAGAATGTATGGGGACTGGTAAATCGAGAACTTTGTTTTTACTAGGGCTGTCAAAATGTACTCGTTAACGTAGGTCGACTAATTTGTAACATTAACGTGATTGACGTTTTTAATGCCATTAAAGCATGCACAGGATGACCCGCCCTGTTCATCTTAGAATTGAGCCTGCGCTGTGTTTAGTACTCCTTACGTAAACAGCATTACAGACCCGAACTTCATCCACAGTTCCATGGAAGCGTCTACTCTGTCGCAGGCTAGATAGAGGGATTAACTGTCTACGTCAGTTCCTGCTCTAACGCGCATTTAGTCTGCAGAAAGAATCACAGTCAGGTGTTGTAAAGGATCTCCTGTAGCAGTCTGTGTTGCAGCAAAACTGTAGAAGCCTTTGACTGAAAACACTTTGTTGTTGTAGGATGGTCCCATGAAGAGAATGCTCAGGGTTGTCCAATATTAATAAGAAACAATCAGCTTTACATTCAGAAAATATTAACCAGTTACTTTGCCTTAGCAACTAGCTAAAAGATAAATAGATTCAAAGGGCCATGTGTAAATGTGATTGTGGATTTCAAAACAAAAGTTCTATGGATCTCTCCTGTATTTCCTTTAAAAAAAAGACCAGTTGCATCCGGTTTTATCCTTTATTTGCACTGAAAATTATAGTTTTTCAGTCATGTTTAGGAATGTTAATTAATTGTGATTAATTCACAGCTACAATGTGATTAATTAGATTAAAATTTGTAATTGTTTGACAGCCCCAATTTTTACCTCAACTCTTTCTTCACCATGACTGATTGGGAGTGGCACGCACATTACTGTAGACAAAGCCTCAATCCATCTATCCATCTTCCATACCATCCTATTGTTAACAACACACCAAAACACTTGAACTCCTATAGTTGAGGCAATGGCTGGCCGCTGGAGAAAGCAGTCCACTAAATACCTCTCCAAATATGTCACATAATGTTTGCTTAGACTGCAGGTTTAAAAAAAAACTTACTATAATGACACATTCTGCTTAACAGGCTGTTACTGAACTGCAGAATTAGTGTGTCTGAGTCCTCCAAGAAACAGCTTCAAGCTACTTGTGGTTGAGCTCCTTGAATGCCTCACACCCTCTCAAAACCTATAAAGGGCTTTTTGCAACAAATTTGGATGTGAGGCACAGATGGTGCCCCGATTCACACTCAGTGTTTGACCCCTAAAACAGGATTAACATGAACTGAAGCATTGACCTTAAACCTGAAATTGTGTCAACGTTTATTATTAATGTTGTGGCTTTTGTCTGTTTTCCCAGTTGTCCCTGTTCACCATTCTTCTCATCACATGCAACTTCAGTTGAGTTTTAGCTTTTCTTATTTAATGTCTGATGAAGGTTGCCTTTTTGAGTTACAGACATGTTTGCTGATATATTCAGGTTTGTACATGAATGCCATTTCTTGCCGGTCCTTGGTGGTTTTTAATCTCTTATCTAAATACTGGAATTAAGATCCTAATCCTTGATTGGTCTGGTTATTTCTAAGTCATCTGGTAACACAATGTATTATGGCAGAGCTCATGATCGTATTCATTACTGCTAAAACTGCGGATTAGTTCCTCAATTGTCTGGCTCTGAAATACCAACAAAACAATAGTTGATTTCAATAGTTGCTTATTAATACTTTGTCATGAAGTTATAAGACTGTTTTTTGTGGATGCTAATGTGTATAAACAAGGATTTTTTATTTTATTTTAGAAAGAAAAAGGGCTAAGGGGATTTTAGATACTCTGATCTGACAATGTTTGTCCCAGTAATCCTATTAATGTGATTGTTGCTTTGAAAGAATACAACAATGACAATCAACAATGAGTGTTTTTCAGAATGCATTGTTTCACCTCTCATTTTCCTTTATACACATCTAATTTCAGTAAGACACTTTTACACAGTTTTTTCTTTTTGTTTGTTTAACTAGTGCATTTTACAGTTCAATCTCAAACGGCCTAATTAGGATCAGAAACAGCTTCATTTGCCACAATTGTGCACAGAAATAAAAAAAGACTTTAGTTTTGCTTTGCTGTTAATTGTTTTAATTTGAAATCAGTTGAGTTCAATTGCAGGATTACCTTGAGTTTTGTTCTGGCTCTACCAGTTAGTATTTGCTGTAAAAAAGAGTAAACATATTTATTTTCAAGCACATTTCACCTGAACATGAAGTGTTCTAGTATCCTGACTTTTACAGGAAATGAGCTTACACTAGGTGTTGTGTGTCTTTCTGTGCTCTAAGAAGGGGCAGTACCAGACATCCATAAAGTATGTAGAGTTTGTTCAAAAGGTCATCCAATTTTTTTTCTTTTTTTCTGAAAAAGAAGACAGATGGGACTAATAGCTGCGTAATATAGGCTTGATTTGAGTCTGCAAGAAACAGCTATTTCCTTATTGTAGAATACAAAAAAAGGTTTGTTTGTCCGTCTGTCTGTCTGTCTGTCTGTCTGTCTGTCTGTCTGTCTGTCTGTCTGTCTGTCTGTCTGTCTGTCTGTCTGTCTGTCTGTTAGCAACAAAACTCAAAAAAGTGTGGGTGGATTAAGTTATAGACGGATTGAGCTGCGTTGTTGGAGGTCTGCTCTCTCCGAGGGCTTTTCTAGTTATACTTCTTTATCTTACTAGATCCAAAGCTTCCAATTGGTTTCGCATTGAACATGTTAGGCTTATCATTGTTCATTTCTGTCAAAACACTGATTACTTTTATTTTCCATATGGGTTTTTGCCAAGCTTTTAAACTGTTTAGATAAAACTTCAACCCCCTGCACACCTCTCTCCTGTTTGTTATTGGAAGCAAGTTTTTGGCGTCCTCAGGTTGTTCTTTTGTACTTCGTGCCCCATGTGAACAACCCAAAGTAGCTGCCATCAGCGCTCTGGGACCAGCTCTCCGTTTGCTGTGCCAGTCAGCGATTCATTCAAGCATTGGTCCATTCTCACTCTAAAGTCGTCATTGCCTTTGGAGTGCCTGCCTGGGCCCGCAGCGGGACACAGCTGATTGCTGTGACAAGACTGCTTCATCTGAAACCCATAGTTTGCCAGAAGGGCTCATATTCAACTTGGTTCTCACAGACATGGGCGGAGTTAGGGGGTGGCTACTTGGGTATATATGGTTGATATGGATATCGGGAACATTTTTAGACCAAAAGTACAGATTGACAACAGCACCTGTGATAAAGCGGATCATGATTCAGGTTTGTGAATCTTTGACTTGCTAAATGTCAGCTTGCTGTTAGTAAAGTTTTGGTACCAAAAAAATGAATGGTAACAAGTTAACGTTACATTATGTGGTTGCAGGGGAAAAACATATATAGATAATACTCAGAAAAATGAAGTAAATATCAGAAAGATGGATGTTCTCTGGATGACTGAGAAACAACTCAAAACGAGTAAAGTAGTGTTACAGTCAATGAATACAGCTAGAGAGTATATAAAATGTAAATAAAACACATTGCGATTTTTTGTTGTCCATCAGTTTGGCCGACAGGGTAAAAAAAAAAATCATAATAAATGTTTACCCTTCCGTTTTAAACTAATACTGACATATTCTATAGGAGCTATTTAATGTTTATTCATTATAATATTCACATATTTAGAATTCACATCGTGCCATCGCTCATCAAGCAGATGAATACATGTAACTTTTCTTCTCCACAATGAAAAATACCACTGATTGCGGCTCCAGCAACTAAATATAAGCAATTAAATTAAACGTGAAAAATGCACATGAAACTGACATGCGCACATGTGTGTGCATAATGAAATATTGGGATTGCTGCAGAGGTTTTTGTCATGAGGTTTTGCACTTTTGCCTTGGACAGATGACTTCTAATGGGTGTTCTGATGTTGTTCTGGAGGTTGAATCCGCTCTCTGCTGCCCAGCCAGAGACTGGGATTAAAAAGCCCACTTGAGCCAAGGTTTAGAAATCAGGGAACATTACTCAAATCAAAGTGATCAGAAGTCAATTGTTGATAGTTAATATTGTTGATTGATAGGGTTGTTTTGCTTCATTAAGGCATAGTAAGTCTAATCCAGTGCTCATCCTCCTTTTGTCTGCTTTAAGGTGATCAGAATACAAGTTGAGAGGCCGTATCATTTAAAGCAACATTTTTTCCCCATCAGTCACCTGGGCTAAGCCCCTGATCTTCTTCAATCCTAAATCCGCTCCTCTTCACAGGTGTTTATAAGTGCTTCAATTTGACACCAAAACACACCAGGCAGATCAGTTAACATAGTCTATTTTTTGCCTAGTTTAAGTTATTTACATTGACTCTATAAACAGTTTTCTTGTATAAGAAATTAATGGTAGTCATATATAAAACTGTTACAAGAAATAATGTAATAATTGTGACACTAAGCCACAATGACTTGTAAATACAGTATGTTGATTCCTCTTTCAACTTTTTTACATTTTATCACAGTGCAACCACAAAACTAACGCAGTGTCCATTTTGATGTTATGTAATATTTGACACAAAGCCGTGCATAACTGCATGATTTTGCAGATCCAAGTTTCACTGCATTTACCGCTGCAAATCTTTCGAAATATCTCTACTAGCTTTGCACACACCAGAGACAGAAATGTACAGTCTTTCTCCCTTTACTTTGCATTAGTGGCAAGACATGAACAAAAATGTTCACTTTTTCAGTGGGATTTAGATCTGGATTTTGATTGCGTTACTCTAACACATTCACATGTATTGATCTAAACTAGTAGTGTGTGATAGAAAGTGGGTGGTATAAGGTAAAAATTATATAAATTTAGCCACAATAGAGATATTAACTATACCGGCCTACCGCGGTTGCACATTTTGATGATGTCATCAAACTTTGATGATGATATCAAACTGTGCCCACGTACTTTGTACCAGGTGCGCAAAGAGGATCAGTACTGATGTTCAATGTTCATATTTAGAGTGAATGCTGTAGCCATTCACACTCTTGAGATCCTCTTACCTTCTTCTGGTTGCTTCCGTATGTTTTTTGAACTTCATCTACTTCTGCATGCTTTGTGCTATTTTAACCATTCAACTTTTCAATTATTCAGCTTATTCTGCTGTTTCCGGCTATATCTTTTGGTATTCATAACCTTTATACTTTTTAAAATATTCAACTTTTTATGGTTTTGAATGGAAAACCTCATAAATTCCGCTAAATTTCGCCTGTTTTGCAAAACTAACTACTTCCACATACTTTCACTTAGAAACACCATTCAAATCTTAAAATGTAGTCATACTCTTCAGCTATTACTGCATGTCTCGGCTTCTTCCTAACTTGTACCGTTTTCATACAATCCTTCCTCAAATTTTTGGTCCCGAAATGATCAGATTTCTGAAAATACATGCATGTCTATGGGGGCAAAGCGATTAAGCTAGAGTGGCCCACTCTAGCAGAATTACACTTTTCCACTTTCCTAATTTTCCACGAATAACTTCCGCTCACTCGCTCATATTTCACTCTTTCTGCACATATTATATATCAAAACGTAGGTTGTCAATTTTTGATTCAGGAAATGTCTCCAAAATTTATGTGACAGTTTTTGTGCAAATCGACCTGAAGCAAAGTGCCCGCACCCAGTAGGGACCATTGGAATGCATTGGGACTGAGCAAAAATTCTGGATTCTGACCTATATTCGTAAAGTAATATCTCATAAACGATGCGACATAGAAACATGAGCCTTGTGCCAATATAACTTCAGACCTTCCTGACGCTCATGATTCAAAAATGTTTTTGATACCTGTTACCGTTTCTCCATAAGTTCTGTTTGTTCGAGTGTAACAAATCTTCTTTTTGCTAAAACGGCTCAGATTCAAAAACGCCAAAATCATGCTCATTTTTACAAAATCACTGCTCCTAGACAGAATGAGGTACACACATGAAACAAACCATGATCCTTCATTAAAGCCTGCTGATACTCACAGTGAAAGAATAATTTCGATAGGCCTTATATTTTCCGAGTAAGAGGATGTAGTTCGGGAGCAAGGAAGGACGGATTAATGTTTCCATCAAATTTATCAACATATTCAACGTCATTTTACGGCTGTAATATTATATTTTCAACAAATTGAGTGGTTTGAGAGCGTTCCCCTATCCGTTCCGATAAAAACGGTAGATTGGTGACGTCGATACGCCTTACGGTTCTTAGTTATCAAGAGTAGTTCGGAAGCTGCGTTACCTGTTAAAACGGCTGAGAAATTAGGAGACATAAGTGAGGTGCTGCACTTAGGCTGTCTCCCCCAGTGAAAGCTGGCGTGTGATTGGTCGAAAAACGGCAGGCCTTTCATGTCATTAGTTGGAGCTCTCTCTTGTGGTAGAAAAGAGAATTACTATACATTATAGCCTCCACTGTAAAACTGAGGTTTCAGGGTTATTGTAAGACATCTCAAACAACTTGTAGATTTAATACAAATCAGTTCACCAGGACTTTGATTACTCTGGAAAATATGATGATCAATACAGTCTCATAGGTACTAGGCAGGCAACAGCGGCCATTTTACTGTTCCAACACCTGGAAAACAGTGATTACTTTTTAAGGGCAGTTACACAGACTTGTATGTTTAGGCGATTGTAGGCATTATAAATGAAGTAAGATATTGTTAGCTAACTTACTATTGTTATCCATTATACTAACACTAGCATTTAAGCTAACATTAGCATTTTAGCTAATTTTGACTTAATAGCTAAAGTTAACATACTGAATGGATTGAGATACAGTTAACCAACATGTTAGTGTTTGCCAACATGCTATCTGTGGCATTTAAGATAACATAAGCATTTTAGTTAACATTAGCATTTTAGCTAATTTTAGCTATCATTTGGTTTAATTGTAACATACTTAATGGTTTGAATTATTGTTAACCAATATGTCAATGTTTGCCAACATGCTACCAATAGCTTTTTTACTAACCATTGCAATGTAGCTCATTTAAGCTAACAATAACATTTTAGCTAATTTTGACTTAACTGCTAAAATTAACATAATGGATGGATTGAGTTACTGTTAACCAACATGTTGGTGTTTACCAACATGCTATCTCTAGCATTTAAGCTAACATGAGCATTTTAGCTAAGGTTTACTAATATTAGTATTTTAGGAAGATTTTAACATACCGAAGGGATTAAGTTCATGGTAACGAACATGTTAGTGTTTGCCATTATGCTATCTGTGGCATTTTAGCTAACATTAGCTATTATTTGGTTTTTGGGTCGATATGAACAAACTGAATGAGTTAAGTTATTGTTAACCAATGTATTCATGGTTGCCAACATACTACAAATAGCTTTTTTGCTAACCATAGCAATTTAGCTAACAAGCTAACAATGGGATTTTAGATAATCATTAAATTATTTAGAATATTTTAACACACTGAAAGGATTAAGTTTATGGTAACGAACATGATACTGTTTGCCAACATGCTACCACTAGCATTTAAGCTAACACTAGTATATCAGTTAGTATCAAAATTTAAGCTAATTCAGCTAATTTTAGCTAACACTTCCTTTTAAGCATATTTTTTATTATACTGAATGGATTGAATTATTGTTAACCAACATGTTTGTGTTTGTCAACATGCTACCACTCGCATTTTTGCTAATATTAGCATGTTAGCTAATTTTCAAAAATATTGGTGTTATAGCTTGTTTTCGATTTATTGAATATAATAAGTCTTCTTTTAACCAACATAGTTGTGTTTCCCAACATGCTACTACTAGCGTTTTGGGTGATATTTGGAATTTAGCTGATAACTCTTCTTTTAACCAACATAGTTGTCTTTCCCAACATGCTACTATTAGCGTTTTGGGTAATAATTGGAATTTAGCTGATTTTTAGGTAACACTGGCATTTTAGCTGATTGTGAGTTTTTCTATGCAGTAGGGTTGGTAGACTACTTTTCTTTTTTCTGCTGATTCTGCGCAATACACTTCAGCAAGTCTTCTACAGTTGACTTCAAATACTTCAGGTACTAGGCAGGCAACAGTGGCCATTTTACTGTTCCAACACCTGGAAAACAGTGATTACTTTTAAATGGCAGTTACACAGATTTGTGTGTTTAGGCAATCTTAGGCATTATTAATGAAGTAAGATATTGTTAGCTAACTTACTATTTTAATCCATTATACTAACACTAGCATTTAAGCTAACATTAGCATTTTAGCTAGTTTTGACTTAATAGCTAAACTTAACCTACTGAATGGATTGAGATACAGTTAACCAACATGTTAGTGTTTGACAACATTCTATCTGTGGCATTTTAGCTAACATTAGAATTTAAGCTAACATTAGCATTTTAGCTAATTTTGACTTAATAGCTAAAGCTAACATACTGAATGGATTAAGATAAAGTTAACCAACATGTTAAGCCGCGTTCACACCGGTCAGCGCGTCCAAGCGTCAAATCGCTCAAACGGACGAAAGTCGACGCTTTAAAATTAAAACCTAGCTGCTTGCACACTTGTGGTCTGCGTCGGCGCATCGGGGCATCAGCGCATCACGTCATTACGTCAGCGTGCGGGCGTGGATTTGTCTGTTGCTAGTTGTTTACAACATGGTGGATCTTGTCGGATCAGCAGCGCGTCTTCAAGTACCGGCTCTCCCGGGCCCGGCTGGTGGTGGAAGATGCATTCGGGATCTGGTCTGCACAGTGGAGAATGTTTCACCGCAGACTGGAAGTCAACCCTGAAGTTGTGGAGAAGTGTGTGAAGTGTGCGTTAGCTAGCGTAGCGTTAGCTAACATAACAAGAAAGTAAAAAAAATATATTTTTTTTTCTATGTTTAACTGCTTACCTGGCACTCCAATATCCTCCGATATCTTCCTCCAAATCAGATCCGATCTCTTCCTGTCTTTGTAAAAAGACGAAGACGGGTCATACAGTTCACGGACATTACATACAGCGACGATCAGTTTGTCCTCCATCTTGAATAAAAAATTTGCCGATTCCCCCAACTTGCGTGGACGCGCTGATGTTCCAATATATTCATGTTCCAATAT
Organism: Valencia hispanica; assembly: GCA_963556495.2. Taxonomy (NCBI): domain Eukaryota; kingdom Metazoa; phylum Chordata; class Actinopteri; order Cyprinodontiformes; family Valenciidae; genus Valencia; species Valencia hispanica. The sequence continues at coordinate 29,247,146 of OY747717.1, read as the reverse complement.
ATTCATGTATGCCAACATGCTAGCAATAGATTTGTTACTAACCATAGCAATTTAAGTCTTTCAAGCTAACAATGGAATTTTAGCTAATTTTGACTTAAAGTGTAACTGAACTCCCTGAAAAAGCATAACCCCTCCCCCAGACAACATAAAAAAATTCTAAAAAGTGGGCGGTGCCAGGAAGAACAGAGGGGTATGGCCAAGTGTTGAGGTAAAGTGGAGGGGGGGAATGTGGGGGTGTGTTCTGGAGAGCAATGACAGCTCGCTTAATGTGACACTGAAACATGGACAGTGACCAAAGCGACGTTGGCAGTTTTGGGCGGGGGGGGCGGTATGTCTGATAGTTTTATGCCCAAACCCACGGGCCGTGTCTGTGAGACCATGGCTGCTGTGACGCAGTCAATGCCTGTGACGTAGAGATGTACTGCTCTCCACCAATCACAAAATTCAAATGCAGTAGCCACAGTTCAACCCTAAGAGGGCAGCACTAAGACGTTTCTAGACCAAAAGGTGTAGAATTACACAAGTTTACACCAAAATGTAAAAAAATCACCAGAAACTGAAAGACTGCATTGGTAAAGACCCATTTATAGAGTTTAGAAGCAAAAAAAGTTGTTTTGTGGTTTAGTTACTCTTTAACAACCAAAATTAACATAATTAATGGATTGAGTTAATGTTAACCAACATGGTACTTACCAACATGCTATCTCTAGCATTTAAGCTAAAAATAATCTTTAAGCTAACATTAGAATTTCAGCTAATGTTAGCTAATATTTGTATTTGAGGAAGATTTTATCATACTGAAAGGATTAAGTTCATGGTAACGATTATGTTAGTGTTTGCCAACATGCTTTTTGTGGCATTTAAGTTAACATTAGCATTTTAGCTAACATTAGAAATTTAGCTAATATTAGCTAGCATTTGGTTTTTGGGTTGATTTTAACATACTGAATGGGTTGAGTTATTGTTAACCTATATGTTCATGTTTGCTACCAAGCTGCGAATCGTTTTTTTTTACTAACCATAGCAATTAAGCTCATTCAAGCTAACAATGGAATTTTAGCTCATTTTGACTTAACAGCTAGAAGTAACATAATGAATGGATTGAGTTACTGTTAACCAACATGTTGGTGTTTACCAACAAGCTATCTCTAGCATTTAAGCTAAAATCAACATTTAAGCTAACATTAGTATTTTAGCTAATGTTCGCTAATATTTGCATTTTTGGAAGATGTTAACATACTGAAAGGATTAAGCTAGGTAACGAACTCGATACTGTTTGCCAATATACAACCACTAGTATTTAAGCTAACACTAGTATTACAGTTAGTATCAAAATTTAATTACATTTTGATTTAACAGCTAAGGTTACCTTGCTAAATAGATTTTGTTCATGTTTAGCGCCATGTTAGTGTTTGCCAACTTACTACCACTAGCATTTTAGCTAAAATTTGCATTTCAGCTAATTTTAGCTAACATTTCCCTTTAAGCTTATTTTTATTATACTGAATGGATTTAATTATTGTTAACCAACATGTTTGTGTTTGGCAACATGCTACCATACGCTTCCGTACATTTTTTGAACTTCAACTACTTCTGCATACTTTGTGCTACTTTAAGCATTCAACTTTTCAACTATTCTGCTCATTCTGCTTTTTCCGAGTATATCTTTTGGTATTCATAACCTTTATACCTTTCATAATATTAAACTTTTTATTTTAGCTAATTGTGACAGTTTTTCTTTGCGTTAGGGTTGGCACACCCCTTTTCTTTTTTCTGCTGTTTCTGTTTATTACACTTCAGCAAGTCTTCTACGGTTGACTTCAAATACTTCAGCCATTTTCTGCAAATTAATTCAGCTTACAGCATTCACACTGCATTTCCGTAGGAAATGCAACTTTTTCTAGTTACACTAGATATTGCAAGTTTAAAATGTGTTGTTTTCTATTTAATGGAAAGGAAACATGTTCAACTTGAAGCATTTTTAATTCGAATATGTGCAGCTTTATTTCTGTGCAATATGAAATTTATAATTAATCAGGAAAGCAGAAAGAAATGTGATTTCCCTTTTTATATTTTGCACTTAAGGTTAAACAACTTTGAACTTTGTGTTTTCACAACATTTAGCTTTTATTTTATTAAAAATATCTTCTTTATGTTGTAAGAATTTTTGTGTTGCATTTTTTGTATAAAGATTTGAATAGATTTGATTTGAAAGTCAATGACTTAATGCAATCTGCTGGGATTCTTTAAATAGAAAACTTTTAAACTGATTGGAATGTTTGTATGATTGTATTGAAATTTCTTTTCTTGTAAAGTGCCTTGAGTTGACATCTGTGGTGATTCTAAATAAACTGAACTGAATTGAATATTTTTAAGTTCATTTTGCAAAAATAAATGTTCTTACATTTGCATTCTATTCTTTTTTTGGAGCTGCTGTTCTCCTGGAATGTGTCTGGAATGTGAGAATGTTCAAGAACAGCCATTTTAACAGATATAAATTGAAGAAAAGAATATATCGCATTAAATATTGTTACCGCACATGCTTCAGATTATATCACAATGTAGATTTCAGGCCATATCGCCCAGCCCTAATCTAAACCATTCCATTGTAGCTCTGGCTGTATGTTTAGGATTGTTGACCTGATGGAAGTTAAAACTCGACTACACTCAAGTATTTTACAGCCTCTAACAGGTTACCTTTTAGGATTACCCTTTATTTAACCGCATCTATCATTTGATCCACATTGAGCCAATCCCATATCATGATTCTGCCACCACTACATTTTGCAGTTGGGATGATCTGTTTAAGGTAATGTGCATTGTTAGTTTTCTATCATACATTGTTCCCATCATGGTTTGGGGCAGGCTGTAAAAAGGATTTCTTATAGTTTTCTTTAAACAATGACTAAATAACAAAGATTTGTGGCGTGCACAACTGATAGCTATCCTGTCTGCAGGTTCATCTTCAGCTGTAGATCTCTGCAGCTCCACCAGAATTACCATGGGCTTGTTGGTTGCTTCTTTGATTAATGCCTTCACATATTAATTATTTACTATTTAGAGGGCTGCTGAAAGCAGTTTGTTGTACTGAAATGTATTTTAAGGGCAAAAGAGGGCTGAACACATATGAACACAAAACTTTTCCACCCTGACATTTTGGAAGTCTACCAAATAAATATCAAATGGAAGCCCGGGGGTGCTCGGCTTTTCTCTGTCGAAAGGGTAGGGAAATATATACAATATATATATTAATTATTGGTCATAAACGCAGTATGAATATTGGTTCTTGATATTGGCCCAAAAGTTATCAGATCGGTGCATCTCTAGCAAAAGCTCCTAAAAGAAAACTTTATTTCCTCTAATGTAACTCCAATTGTCTGTGGAAGCTTGCTGTCATGGAAAAGCTCCCATTACCCAGGCGAGTTTCCCGTTAACATCCCACCTGCCTCTGGAGAACTCTGGTGGATCACACTAGATGATCATCCATAGGGATAAAAATAATCAGCAGAGGACGCTCACGTTTGTTTTCTGTCTAGCTCTGTGGTTTTCACATTGTGCAGTGTTTTTGCATAAAAAAAAACTTTCTGTACATAGTTATCATAGCTTAGGTCATGATCAGTGGTAAAAGTCTAATTGTGCCTCATACACACTTCCGTTCACTAACGATGAGAAGTGCCAGTTCACTTTGAAGGTTTGTGCATCTCTGCTGTCATGGGAGTAATTCAGCTTTCCTTGCATGACCAGCAGGAAAATGAAATTCATTTGAGACTAGCAGAGCAGCTGTGATCAAAGCTCAGCTTTTTTATTTCATTAAACTACCGGGAAGCAGCAGCTTGAGTGGGTTTACTGTGGAGAAAATCAAATGCACTCATAAGAAATAATTATGATTTGAATGTGCTGCCCGGGATTCAAACAGTATATGTTGACCTGTAAGACTTTTTTTGGTTCAGATGGTGGGCAGCAGCCCTGTTTCTCAGATAACTTTTGTTACCCACAGTCAGCTCCTTGTAGACTGAATTGGGGGGGGAGCATTGAAATTCGGGGGGGGGGCCATTGAAATTCCCTGGGACTCCCCAAATCCTTGGGATTATAATGAAAGGGTTGCTAGGCTGCGATCTATAGGGCCTATTGTGGGTTCCTATATGGATTTAATGGTTGAACAGGGAGCATCAATGACCCACATTGCGCCCACATTCCACTGCTTTTCAGTTGCTCTCTTTGCACTTTGCCTGATTTCTCTTTCTGTGATTTAGCTGTTCCTAAATCCGCCAGTTTTATCCAATTTAAAAATGTCCATTAGCAGCATATAGGGACACACATTAGTCCTTTTTCAATGTTACCCTTTGAATTTCAGTCAACCAAGACCTCTCAAAGACAAATGAAGTAACATTAACTGTAAGACTCAGTGGCCTATGATTAAGAGGTTGTTGGCAGGGAGAGATTAGAGCCAAAGTGGTTATTTACCGTATCTGCAGTATAACCACTTCAACCTAATGGGAGGCCTGTTCCTTCAGTTGCTCTTGGAAAATAGATTTTAGCAACAGCTTGATCTGAGTTATGTCTTCTGCTGTTTGTTGCACAATAATGCTGTTGGAGCAAGTATTCTTGATATAATGCCATGGCAAGATTGGGTTCTACTCAACAGGGCTTTATATATTACTGAGATTAAGCAGACACTTTAGTCGAAGGCAACTTGTTGATATAAAGTAAAGTATGGTGAAATATAAAATTGCCCTTTCACTGACTGACTTAAATTTAAAATAAGTCAGTCAGTGAAAGCATAGGCTGTTTAATCGGGTCACACATATCACGAAATATCTAGCATTTATGCAGTAAATATGTGAATTTTCATTGCACTTGATTCAAATGCATGGATTTTTAACAGGTTCCTCCAGAAACTTTTACTGATGTGCTGAAGAGGTAACTTGTTCATTTGAATAAGGCGTGTTTGAGCAAGTCATCATGTAAAACAGCACAGGGCAGTGAGACCTGAGGACTAGATGAGGGAAATGCTGCTGTAAACTGGAACACTGTTGGCGATGTGGAAATATTGTTCTGCATGGCAACATGGGAGACCACCAAAACACTAGCAAGTCAGCTAGCAAGACACATTATTACATTTCTTAAAATGTCTTGTCTATTCAATAAATAGTTTTATTTAAATATTATATTATATCCCAGAGTGACCTCAAGGGGAACTGTGAGGGGTAATTGTTGATCAGTAGAATTTGATACACACAGACACATACTGGTGATGGCACACAACAACTTGGCATGCATTTAAAGCATTGAATGCATTTGGATAGTGGGCATGCAAGATGGTCACGACACAGAGATGAGTTATTTCAAGTTGATTTTAAAATTGCCAAGTTTTATAAACTTGCTTCAGAATGATAAATATAAACTGCATGGCCCCCCGTTAAATGTTTATCTCTCTTTTTAAACTCCCAAGCCAAAACTCGTAACTCGGGGCTTAAAGGCTCTGCTGAGAACCAGTTTTCTTTCTTCATTCAGTGGACACAACAGTCATCACTATTCTCTCTGACACATTCATGATACACTGTAGAGAAGAGCAATGGCGGAAATGTGTTACTGCCTCAGAAGACTGATGAAGCTGACAGCCCTAATGCTGACAACCAATATTTGAAATAAATGCCCCAGTCTGTTTCCATTAGGCTTCTACAGTCATGTAACACAAGAGTCACCTTTGTGAGTTTTAGGCTCAGTTTATGGTTTTTTTCAGAAATCTTTAACGGGAGCAACTCAAAACTTAAAGCCCACGTCGTTTCCATGTCAGTAATTACGTAAGTTTAAAAAAATATCTACCACCCTAATCATATTTATTGCAGTTCAGAAGGTTTCCTCAAGTGTCACAGTGGAGTACGGAAAAGCTCTTCACGGGTTTTCCTTACGGGTTTACAAACTTTATCCTGGCACTTTTCACTTCGTTGTTGTTACCAGGCAAAACACAACATTATAAGTGCATTAGAGGCTTAAATATTTAAAAAAAAAAAAAACATTTGCAATTAAGCAAAAAAATTATAAAAAATTCATACTTTCAGTTGCAGTTTGAAAGTTGAATTTTGTTTGAGCATAATGTTGGAATGAAGCTTAAATTATGGAAGAGCCGTGTGCACCAGTACGTAAGTAAATGTAGTCATCTGTATATCAAGATTAGCCTGTCTGAAAAAGACATTATGTAAATATATGGAAATACAACGTTTTACATCTTACTAGTGTTACTAACAAAACTGGTAAAGGTTTTATTTAAATTTAGCATGGTTAGGGTTAACTTTCATGTGACAACCATTTAGCTCAAAAACATTGAATCTGTTCTTTTGCTTTTTCCCCCTGGGTAAAATAAATAATATTTCCTCTTTATTTGTTGCCAAATAGAGGCCAAACTTTAACCCGTAGTTTATGGATATTGAAACAATTTGTTGGAATATTTGGATGTTGGAAACTTTATAAGAAGCCAAAATGCTTGGGGTGAGTCAAACATTGGGATATCAACATCAAGTTCCAGCTCAAACAAAAACTTTCATTTTTTACATTTGTTATCAAATGCTATACAGTTCAGGCCTGTCAAAAGTTGGCCTCAAACAGATGGATTAGAAACGTAATGTAATTTCTTATTGATTTTATTTCATTTATTTGGTCAAGGAGGACAGTGTGCCTTGATGAACATTTTAAAATAAAATAATTTAAATGCACCTATGATTCCAACACACAAACTGTCTTTTTTACTTTTTTACAGTACTATTTGTTTTTACTGAAAAAAGATTTGTCGTGTTTAGATCCTTATCGTCTTTTAAGCTTTTATTGATATCACAATTTTCTATGTTTGTAAGTCAAACCTTAAAGTAAAGGAGGAAATTTAGAAATGGCATATTTGATGAAAGAGCAGAAAATTTGTATAAAGTGCAAAGGATACAGATCAAAAGTTTTCCCCAATGAACTGCTTGCATAATTAGATCTTTCATTGTACTCAGTTTCCTAATAGATTGATGTTGCTGTCATCTTTTAAGGCAGGCTGACACCACAAAAAAAAAACTTTATTCTGCACGGTCACCTTTTCTTGAATTAATTCAACACCTTAGAAGTACTGGAGCCACACAAAAGTTTGTTTTTCATTGGCTTCATGAGCTTCAAGTAATAAATTTGACAAATTAATCTGAACTTCAATTTTGAAATTTTCCTTTCATCATAAGGCAGTGTTTCTCAAACTATGGGGCGAGACCCACTAGTGGGGTGCAGAAGTATTGCAGGTGGGGCGTGACATCAACGGGATTTAAATAGTTTTTCCCCCCTAGATTCTGTCGTTGTAAATGTTTCACTGCACTGTAAATTAAATCAACCAGCTCCCCCCTCTCACAAAATTAAACACACTCAAATAAATTAGCAATTGTGATCATCATTGTAAACAGAACCGGAACCTGGAACATCGGGCTGGGAGTTTGACGTTGGAATATATCGCAGCAGAACAAAACAAGCTGAAGTAGCCGCATTATCAGAGATTTTATCTACAAAATATACAAATATCTAAAAAGATCAGGGAATGTTTCAGAGTCAGAGAAGTCACACGGTCAACCATGGAGGAAATACAGGGATGAGTATCTTGCTCTTTATTTATTTTATTAATATTTTTTTATTTTGTACTTTTGAAAGCTTTGTAAATTTGATAAAACTACAACTTTTATTTTCTCCAACTGTGAGCTGAGGTTCTACATGTAGCAACTACTGACAGCATATATTTCTGAGCCGGTTTTATACCAGTGCGCAACCCCTTCTTCCAACTAATTTATACCCTTAAAAACTTGTAGACTAACTCGGCTATTTAAACAAGTAAAACACTTTAGAAATCAGGCGTGGTCACCATTCTGTTGGAGGCGATAAAAGCATGGGGGGCTTGTGTATGCTCCTTTGTCCAAAGTGGGGAATGATAAAAAAAAGTTTGAGAAACACTGTCATAAGGTAACACCACTTCACTTCGCAGCTTGTTAATTACCCCTTTTCCCCATTTTAGTGTCTCTTGGGTGATCCCGCTTCTCCCGCCTGTTTTCTATTTAATCAGCTCTCCCAGGACTCAGGTCTGGATAATTAGTGACTGAAACTTTTATCACCATGGATTCGGGGCAGGGAGAGCCTGGCTTTTACAACGGACACAAGCAGAAGATGATCATGAAAGTAAAACATTGTGCAACGACAAAACCGCTTTGGTAAATTAAACCATTTATTTGCTCTCAATCTGTTCAAACAGGGTGGACATATCCAAGCGTTACACAAGATAACAGAACAATAGCCATCTCTAATCGTTTCTGGTGGGTCTTATTTTCACAATGCTGAGCTAATTGTTGCATAGCAGCATCATGCAGCTGGATAATAAGGTTACAGTTCCCAGGAGGTCCATGGATGATGTCGCCTCCTCTTGTCAGCTCTTCTGTCCTCCAATCATCATTTTTATTCTTTATTCTTACTGGTCTCTGTGACGACATTTGTTTTGTGCAGAAACATCTTATTATTCGCATGGTATTGCTCCTTCACTTCTCTTACTCATTAATCTAGTTAAAGACAGTGAGTGTTAACAATACTACAACCCGTTTAAAATATTTCTATAAGAAAAGGGTCGCAAGACAGAGCATGTTGCTGCTTATTGGCAACTTGTTTTGGAGTTGGTGGAGACTAAAAGTATAATGTTGCAAAAAAGGTGACTATGAGTAAATATGTAAATGGAGCCTTCAGATGAGTCTTTTATTGCAGTAGTAGGCTATAGTCTCACACTGAGAAAGTGCAGCAGTTATTTCTGGAGATCTTATACCATCCTCCTCACTGCGCCAAGTGAAAAAACGACGTGTTGTTGGTCACAGATCCAATTATATTTTACAATTTTTAAGAATTATTTTGACTATAGATTATGGTTTTCATGATGCCAAAATTTAAATTCATCAGTATGACAATATCTCCGTTATCCTAATTAGTGCAAAACCAAAAAAGTAGTTGGCAATTCAGTAGCCATTTAATCTTAAAAGTAACTGTTTTTGTCTTTTTAGGTTGTGGGTTCAGTAGAGCGTCCTCCTGCCACATGTCAATGTGTCCCTGTGCTTAAACACAAAGTTATTCACTGATCTGCACATGGGTGTACTGTAAATGCTTTACACCGTAAATTATACAGTATTTAAATAAATTTAATGATATAAATTAATTACCATTTCATTTTATATTGCACAAACAGTGAACTGGAAAATATGTGCTAGAAGTATAATATCCATGATGGAAGTATGTTCCTCGGATTCAGTTGTACAATTAATTGGAAAACTTATTTTTCTTTAATAAGCAAGCTAACAGCTAGCTTAACTTAGCATAAAAAAATAGCATGCTGCTTCATGCAACAGCAAATTGTTAGCCTACCCTCAAACCAATATTATATGCCTTTCAAAATACCTTTTTACATCGAAAATGAAGTAAAAATAGAAAGAATTATGATCAAAAAGCTGTGTGAAGAAATTCTGTTTTGTAAGCTTTAACATCGACTGTACAGAATCCCTGGGATACTAGTTTTTTGTTTTAAGTACAGCATAGCATAGCGACTGGTAATATATCCATCCATCCATTTTCTTCCGCTTATCCGGGGTCGGGTCGCGGGGGCAGCAGCCTAAGCAAAGAGACCCAGACTTCCCTCTCCCCAGCCACTTGTTCCAGCTCCTCGGGAGGAACCCCAAAGCGCTCCCAGGCCAGCCGAGAAACATAGTCCCTCCAGCGTGTCCTGGGCCTCTTCCCGGTGAGACGTGCATGAAACACCTCACCAGGGAGGCGTCCAGGAGGCATCCTGACCAGATGCCCGAGCCACCTCAACTGACTCCTCTCGATGTGGAGAAGCAGCGGCTCTACTCTGAGCCCCCTCCGGATGACTGAGCTTCTCACCCTATCTCTAAGGGAGAGCCCAGACACTCTGCGGAGGAAACTCATTTCAGCCGCTTGTATCCGTGATCTCGTTCTTTCGGTCACCACCCAGAGTTCGTGACCATAGATGAGGGTAGGAACGTAGATCGACCGGTAAATCGAGAGCTTCGCCTTTTGGCTCAGCTCTCTCTTCACCACGACAGACCGGTAGAGCGCCCGCATAACTGCAGATGCCCCACCAATCCGTCTATCGATCTCCCGCTCCATGTTTCCCTCATTCGTGAACAAGACCCCCAGATACTTAAACTCCTCCACTTGGGGAAGGACCCCATCCCCGACCCGGAGGAGGCACCCCACCCTTTTCCGGCTCAAGACCATGGCCTCGGATTTGGAGGTGCTGATTCTCATCCTAGCCGCTTCACACTCGGCTGCGAACTGCTCCACCGAAAGCTGTAGATCATGCTCCGATGAAGCCAACAGGACCACATCATCTGCAAAAAGCAGAGAACCGATCCTGAGGCCACCAAAACGGATCCCCTCAACGCCTTGGCTGCGCCTAGAGATCCTGTCCATAAAAGTTAGGAACAGGATCGGTGACAAAGGGCAACCTTGGCGGAGTCCAACTCTCACTGGAAACAAGCCCGACTTACTGCCGGCAATGCGAACCAAACTCTGGCACCGGTCGCACAGGGACCTAACAGCCCGTATCAAGGGGCCCGGTACCCCATACTCCCGGAGCACCCCCCACAGGGCCCCCCGAGGGACACGGTTGAACGCCTTCTCCAAGTCCACAAAACACATGTAGACCGGTTGGGTGAACTCCCACGCACCCTCCAGGACCCTGCTGAGGGTGTAGAGCTGATCCAGTGTTCCACGGCCAGGACGAAAACCGCATTGTTCCTCCTTGATCCGAGGTTGGACTATCCGTCGGACCCTCCTCTCCAGAACCCCTGAATAGACCTTAACAGGGAGGCTCAGAAGTGTGATACCCCTGTAGTTGGAACACACCCTGTGGTCCGCCTTTTTAAACAGGGGGACCACCACCCCGGTCTGCCAATCCAAGGGAACTGCCCCCGATGTCCACGCAATATTGCAGAGCCGCGTTAACCAACACAGCCCCACAACATCCAGAGCCTTGAGGAACTCCGGTCGAATCTCATCCACCCCCGGAGCCTTGCCACCGAGGAGCTTTTTAACGACCTCGGTGACCTCAGCACCAGAGATTGGAGAGCCCGACCTGCTTCCAGATTGGAAGGCGTGCTGGTGGGATTGAGGAGGTCTTCGAAGTATTCCATCCACCGACCCAAAACGTCCCGCGTCGAGGTCAGCAGCACACCATCCCCACTGTAAACAGTGTTGGTGGCAGACCGCTCCCCCCCTGAGACGCCGGATGGTGGACCAGAATCGCTTCGAAGCCGTACGTTTTAAGCACAGCATAGCATAGCGACTGGTAATATAACCACCTTTAATTACCATTGCAAGTAAAAATAAAACTTTGATGTCCCCTCATTATGCACTCAAAAGAAAACAACCCTAGCTAGGTGTTTTGAAAAGTACTTTTTAAAAAATGAGCCAAAAATATGGACATATTTATTCCACAGCAGCTGGCTTTTTAACCATAAGATTTTAAGCAGTTGCTGCAAAGTATATTCATTTATTCTAAAACTGTCATTTGGACATGCAGGTGTTACAGCAGAGTGCATCATGTCTAGTATTTAAGGTCCATGCTTGTCATCTGGTTCTTTTAATTGTGCTCCCTGATATAATGCTCCTTCCCACTCTCTTTATGAGCGGTTTGGCTACGATTTATGCTCATGCAAACACACACACACACACACACACACACACACACACACACACACACTTTCTGTTTTCTCTCTTTCCAGTTTTTATAGCACAGCTAAGACACCCCCTGATGCTACTGGGAAACAACACAAACATGAGAATAAATTGACCTCACATTAAATACATGTTCATTAAATGTGCATTCAGCTGTGAAGTCTACCAAGGAGTTTCCTCTCAGCTGAACTGGACCAGCTTTAGGTAATGTTCTGATAGTCCCACTGTAGGCCTTCGTGGATTGCAACTAGAAAGAATCCAAATGTGTTTCTTGCTTAAATTGACCCCTGATTTAAGTTGACAGATCAGACATGCAAGGTGCCTCAGCAGACCTTCAGGCTCGCTGATGAGGGGAAAACGTGTTCGGGACTAAGTGCATGCACAGCTTTTGTTTTGCACTAAGCAAGCACAATAAGGGTAATCACACAGCTTGGATGTTTTACTTAATAGATGAGACAACATTAGGTAGGGCCGGTGTTTCTGAGTGTTTTTTTTTTTTTTTTGGCATCTGTGAACACAACCCAGATTTCTTAGTTGACTTAAGCAAAGATATTTGGAAATATGTGTTCTCCGTGTAGATCCCTTGTTAACTTACTCCATCTAGTAAGAAGAGTTCATGTGAATGTGTTCAGTTTCTATGTAAGAGCAAATTCCTGCACAGAAAGGTATAGTGCCTTGCCAATGTATTCATACCCATTGAACTGTTTCACAATAATGCGACCAATGAATTTTGGGGGGATTTATGTGACAGACCAGTGCAAAGTATCACATCATTGCAAAGCAGAAGGAATTTAGTTGTATGTATTTACCTGTACTCTGATGCCCCTATAATGCTAGTGCAACCAATGGCCTTCAGAAGCCACCGTGTTGATAGCAGTTGGATGCCTTTGTCTAATATCTGTGTAAATATCGGTACATCTGTTGTTTGAATGCATCCTGAAGACCAAAGAGTGCAGACAGGTCAGGGAGAACGTTGTGGAGAAGTTTAAAGCAGGGTTAAGTCATAATATGATATCCCAAACTTTAGACATCTCACAGAGCACTACTTAGTTCATCATCTGAAAATGGAAGGAGTATGACACAACTGCAAACCTACCAAGACATAGCTCCCAACCTAAACTGACAAACAAGGCAAGGAGAACAAGGCCTATGGTAATTTTGAAAAAGCTGCAGAGATCCTTAACTCAGGTGGGATAATCTGTTGATACAATATCTTGTATCGCTACAAATCTGACCTTTATTGAAAAGAAGCAAGAAGAGAGTCCTTGTTAAAAGAAGACAATAAGAAGTCTAATTTCCAGTTTGCCCCAGACTCTGCAAACATGCTGAACAAGGTGCTCTGGGCAGATGAGAATGAAAGTGAACTTTTTGCCCTGCATGCTAAAAAGTTCATCCCCCTCAACACACCGTCACCAGTATTAACCATGGTAGTGGCAGTATCATGCTGTGGCAATGGTTATCTTTAGCAGGGTTCAGTAAAGCTGGTTAAATCTGATAGGAAGATAGATGAGCTAGAGGGAAATCCTGAAAAAACAGTTAGAAGGCTGGGCACTCATTTATCAAATGTTCGTAGAAACTGTCCTATATTCTATCCTATGAATGAAATTTAGAATGTTAGTTCGAAAAGTCAAAAGTCAGATTCATGAAAGGTGTGGTGGCCACTCGTACACATGTTCATCTGATGATAAATCCCACATGTGTGTACCCAGGTACTCGTGCCTGTTCTCAGTCATTTACATACAGAAACGCCCTCAATTAACCATATTTGGTAACACCAAATCATCTGTCACATAAATTAAGTCCTTCCGTTCTTCCTTAAAATAATGGCCAAGAGAGTGAAAAAAAGAAATTTCAGTGACACCGAGATCGAGGTGAAACATAGGTGGGGCAATAAAAAATAATTCATGATGAACAGACTTTAAAAAAATGGGCATAGTTAATACAAATTCATTTCCACACCGATAGTTTTTGCCATCAGCGATTTCTCTGCTTCATTTCCCCAGCAAGCAGCCTTTATATTTCTGCTGTAGAGCAGACATAAAAATGTGGCAAAGAATCATTCCATTTGCTGTTATTAACTTCTTTTGAAACCCATAACTTTTTTGAACATATTAAATAAGTTAAATTTGTACTGAACATTGTACTGACCATGTGTCAGCTGTCCACTGACCACTACCTGGTGATGGGTTGGCTCCGATGGTGGGGGAGGACGCCGGACAAACCTGGAAGGCCCAAACGTGTTGTGAGGGTCTGCTGGGAACGTCTGGCAGAGTCTCCTGTCAGAAGGAGCTTCAACTCACACCTCCGGCAGAACTTCGAACACGTCCCGGGGGACGCGGGGGACATTGAGTCCGAGTGTACCATGTTCCATGCCTCCATTGTCGAGGCGGCTGACCGGAGGTGTGGTCGGTGCCTGTCGCGGCGAACCTGCTGGTGGACACCGGCGGTAAGGGATGCTGTCAGGCTGAAGAAGGAGTCCTATCGGGTCTTTTTGGCTTGTGGGACCCCTGAAGCAGCTGATAGGTACCGGCAGGCCAAGCGGAGTACGGCTCGAATGGTCGCGGAGGCAAAAACTCGGGCGTGGGAGGAGTTTGGAGGGGCCATGGAGAACGACTTCCGTACGGCTTCGATGCGATTCTGTTCCGCCATCCGGCATCTCGGGGGGGAGCAGTCTGCCACCAACACTGTTTAGAGTGGGGATGGTGTGCTGCTGACCTCGACGCGGGGCGTTTTGGGTCAGTGGATGGAATACTTCGAAGACCTCCTCAATCCCACTGGCACGCCTTCCAATCTGGAAGCAGGGTTTGGGGACTTTGGGGCGGGCTCTCCAATCTCTAGTACTGAGGTCACAGAGGTCGTTAAAAAGCTCCTCGTGGCAGGGCTCCAGGGATGGATGAGATTCGACTGGAGTTCCTCAAGGCCCTGGATGTTGTAGGGCTGTGTTGGTTAACGCGGCTCTGCAATATCGCGTGGACATCGGGGCCAGTTCCCTTGGATTGGCAGACCGGGGTCGTGCTCCCCCTGTTTAAAAAGGGGGACCACAGAGTGTGTTCCAACTACAGGGGGATCACACTTCTGAGCCTCCCTGGTAAGGTCTATTCAGGGGTTCTGGAGAGGAGGGTCCGATGGATAGTCGAACCTCGGATCCAGGAGGAACAATGCGGTTTTCGTCCTGGCCGTGGAACACTGGACCAGCTCTACACCCTCAGCAGGGTCCTGGAGGGTGCGTGGGAGTTCGCCCAACCGGTCTACATGTGTTTTGTGGACTTGGAGAAGGCTTTCGATCGTGTCCCTCGGGGGGCCCTGTGGGAGTATGGGGTACCGGCCCCTTGATACGGGCTGTTAGGTCCCTGTACGATGGGTGCCAGAGTTGGACTCCGCCAAGGTTGCCCTTTGTCACTGATCCTGTTCATAACTTTTATGGACAGGATTTCCAGTTTCGGTGGCCTCAGGATCGGGTCTCTGGTTTTTGCAGATGACGTGGTCCTGTTGGCTTCATCGGAACGTGATCAATAGCTTTCGCTGGAGCGGTTCGCAGCTGAGTGTGAAGCGGCAGGGATGAAAATCAGCACCTTCAAATCCGAGGCCATGGACTTGAGCCGGAGAAGGGTGGGGTGCCTTCTCCGGGTCAGGGATGAGCTCCTTCCCCAAGTGGAGGAGTTTTAAGTATCTGGGGGTCTTGTTCACGAATGAGGGAAAAATGGAGCGGGAGATCGATAGACGGATTGGTAGGACATCTGCAGTTAGGCGGGCGCTGTACCGGTCTGTCGTGGTGAAAAGAGATTTATCGGTCGATCTACGTTCCTACCCTCATCTATGGTCACGAACTCTGGGTGGTGACCGAAAGAACGAGATCACGGATACAAGCGGTTGAGATGATTTTCCTCCTTAGAGTGTCTGGGCTCTCCCTTAGAGACAGGGTGAGAAGCTCAGTCATCCGGAGGGGGCTCAGAGTAGAGCCGCTGCTCCTCCATATCGAGAGGAGTCAGTTGAGGTGGCTCGGGCATCTGTTCAGGATGCCTCCTGGACGCCTCCCTGGTGAGGTGTTTCTGGCTTGTCCCACCGGGAGGAGGCTCAGGGGAAGGCCCAGGGGAAGGTCCAGGACACGCTGGAGGGACTATGTTTCTCGGCTGGCCTGGGAGGGCCTTGGGGTTCCTCCCAAGGAGCTGGTCCAAGTGGCTGGGGAGAGGGAAGTCTGGGTGTCCTTGCTTAAGCTGCTCCCCCGGGACACGACCCCGGATAAGCGGAAGAAAATGGATGGATGGATGGATGGATGGATGAACATTGCTGTTTGGTTCTATCAGCTCGGGGAGAACCAATTTGAAAAAAATCACTCTGCCTGGGAGAAAGTGACATAGGCAGTAAATGCGGTCGGGACAGTGGAGGTGTTCCTGTTGGAAATAAAGAAAAAAATGGTTTCATATCAAACACAATACAATAAAACGTCCCTCAGCACACGGCTTGGCCAGATCTCCTACTGAGGGTGCACTGATCATCATATTTGATTGCGAGTGACAGGATCTCCATAAATGATCACCCCCAACATTAAATTATATCTTTCTTGTAAATTTCAAATATTTTTAGAAAGTTTAATGCAAATCCGTCCATAACTTCTTCAGTTATTTTGCTTAAAGACATACAGGCGCCAGCATAAGCTCCTTGGCGGAGGCGATAAACTGCTGAGAGAAATATATCAAAGTAAAGCTGTTTCAGTGATGCATTTCATCCGTTCTAACAGTAGATGCTGTGTGTATGCACAATTAGAAATGTACTTATATTTAGGAACATTTCTACGCACAAGTACAAATTGATAAATACCACACAATGCGTAGAATTGTTTCTACGCACGAAATACGCACAGATCTGTGCGTAAGTACGGTTGATAAATGAGGGCCCAGGGGTATAAATTCAACTTCTAGCTAAATCAAAGCATGTTATTCAGTTCAATTAAATTTTAAAATACTTTATTGATCCCAGAGGGAAATTAAGTGTTGTTGTAGCTCATACAATTAATTCTTCAAGGAGTTGTTGTAGATCATTGGGTTGGTTGTGGGCAGGAAGGATTTCCTGTAGCGGTCTGTATTGCAGCGAAACTGTAGAAGCCTCCGATTGAAGACAACACTCTGTTGTTGTAGGATAGTCTCATGAAGAGGATTCTCAGTTGTCCATAATTCAAAAGAATTATGGACACAGTGATGTTTGACCTAAACCTAAATCAAATCTAAAATATAAAAATACATAAACATTGCTGGTCATAATTACTCTCAATCTATGACCTTAAGCTCTTATAGTAAGAAAAATTGACTAGATGCACAAAGTTGGTAGAAATATATCTAAACTATTGACTGAGGGAGGCTAAAGTATAATGTGAATTGCACTTTTCCGATTTTTATTTGTAAATGATTTTGAAAACCATGTCTCATTTTCTTTTCACTTCTCACTTTGTGTAATATTACGTAAAATTACATTGAAATTTGTGCCTGTAATATTACAAAATGTAAAAAATCTTCAAAATGTGTGAATACTTAATCAGTAACAGTTGAGACAGTAGTTATCTAAAAAAAGGTCGATGATTTAGATTTAACTTTCTCAGAACTTTTAGAACCGCTCAGACGCTGATGTGTCTGTTTTGATTTTTGATTTTCAGTATGAATTCAAAGCCAAGAACATCAAGAAGAAGAAGGTCAGCATCGTGGTGTCTGTGGATGGAGTGAAGGTGGCACTACGGAAAAAACAGAAGGTGAGTCAGTCCTGGTGAACTCTACTTGTTGACGGCCTAACTGTGTCTCTGTGCCTAACGACGCAAATTTGTGTCACACACAGAGAAAAGAATGGACATGGGATGAGAGCAAGATGTTGATTATGCATGATCCAATATACAGGTCAGTTGCAAACTCACATCGTTCATGAGTCGTCTAAAGAGGGTGTTACCAGTGAAGCATGTATATGTGAAGTCTTAGAGTATTTAATTTTGCAGAGATGGTTAATTTGCAGAAATGTTAGACTGATAAAAACGATCAGTGCTATTTGTGGAACTAAAAAGAAGTCATGGATCCGGATCTGTGCATCATTTCCCCCCCAATCTTTTAGTAAGGGCTACTGAAGGCCATAGAGAGCAACACATGCTTTTCACATAAAGCTGTTACTTTTAAAATAATTGCAATGTACAGTGACTTGCAAAGGTTTTCCTACTTCTTAGATTTTACTACATGTTATGTTATGTTATAACCCCAAACTTCGATGCATTCTATTGGGATGTTTTGATTTAGAACAGCTTAGAGTGGTGGATAAATGTACAGTTCAAAGAAATTGATGGATGGTGAAAAAACAAACACAACAACAAAAAAGAACATGGTGTGCAAATCTGTGCATTTGTGTTCAGCCCCCTCTGAGTTATTTCTTTGTAGAGGCACCTTTTGATGGAATTACAGCTGCAACAATTCTGTGGTTTGTCCTTACCATCTTTTTGCATTTTGGGAGGGGATTTTGCCCATTCTTAAGAGCAAAATACCTCAATCGGATTGAATGGAGAGGATCTGTTAACACACATATTTTTTCTGTCTTACTATAGTTTCTGACTTGTATTAAAGGTGCTATACTGAATCTGCAGAACAAGCTAGCTTTTCAACATAAACAGTCACAGAACTCTCACCCCTCCCATCGTCTATCATCCATAGGCCACGCCCCTCCCTGATTCAGGAACGCACATTGCCACAGTAAACGAGAGAGGGCAGTCACAGTATGGTTAATAGTCTTTTTGTTTTCCGCAACTTCAAATTACGTTTTTCTTTTTGGGACTCTGGTAGTTTGTCCTAAAGTGGAAGTGGTAGCAGCCGGCTGTTTCTCCTTCTCTGACATTAATGAGCGGAGAACCTCTCACACCAGTTGTGTTCTGTTGCAGAATGTGGGAGCACGTAATGAGTGGGGGAGCCATGTAAATGCAGAAATGCGCCTGTCAGATGAGCAAATATTCTTAATGTGCCTGTTGAGGGGCGAGGTCCCGCCTTTTTTGCCTCTGATTGGCTAGCCTGCTTGATTTATTGCTAATCTAATCTAACTAATTATTACTCTAATTACTACTCAAATCCTAACATTCGAGGACCATTACCTAACCATTAACCTGACCTATATTCTAATCCTAATATTCGAGGAGCAGTACCTAATCCTAATTTGATCCATTTCTTAATTATAACATTTAGGACCTGTACCCAATCCTAATCTACAGAAGGCGGGACCTTGCCTCTAAAAGGGTACATTTCTAATATATATCTAATATTTCTAATATCTGGTGAAACCGACAACCGGATGGTCCAATCCTTGGTTTCGTATCGAGCCATTTTATTGGCTGAGGTTTTTAGACAAATGCGATAGAACCACTTAAATATTATTATTTTTCTTTTTGTTAGTTTTTTTATTTCCACAAATATTTATTAATATTAATAAATATTAATATAAAAATGAATGAAATTAATATTTAGCTATAACATGTTAAAACAATGTTAAAAGGCATGAATTTTTTTTTTACACTGGCTTGTTTTGCAGAGTATATATAGCAGCTTTGCTCTATCTGTTGTTGTCAAACTCAATCACAGAAGGTCCCAAAAACCTTAAACTAAACGAGAATATGTTAATATGTAATGGTACATTTTTTCAGTGTTAAGTGAAAAAGTTAAACTTTCCCCACTTTTTTCTACTATTGATTTACTCATTATCAATGATGAATGCTTTAAAGTGGTAAAGAGCCTTGCGGATCATCTTCCTGATTTTATTTCACCGAGCATTTCAATCTGCTTTCATGATTTCCAGGATTTTCTACGTATCACATGATTCCCAGGACTTGAAGATCTTCAGTTACATTGCAAGAGATGGCTCCAGTAATTCGTTCAGATGCAATGTCTTCAAATCTAAGAAAAAGGTACAGTTTGGTCCACTGTCTAATCCTAAAAAAGTGCTGATTACACAGAAATAACACATTTTGGGTGCTTATTGATGTGGCCAAAAATGGATGGATGGGTCTGGCAAGATGTTAATCCACAGGCTGCAGAAGATTACAGTAGTTTAGTGGTGCATGAAGACTAGAAACAGCAACAAGCCAACCTAAAATTCCCTTAAATACAGAAAAAAGGTATAAATTGTTAAATAAAATCATTGCATACAGTCATGTGATAAAATATTTACCTATTTGTAGATCTCTTTCTAGAAGGTGTATGAGGTGTTCCTTTTTTAGATCTTTTAGCCTGCTTTATGTTGCCAGAAAGGTTCTATTTAAGTGATAATTTGAATGTACAGGTCTGGCAGTCCTCAGGCATCGGTGCTTCTACTGAATCTGAATCAAACAATGTGGTTTTTCACAGCTAATTTTTGATTAAACAAGGTGAAAATTATTATTTTTTTCACATCATACCATGTTAGTTTGTATAGCTTTTTGTAATGTAATAAGTAAAGTAATTTGAAATCTGCGTTTTCTAATTATCGGTTATCTTTGTCTGATGAACATTTCAGTTTGATAAAGTTTGACAAAAAGGCAAAAATTGAAGAAATCTGTAAGAGGGCAAATGATTTTTCATGGTACTATGCTTTTGAATTTTATTTTCATTTGGAATACATTTTCTGATCATGGCAGTTCAGCTATCCATTTTGAGTTATAAATTGGATCTTGAATTCAATTTCCATTGGCTTACTTAATAATCGCTCACTTAGCAGAACACAGCATGCAGTGAATACAAAACAGCTGTGCTAAAGGACAAGGAGTACAAATGCATATTTCAGAAAATCATATCTTCCTTTTCTTCTTTTAGGTTTTTTCTTTGTATCTCTGCTGTCATCGTACATTGTCTTGGCTTATATGTCAGTTATTTTCCTATCAGTCAGTTGTCCCATATATCAGTCATATGACTGTATTTTCTCTGACAAAAATGATTAGCTGAGTAGGAAAATAGGTTCTTGTATTGCTTCTCTTTTGTGTAGTATAGTAGTAGCAATAAACAGTTATTCTACTTACTTTTGAATACCTATGTTAGCAATGAGCTAACTCTTCCCTCCTTCTCAGACACAGGCCATGCGTATTGTGCGAACAGTGGGTCAGGCATTTGAGGTCTGCCATAAGCTGAGTTTGCAGCATGCCGAGCAGGACACTGATGGACAGGCAGACGGAGAGAGTGACAAGTCAACGGAAGAGCCCAGCAGCCAAGGTGAGGACACGCTTCTTTACAGAGCACAAGAAAAGCACATTAAAGAATATGAATGTGTGATCACTGGAGGTCTGATAAGATCTCGTGAAATGGCGATATTAGAATGAAAGATGACATATCCCGTCGGGGTGAAGGCTATTCAGTTGCCGTAACATTGACTTTGTCTGGCAAAATTACAAGTGAAGTGAGTGACAGACAAGCCATAAACTATTTAGATCATAGGGTGACCATTGCTCAGGAGTTAGGTGTTCGTCCTGTATCCAAGGGGATGCCAGTTTGAACCCCTGCTCTATCCCCTCGGTCGTTGTGTCCTTGGTGGTGGTGGTCAGAGCAGGGTCCGGTGGTGCCAGTATACAGCAGACTCACTTCTGTCAGTTCGCCCCAGGGCAGCTGTGGCTACATTGTAGCTTATCATCACTTGTGCTTACCATCGCCATGGGTTTTAGTGTATGAATGTGTGCATGAATGACTGGATGTATTGTAAAGCGCTTTGGGGGTCCTCAGGACTAAATAAAGCGCTATACATAGAACGGACAACTGTAAATCCCAAGATAGTTCTGTGCACAGATTGGTGGCCCCAAGTGTCTTCAACTGCAGGCTTGCTCGTTCGATTAGCTTGCAGGGTGAACTGCCATGGGCTGAAAGGCCACCTAGCAAGGAAGAAGCCAGTACTCCAAGTGCAACATAAAAGATTAAAGTTTGCAAATGCATTAGCAGTGAAATTTTTGGATTTACATTTGGAGGAATAAGGGCAAAGCTTGCAAGCCACAGAACCATCTCAACTGTGAATTTGGCATCATGTTGTGGTGGTATTTTTGCTGCCAGAGGGACTAGTGCGCTTGACAAAGTAGATTCCATCACGAGGATAAAACTTTATGTGGAAATATTGAAGCAACATCATCAGGAAGTTAAAGGTTGCTAATGTATGCAACTTAACAATGTTCTTTCTGACTGGCCTTCTTGAAATGGTACTGTCCAATCAGGTTAAGGCGTTAAGCTTTGGGTCAGAATTTGCAGCTGTAACTTGAGAGTCACACAAAGAGATGGCATGTGCGTTTTATCTTTGCTTCTTATCTTGATTCCTGCTCTTTATCTGTAACAATATTTATGTCTGTGCAAATATAAATCTCTGGCGACCTGTCCAGGGTATACCCCGCCTCTCGCCCAGTTACTCCTGGAGACAGGCACCAGTCCCACTGCAAGGAGAGATAGATGATAGTGGATATATGGAAATATACATTTTCTCTAAGCCTCTGTCAAACAGCCCAATAGGTCAGTTGCGACTTTTATTAAAATTTTAAAACATGTGAAGCATGCTTTGGAAAAGGTCCCTTTAAACCTGGATGGACTGAAGGTCTTTATTGTCCCATAGAGATAGTCTTTTGCACACGTTATTACATATTCCAAGTGGCAGATATAAATAACTCACATAAGGTGTAGCATCGTAACTATACGCAGCAACATAAACATTTCTTGCTGTATATTCACCAATAACATTTTACCCCTCTAAATTAACTGGTTTTGCAAATGTTTACACAACATTCATGTGTCATTTCAATTAATTGAGCAGGTGTTTCATTGAAGACAATGCAGGTGTGTGTATGGTTGTAAATCAGAGAAGAAAGCAGGGTGCCAATAATAATAATAGTAAAAATAGTTATTTGCTGGTGAAATTTTATAATGACTTATTCAAATAAAAAACTTTAAATCTGTCAAAATCCTGTGCTAAATTTAACGGCCTGAAGTTTCTCTCTGGGTTTTTTTGTTCAACTTGAAGGCTTTGCTGCTGTAATGCTCAAATAAATTCACATTTTACAGATTTGTTTTTGTCGGATAAAAAAAATAAAAATCTTTCACTTTATTAATTATTTCAGTGTGATGTAAGCATCTGTCGGGAACATCTGACACACATGTGGTGACACAATGAGTTCTCATCCAATTCATGAGCTTCATCTTCACCTCAGTGATCAACCATGAATCTGTCAACATTGGCGTCTACCTGCTGCTTGTTGTATTAATGATAAAAATAAGCCCTAAGCTTCTTGTTTATACATAATTCACTGGAGTGATCTGACCTAGATATGAAGCCCCCTGGGGCAAATGTTACCTTTTTGTTTTAGTCACAGCCAGGAACAGAAAGACTGAAATTCTTTGCATGATGGTGTTATTTTTTTATTTACCTCTTCATCAGGAGCTCTGGGTAAGTTACTTTTCATCTCTTTAAACCTCAGCTGCTCAATGGAAAAAACAAACAAACAAGCAATATACCAAAAAGTTGCTTAAGGTATTGTACATGGTTTATTTTGTGTATGATTACGATTTTTATTATTTAAAATCTTAGCTGCGGATGGGTCTGCAAAAGAATTGTTATAATTAATACACTGTGGTATTAGAAACATGACATTCTATGATTACTGTCAGATTGATCGAATGGCCGTTCAAACAGAATCATGTATTAACCTCTGCAAGGCACTTTAAACTCTAAATATTTGATTCTGACTAAATTGGACTGAGGCTTCTAAAGCGATGTCTCCATGCCTTATTAAAGCTAATATCACCATCAAACAATACCAGCTTATTAACTTTGAATAGTTATCAAACAGCAAAAGTATAGATGTCTGGTGAAGCAGCATAACACACAAACTTAAGAAATAAAACAAATACTGTTGACCTAAATGCTCTTTGAGAGCAGTTTCTGTGGGCTGAAACTCAACCGAGCTAATAACTGTAATTTACACAGTGAATCTATAGTTCCCTGGTATCAGAAATCTCTTCATCACATCTAGATAAATTACTGTGTGGTTGCCCTCAGAATAGCTTTTAGCAATCATATCATCTATGTTTAATCTGTGTTTTATGAATAATTTAAGGTCAGACATTTGAGCTTTCGGAAGACCTGTAGGAATTTGCACATAAGTATAGCACAGAGAGATGAATCCAAAGTGGACTATTTCGTGTTTTTGCTTCACAGCTCGTAAACTAACAGGAGCTGAAAAAGATGAAGAAGATGGGGACACAACTGAAAGAGGAGGAGGAGGAGGAGATTCTTTGGTTGGTGGTTCTCTCTGTGAGAAGGCAGTCGGTGAGATTCTGCAGAGCCTAGCCGAACTGAATGTGGTCAGACCAGGCCAGACAATCATGGTAAGATGCTTAAGGACACATATTCGTGCTTTGAAATAATATAACTACATAAACTGAGTTAAGAGTACATTTTTGTACTTGCTGGTTCAGTCCTCTACTGTAATATTTAGAGCCAATTGCCTTTTGAATATTACAAGCAACGATGCATAGATTTCTTGGTTGATAGTCAGAATCAGACTGGAATCAAAAATCAGATTCTTTCCTGGTGCATGAGCACACCATAATGAAGTTGCGCTCAAAAATCTGAATTAATTCAGATCTGTGAAAGCCCCTTAGGTATGCAGATGCTTTGCCCCTGTAATAGCATGTGTTCAGGACGAGATTTTACTGTGTGAAGGGTCAAAGTTAGCTACATGTAGTTCTCCTTCATAGCGTTTGTCTCACTATGGGGAACACCCCAGGCGTGACCTCATCAGTAGCTCCTATTATACTCTGCCAGCCAGGATTGGCTTGAGACGAGTCTGTCAGTTGAGAGGGGGCCAGGCCCCTCCATCTAGCAGCACTGATCACTGATCCACAGGGACGACTGTGGCTCAGGTGGTAGGAATTCGTCCCGTGATCGGTGGGTTGCTGGTTCCCAGAAGTTCCCTCTGTTTCTCCAGAGAGCTGTTATCTGGCGCCTT
The DNA here is from genome assembly GCA_963556495.2 of Valencia hispanica. Lineage (NCBI taxonomy): Eukaryota > Metazoa > Chordata > Actinopteri > Cyprinodontiformes > Valenciidae > Valencia > Valencia hispanica. The sequence goes on along the minus strand of OY747717.1, from coordinate 29,222,452 downwards.
GCTTAAGCGTCCACAGACTCGAGTGCGAACTTGGTCGCCGGGCGCTTGGTTCTGGGTTCAGTACTCCTAGAGAAACATACTCCTACTCACTGCTGCAAAGCAGAAGTTGGAGCCACGAAGGTTAGCAATAAGCTTCACCTGAGTCAAAAAGCTCTTCCTTGTAGTGATACTGTCACTGTTGCTAACAAACCTCTTCGTCCACCTAGTAGAAATACTACCGCTGTGCTAGCTATCAGCAGGTGACAAAGCTTACCCCACCTAGTTACAGCAACCCCCTGATTATGGAATCTGCAAGGGTTACCAAAAAAACTGAGAAACATCAGCCTTCCCTTCAGCTTCATCTTGAGCCTGAGAGTGTTTGTGAAATGCTCAGTGGCGGCTGATGGCCACGACATGGGTGGTGGTACCGTGGGGACGTCTGCATATGAGAGGGATTCTGCACTGGGTGGCCGTCAAGGGGTAAATACACTCTCATCCCGTAGGGTGAGAATCTTAGCGGTCTGTATGGCTGCACTACGTCCCTGGAGAAATGGTAAAATCTCATCACTCAGGGTGTACACATGGGTGTGATGCAGAGCAAGAAAGTTGTGATCACAGATGCCTCCCTGTCAGGATTGGGGGGGGGGGGGGGGGGCATCTTCGAGGGGCGAAAGATAAATGGGTCCTGGAGTCCACAGATTTGTACGTTTCACATAAATTATCTAGAGCTGTTGGCTGTTCGCCTCACACGGGAAAATTTCTTCCCTTTCTTGAGGGGAAACCATGTGTTTGTCTTGATAGATAACACCCCTGTCGTGGCTTATATCAACCGGCAGAAGGGGCTGAGGTCCCTAGGCCGCCATCTGCTGGCTCACAGATTAATAATTTGGAGCAGCAGTCATTTTCTGTCACTGAGAGACACTCATGTTCCCGGGGTGTTAAACCAGGGGGCAGACCTGGACTGCAGGAGGGAGTCACCTGTATGCAGACTGGAGGCTACATCCCGAGGTGGTCAGGATGGTCTGGCAGCATTTCGGGCAGGCCTCTGTGGACCTTTTCGCCTCACAGTCGAACACCCATTGTCCCCTGTTATTTTCTCTGCACAATCAGACTGGGTGTGGATGCCTTCACTCACGGCTGGCCGCAGCTCCTCCTTTATGCAATGATCTCCCCAACTCTGGCCAGAGTCCGGAGGGAGGGGCCTCTCAATGATCCTCATAGCGCCTCATTGGCCGTCAAAGCACTGACAGGTGAAGATAACAGCTTCTCCACAGGGAGCAGTGGCCTCTCCTGCTGCGGAGGGACCTGCTGTCAGACCTGCTGTCTCAAACACGGTGGGAGATCTTCCACCCCCACCCAGAGAGGCTGTCCCTACTGTATGAGTGGTTTAGTTTGAGGTCTGTGGGTCTCCCAGAAAAAGACATTGAAACTATCCAGAGCGCAAGAGCTTCCGAGACTTGGTCGCTGTATAACTGGAAGTGGTCAATTTTTTGAAAAATGCTGTGCTGAGGCGCACAAAATACATTTTCAGTGTCCTGTGGGTACAGTTTTGGCCTTTTTACAGGATATGGTGGATAAGGGAAAAGCTTTTTCCACTATTAAGGTTTATGTGGCTGCTATCTCAGCCTGGAACATTGGTTTTCGGGGGAGAACTGTGGGACAACATCCCTTAGTGAGCAGGTTTAAGAGAGGAGCCCGTCGCCGGCTCCATGTCAGTAAACTTCTGGCTCCATCATGGGACCTCCCTCTAGTGTTGGATGTTCTGATTGGTCCACATTTTGAGCCATTAGAAAACTCGGATCACAAATATTTGACTCTGAAGACTGTCTTCCTTCTAGCAATAGTCTCAGACAAGCGTGTGGGTAAGTTACACTCCCTCTCTGTGCATCCTTCATGTGTTCAGTTCTCTTCAGTTAGGGATAGAGTGACTCTATCATCCTACGTCCTAACCCTGCTTTTACACCAAAGGTGCTGGGAGCTTGAACTCCAATCAATTTGGTGTCGTTTGGTTCTCCACCTTTTGCGTCAGAAGAGCAGGAGCACCTGAGTGCCCTGTGTCGAGTGTGCACATTTATATGGACAGGACCAGGGATTTAAGGAAAAGTGATAAACTTTTTGTTTCCTTGGCCTCAAATAATTTGGGGAATTCTGTTTCAAAGCAAAGAGTTTCTCAATGGATTGTGGGCGCATACGTCTAGGGGGCTGCAGCCCCCTGGGGGTTTACGCGCGCATTCTACATAAGGTCTCTCTGCATCATGGGCTCTCTGTAGAAGAGTGTCTATTGAGGAGATATGTGAGGCAGCGAGCTGGGCCTCTCCCCACACGTATGCTAGGTTCTACTGTCTCGATGTTACGGCTCCGCCTCTAGCTCATTCAGTGCTCAGTGTGGCGGCTGTCACATCAGTCAGCCAGGAGTAACAGACTCTATGATGGCTGGACGTAGGACTGCATCGCAATCCGGGAGTCAGGATTTTCCCATAGTGAGACACGAAATGAATGCTATGAGAGAGGACTTTAGGTTACTTGCATAACCCTGGTTCTCTGATTAGCATGAGTGAGTGTCTGGCAGTTTATTAACGTGTGGGGAGAGGCCCAGTTCATATCTCCTCAATAGACACTCTTCTACAGAGAGCCCATGATGCAGAGAGACCTCTCGTAGAATGGGCGCAAGTAACCTAACGTTTCTGACATAAGTAAAGTGTGTGTGTGTATGTGTGGGGGGGGAGTTCTCAGTGAAAGCTGAAGAAAATTAGAAACCCACTAGAGGAGCATTACAATTTTTATGAAAGTATTTCTGTTTGTTTTATTGCTCGGTAATATGCAGGCTAAGATTTTTCCTTTACAATGCCTGAATATCACTGTTTTGCTACAATGTAATTTTTTTACAAACATTAAGATGCTGAAAATTGTGTTATAAAATCCTTCTCAACACAACAAAAAGAGAGCTAAGACTGAAAGCTGGCTAGCTAAGTTTCTAACTAGCTTGCATTATGTCAGTGGAAGTTTTTAGGTTTATTCTTATTCATGGTATACTTAATATTAATAATTAATATTCTTAATAATGGGAGTTTCTGCCAGTGTGAGTTGTGATAACCCTGTGCTGTCTCCTTGTATCTTTACAGATGTATCCAAACTATCTGTACATTCATAAACAGGATGACAGAATATTAATAATAGAAGATTTATCAAATGTTAAAACACATGTTTCTAACTTATTGTTTAAGCATAAGAATTGTGAAGCTCTGTAATTGTAATGTTCTTAGTAATTTAAGTAGATTATTGTAAATCAATCCTTATTATACAGTATTATCAGGAAAAACACTGGTTTTGGGGATTTGGTATCTATTCTTTATTTTAATATTTTAACCTGTTATTTTAATCTTCCTTCCAGTTTTTATTCTGTGGGAGCCCTCTGCCTCGGGAGCGGTGGTTCGGCTGTGGCTGCCTTGGTACTCTCCAGGTAGTTCTTGGGTGGAGGTGGGGGTCTCAGTCTTCCCTCCAGTGGGCGCCCTGGGCCGGTACCTCAGCTGTTGCTGTCGATCTGCTGCTGCCAATGTAGATGGCTTCCCGATGGCGTTTACTTACCTGGCTCATCTGTTCTCAGCCCAATGTCCTTGTTTACTGTTGCTTTTAAGTGTGTGCGTACATGGGAGATGGGTTGGGTGGAGGGGGGTATAACTGTGATCATGTTTTTTGTTCTGGAGGTGGGGGGTTATGTGGGGTCATTTTAATCTGTAAGGCACTTTGTATGAAAAGTGGTTTATAAATCAAGTTTGATTTGATTTTTGATTTAATCTATGAATCAAATTACCCAATTTTTAAATAACCCTTTTTGTGTTAAATGCAATAACTATTCAATGAAAAGTCCTATTTAGTATGACAAAACCTTGTCTTTTCAAACTGAATATGAATGCAGTTTTACTATAAATTAGTACTATTAGTAAAAATTTAATCGACAGCTTTAAATGGGGAAAATCACATGACTGATGTATTTAGGAAATTCTGCTCCAGATTATACAATATTAACAATTCTATATTTTGTACTTGTAAAAAAAACCCTTTAAAAATCAGATAGAGATTTTTTTTGCAATGCAGTCTTTATTTGTTTTTAGGGAAACATTTCAAAATTACACATCACATACAGAGTTTACCAGGAACACTACTGCACCTTCCACCTCCCTAAATATTAACCAATCCGTGCCCCACCCATTTAACCCCACCCTCTCTACCAAGACATAAACCACTGTTACCACCATACCCATCAAATAGGACAAGATGGTGCAAGTTCAAGTAATACATTTAAAAAAAGGTACATACCTAACCCATTGAGTTAGAAATCTCCCCGATTCCAACAACCCAGTTTTGGACTGTAATAGGCTTTTATTTTAATATGCTTTTGAATCAACTTTTTAAAGCACATTTGTTAAAATGGCCAGCCACACAACCTCTCATTTACTGAAGGTGCTATCCAGACAGCAAAGAGTGCACATTTTGTAAGATATGTGAGGCTCTACCTTAAAGGCAAAAAAGCAATAGTCTGCCAAAGAAAATCCATTTAGTCTGCCATAAAAATCACTTGGAAGATATAACCTTTGCTGAATCACAGAAGAAAGTAGGAAAACTGGCAAAGGCAAAGTTTGAATTGATTTTATGTTACAAACCATTTTAGCCTCCACTTAAAGACACTGCTTCGGGCAAAATACCTTTAACACTGTTGGCCAACTAAAAAGAAAAATATTGCCACTAATGTAAACTTCTCTTACTGCATGTTTTGACTCAAGTCAGCAAAATCCAAATATGTATTTTCTCTCAACAGAATTAATTTAATACTTAAATGTTTTAAAACTTGTAGTCAGGTTATATTTTCTGTAATTCTGCACCATGTTTTCTGTTGTACAACCATATACAAGGACTTGCAAAATGATTCATACCCCTTGAGCCTTTCCCATTTGTCATGTTACAACAACAAACTCTAGGTACCTTTTTAGGAATTTATGTGATAGAGCAACACAAAGTAGTGTGTGATTGAGAAGTGGAAATAAAGATGCTGGTTTTAGCTTTTTTTTTTTTTACTTATAATAATCTCTCACCTCTGATGTTTGTCTGTATTTTGGACCCATTACTCTGATATTGAGGTGTTCTAAAACTTTTAACCAGTAGTATATGTAGTTGTAAATAAATTATGGCAGTAAATGTTCATTTTCTTCACATTTCAATCTTCTCATCAGTTCTGGCACTGCCAGTGGCACTGAGGCAACAGAACCCTCCTCGTTGTAATGACTGCAGGTTTCATCAATTAAACTTTGTTTTTTGTCACTGTTTGAAATTGACTCTGCTCCTGTGTAGAGTTTCGGCTTTTGTAGTACAAAGTTTCTAGATTCCTCATTAGGCTTAGCAACTGTAGAGTATCTGATAAAGATCAGAACCTACAGCTCTCCATTGACTTATACTAGATAATGTTTGCATGAAATGCCTAGCTCCTTCTTGCATTAGATAAATAGGTTACATTGTAATTAAAAGTGTAAAAGACTTATGTTTGCTACTTTGACCAACAGGATGACATCACCATCCCTGTGGTAGAAGGAATTGTTATGCTGTGAAAAGACAGGCAGGGATTAGAGTGGGGAACCTGAATATTCCTGCTCGCCTTGTAAAAGGGGGACACCTAATCCAAAAAACCCCGTCTGTTATCTTTGATTTCTCAGAAACGTCACAGTAATCCATCTGAGGGGTTCTCAAACATCTGCTCCATGAAGATAAGCGGAGAATGATGTGGGGACTGAATGATGAGATTTTAAAAACTTTAACATTTTTGGTAGAAGTGAAGCTTGTGTCAGATATGGGGTTGGCATATGTGGGTTGGGGAAAATTGCCTGGCATGTACTAGTAAAACTAGTAACTAGTAAAACTGTGCAGCATAATGCATTTTATTTTTGCAAAATACAAAACACTGCTGTTACTACGACTTGGGCTGGAATAATTTAATGATTTGCTGTAATAGCAATTATCATTATATTATTTACATTATTCATTCCAGCTGTTTTATTTGAAGCTCAAATATTTATAAGGGGAGTGAGAGAAGACGGATAAAATCCTGGTTTGGTTTTCATTAATTCATGACTAGGATTTTAAATCACTGTCTGTCAAAGATATTTTGAACAAGAAATCCTAATTCGGCCTGCTTATTGATGAAGCTGTTTACACTGTTATCTTTGCAGTAGGAAGGTCCCAGGTTCAAATTCCAGCGTGGGGTCTCTCTGCATGTTGCATGTTCTCCCCGTGCATGCGGTGGTTCTCTCCGGGAAGCCTGGCTTCCTCCCACAACCCAACAACATGACTTTGAGGTTAATTGGTACTCTAAATTGTGCGTAGTTGCTTGTCCCGTGTATCTCTGCGTTGCCCTGTGATGGACTGTCTGGTGACGTGTCCAGGGTGTACCCCGCTGAGATAGATTGGAACTGGTTCCTGACTAGTTGGAAATTTTATTAATTAAAGCTGATATCAATTTGCCCATAATTTGTCCATCATTCTTGTTTTATTTTATCAACGACTGCTAATTTATTTTATTGTCATTTATTTTCTTTTTCAAAATTCTTTTGATTAGCTATATGCCTTTGATTGATTTAGCTAGTTCAAAATTATTTTTACAAATGTAAACAAATGCATTTTTGTTGATATATTCTTTTGGCTCTAAGTTGTGTTTTTAACTGTAATATTTTTTTTTTCTTTTAGATATACTAATTGGAATATTTCATGTTCTTAATTTAAACTTTTTGTTTGGTAAAACGTATCTTGTCATTAATCAGATAAGTGGGTTTAATCTGTCAAAATTATAATTTATATTCCAAAATACAGTTTGTTTATATATATTTTTTCAGTAGGCTAAGGAACTAATAAGAAGCGTTAGAAAAAAAACTTATTAGTTATTCATATTGAACGAGGTTTAGTTTTTTTGTGCTGTGTTTCCCTCTAGTGGTGGAATTGTGACATTACAGATTTATATAGACCCATTCTATATCCCAGCAGAAAGAAAAGAGGTGCAAATAGTGATTCCATGTGTTTATGTGCCTCCGCCCCCCACCCTCCAACATTAATAACTACACAGTAAAGTTTCTCAGTGAGATCCCAGACAAAATGTAGATTTACTCATCTTCTCCAGCCACCTTTACAGTGTGAAAAAGGGAGTGAGACAAGAAGCTGCTAAGGGACTGTACAATTTCCTCAGAGAAACCGATGAAGCTGGAGATCATCTGGAAAATCATTTTAATATTCCAATGTGGGAAATTGATAGAACGAACCAACATAGTTATGTATATGATGTAATACTGAGCTCGAGTTATTCTATTTATTGTGATTAGGCACAGCAGGTCTCAGATCAGGTCTTTGGATCTCCATCCAGGCCTCTGAGCTGCCAGTTTATTAACTGCATTGATTTGACAAACTGGTAATGGTTGTGGGATCTGAAAGGAGAAGATTGAAAACCACTGTTTGTTTTTTTTAAACTAGAACAGTGATCTCTATATTAATTTGATATTTTTTGTCAGGACATTGATCGAAGGTCCGTCTTCACTGTGACGTCTCAAGGCATCACTCCCAGCAGCCCTTGCTCTTCGTCTCTAACGCCACTGGCTTCTCAGCACTACCTGCAGCTCCTTCAGCAGCAGCTGCAGCAGCAACAGCAGCACACCCAGGTGGCCGTCGCTCAGGTAGGACGCTCACACAGGTAGAACACTCACACACACACACACTCACACAGGTAGAACACTCACACACACACACACACACACACACACACACACAGTGCTTACTGTGTACAGTACGAACAGCAGAAAGCAGATTGTGAGCATGGGAATAATCAGAAGTCAAAATCAACACCTGTTTCATAACAACAATAAAGAGAGGGATTATTTATATTTTGGGTTTTGGGTTTTTTTTTACTTATAAAAAGGGAAGATAACTAAATCCTAAAATGCACTTTAGTATTATCTTGTTTATTTTTAGTTAAATTAATTAGGAATACTACTCAGAAATATTATTTTAAATTATATCATAATATGCAAAGTAAAATGAGACTAGTACCTGCTTAGAAGATCAAGATCTTGCTATTGTGCAGTTTTGGTTTTGTGTTTAGTAAATTTGCATCAACAAAGTAAGGCTGATCCCTCAGTTAAGAGGGATGCATCCTGCAACATCTCAGAATGTCCAGCAATAGTTTGATGCCCCTGCAGAACCTGTAGCTCCATTAGAGGAAAAAAGCTCCAAGATCGCGATGCGTCCTCCTCCCTTCTCTCACAAATGTCATCTTATGTTATGAGTCTGCTGTCAGCATGGATCTTTATTTGAGTCAAGGATCTGCCAGTCAAAGCTATATTACAACCTGCAATCTTACATATTTCATACCATCTGCAATGATAAAACAGACGCAACCCTTATATTGGGTTATATATTGTTGTATAGCGGACCAAAGCATATTAAATCTTACTTTTAATGACAGTAAACATGTTTCATGTTGATTCTGTACCACTAGGGGGCAGCACTGAAACAAGAATAAGAACAGAAAATAAAGCCTGTTAATTAATGGAATTTATGAAAGCTGCACTAAATTAATATCTACCATCTCCTTATATGTAAATATTTTAACACCCCACTAAGTCAGTGTTTCCCAAAGTGGTTTGGGGGGGCGCCCCCTAGGTGGGGCTCAGAGTCATTGCGGGGGGGGGTGCGGTATGAATGTATAGAAATTAAATACTAATATAACAAACAGGTTTTTGACGAGGCTCCCACATAAACGCAAAGCAGAAGATAAAACATCGTCAAATAAGCTTCTAAACCAAATTCCTTCCCAGCCAAAGAGTAGAAAATATGACGAAGCATATCTTGCGTTTGGATTTGTTACACCAAACACCTGCAAATGCTCAACTGAGCTCATATAAAGTTTTGTACATAGTGGCACAGTGTGAAAAACCGCAGACAACAGCAGAGAATTATAAACTTCCGTGCACTATGGACATAGTTCCATCTATGATTCATAACAGAGGCCAGTAAACTATGGATTATTCCTCTATCCAATAATACCATCAGCAGGCGCATTTATGGGATGTCAACGGACATATAGGGACTTTGTAGAGATCTGGACATTTGGGGCAAAGACTATAGGAAACTGGGAAACTTAAGAGGGCTGCGAGTGTTCATGAAGCACCATTATTACAGTGCACACGCTGCATTACACACCGCGACACACTGGCGTCTGAACAGCCAGGTCCTGAGCTGAATAATGTAAGGATCAATGTCTTCGGCACAGTCAACTACATCATTTGTGATACTGTGCGAGAAAATGGGTTCTGACGGACAGCCGTTCTGCTTCGCAGTGAGTCCTGATAACTGTCATGTGGGAAGGTGCTGTCCAGGGTCTTTAAACTGCGAGATGAGACTCGCATCTTTTTGAAGGAAGAGGGCAGTGATCTTGGCCACAAATTTTACTGTAACAAGTTTTTAATGAAACTAGCAAACAGTGGCATATTTCTGAAAGCAGTGTTCAATGAACCAGATTCAGTGACGCAGGGCACAGACACACACCTCCACCTGGCAGATAAAGTGACATCACAGCAGGCTCACACCAGTTACTGAAAAGTTGTGTTGATTGAATTCCAAAACAACCTTTACAATTGTGTTTTATTAATTCTCAGAGTTCTTTATGTTTAAAAACCAATTGTGCATAGGCAGGCATTAAAAATGTATTGAAAACAATGTTAGATATTGCCACACAGTAAAAATAATAAAAAGATTAAACAAAATAATAATTACGCAGTGGGGGGATGAACATTTTCTTATAAACCAAAGGGGGGCACAGCAAAAAATAGTTTGGAAACCACTGCACTAAGTCATCTTGGAAGTGAAGCAAGTGAATTTCAGTCAGGTACAATCATCAGGTACAATCGTCAGTCAACCTTTTTCTGTGGATGCGGTAGGAGGTGAGATGAAACAGGAGATCAGAGAAGATCATTAAACAGGCCTTTTTAATGGATAATATTTGCTGACAAACAGATTCATTCTGCCCTTTGCTCCTGCTCCAGGTGCAGCTGCTGAAGGACCAGATGGCGGCAGAGACTGCAGCTCGAATGGAGGCTCAGGCCCGCATTCACCAGCTGCTGCTGCAGAACAGGGACCTGCTGCAGCACCTGGCGCTGCTCGTGCAGCAGCTGAAAGAGATGGAGGGCCGCTCCCCAATAACAACGCAGGAAGGACAGTCGCAACAGGACGCTCGGGCTGACGGACACAGTAAGTGATCCGACGGACGACTAAAAGAGACAGTGTGATTCATGCAAACAATGTCTGGTCAGCTTCTTCAGGTGCTGCTGTCCTCATTTCTTGCCCCTCTCTCTGCCTGTGGACGGAGCAGACAGTCACAGCATTATTCCCGCTTGCTTTCTGTGACTGTCTGCTAACTAAAGGACAGGTTTTATTGGTTCAGAGGCTGTTTGAGGAGTCCAGCTATCTAAAGGCTTTTTCCCTTAGCGCCACTTTCAGCATTTCACTTATCAGTATAGAGGAGAAAGAAACTGGCCTCCAGGTGGGAGTAAAAGCAATTCCATAAATTCTTGATGATGGTCAGGGCCTTGTTATTTATTTATTTATTTATTTGCTAAAAATATCTTTTCAGAGGAGGCACAGCCTTTCATTTTTTTCACAGACATAAACAACTAGAATAAAAGAGGTTCTCTGGTGCGTAATAAAGATGAAACAGTAGATGCAATTTCCAAACTTTTTACTTGGAGTTGTTGTTCGAGTGGAATTCTTATTCATATTTGTGGTATTAAGATAGACTTCTATCCTATATAGTTGAAACCCTGATACAAAGTTTGACATAGGATTGCAAAATCCTTATTGGCAAAAAAGCTGAGGATTAAGTTGATTTACTTACTATACAAAGATCATTCCAATATGGTTCGATGGTATATATTGGTCCATGTTGTCTTAAACTGCATCTCCTATCATTTCTGCAGTTTTTAGAACACAATGTTAGATTTTTGTAGTTTGTGTCAGGTAAATTTCTCTCGCTTTCCAAGTAGAACCATCATTTTTATTTTCATTTGACTGATGTTTAACATGGTAATATCCCCTAACTAATCCTCCAGTGACAGTAGCCCCTGAACTAAATTACCAGGGCCTGCAACGAATTTGCCAGCTTTTTAACTGAAAAGATTCCAACAATTAGAGAGTCAGTTTGTACCTCAGTACCGAACCCACTTTTGCTGTCTTGATATCCTACCCACAGTCTAAGAACGTTTTCCCTGTCTTTGGGTCTGATCTGATTCAAATATTGAACTCGTCCCTCCTGTCAGGTCTCTTCCCCCAGGTTTTTAAAACACCAGTTATACTACTGCTAAAGAAGAATAACCTGGACAACACATAAATGTAGAACTACAGGCCAATCTCTAATCTTCCATTCATCAGTAAGATTATTGAAAAAGCGGTGTTTCAGCATTTAAATAGCTTAATAGCTTAAATAGTTTTTCAGTCTGGTTTCCGTGCTCACCACATCACTGAGACTTCCCTCGTCAAAGTTTTCAATGACATTCACATAAATACAGACTGTGCTGGTACTTTCGGACCTCAATGCAGCATTTGACACTGTTGATCATGATATATTATTGGAAGTGAGCTGGGTCAGACTCTCTGGTACAGTACTTGGCTGGTTTGAGTCTTACCTTAAGAACAGGAACTACTTTGTGTCAATAGGCAATTTTTCATCAGAACAGACAGAAATCACATGTGGGGTGCCCCAGGGCTCCATCCTAGGGCCCCTCTTATTTAATATCTACATGCTCCCACTGGCCCAGATTATAACAACCAACAAGATTAGTTACCATAACTATACAGATGATACTCAGCTCTAGGCATGGGCCGGTTACCGGTTTCAAGGTATACCACGGTATGAAAAAGGCAAGGTTTCAAAACCACTACAATTTTCCGTCATACCGTTCCTGTGGTATGAGCCTTTTTTTTTTTTATGTGACGTCTCGTCAGGGAGAAAGTAGAGGTCCCTCATGCCGTGTGAAGCTGCAGTGTAAAGCGCCCCGCCCCACCCCCCACGCACATGAGTTTGTAAAATTGGTTAAGTTAATGCTGTCTTGAAATGAACGAGCGTATTAGTGTCTGACATTAGTGAAATGAGCTTGTTACCTTGGCAGATATGGTAACTGCCTTATCTCATCTTTTCTTCATCTCTAGTAACTTTGTTTTAACTGAGGCAGATATGGTAACTAGCATGCTAATGATGATGTTAATGCCTCAGTAAAAAGTTTTTTCCCTTAAAAAAAAAAAGGCATTCAAAATACTCATTTTAGAGTTGTAATCATAATACCGTGAAACCGTGATTTTTTTGCCTAAGGTTATCATACCGTCAGAATCTCATACCGACCCATGCCTACTCAGCTCTACATTGCAATGTTACTAGATGACTTTGAACCCATCCAAACCCTAAGTAAATGCATTGAGCAAATCAATGGATGGATGTGCCATAACTTTCTCCAGCTGAACAGAAACAAAACAGAAGTAAGTATTTTTTTACCTCAAGAGGAACGATCAAGAGTCAGCACACAGCTTCAGTTAACACAGCTAGAAAATACTGGTCTGACCTGAAATGTAGGTGTAGTAATGGACTCAGACGTGAACCTCCAGGGTCACATAAAGGCAATAACAAGGTCAGCGTTCTATCACCTGAAGAACATTTCAAGGATTAAAGGATTGATGTTGCAACAGGACCTCAAAAAAACCCATCCATGTGTTTATCTTTAGTCGGATTGATTACTGCAACAGCATCTTCACAGGTCTACTTAAAAAGTCAATCAGACAGCTGCAGCTGATCCAGAACGCTGCCGCTCGCGTCCTCAATAGAACGAGGAAAGTAGAGCACATCACTCCAGTTCTAAAGTCCTTACACTGGCTCCCTGTAGCTCAGAGAATAGACTTCAAAATACGTTAACTATAGCTAATTAATCATTGAATGGCATAGCGCCAAAGTATGTTAAAGATCTACTGTTACCATACCAACCCCCCAGATCGCTCAAGTCCTCACTGAGTTCTTTTATATCACAGCTAAAAACCCATCTGTTTAGAGCTGCCTTTGAGTAATGTTTTCATGTATCATATGTTTTGGATGTGCTTCTTGCTTTATTGCTGTTTTTACTTTATATGCTTGTCTGTGTTTTACTGCTATATTTAAATGTTTATCCCCTAATCATGTAAAGCACCTTGAATTACCTTGTTGAAAGTGTGCTATACAAATAAAATTGCTTTGCCTTGCCATTGAATGTAAAAAGGCTCTTTTCCAAGGGAGACCTGGCCAAGCTAGACAGCATCATATAAAAATTGCAAGGTTACAAACCCAAAACAAAAGGAAAATAATGAAATACAAACGACATATTTTAAAAAAAATAAAGAAGTTAGAAGTGGATAACTAAAAACAATACTCTTATTTTGGATTTAAAAGCACTGCATTCAGTCAGTTTTGTCATTTTCTGTAAAAGGAGCAGAATGGACAGAAGCTCTTTAACCAATTTAAGCATGACCTGAAGCAACAGATGGAAAGAGATAATCCTGAGATTGATGCCAACTTGACTTTAGAGGTTGTTACAGTTGTTTTTTCTTTCTGGAAAAATATGAATCATAACCCCGAAGTCCAGTTGTAAAACACACAAGATCTAATCAAGGCAGCGTGTTGCTTAAATGTATTTTGTTGTATCTCATGTATCTTCATTCCGGAATTGCGCCGCTCAAGGTGGCAGCATGTTGGAGTAGCTCTGTTACTTTGGTTCATATTTTTTTCTTTTTTTAAACTTTAATTCTTCCATTTCTGGTAGAAACATTGTTTTTGTGGACAACTGTTCTCTCTGGTTTTGAATGCTGTGCAGCTGGAAGGATTTTTGCTGATACTTTTTATTTTTGGACATTTGTTATGATGCATAACCATGGCAACAAGGTGGTTTACAACTGGCAGCAGCTGATTAACATCACAAAAGCTCAAATAAGACCTCAACTACAGCCACGGGACCCTGGTGAGTTGGGGGGAGGACGCCGTGGATCCGGAGCGTCCTCTGGGTCGGAATGTCGTGCAACTGCGGAGCGTCTTCAGTCAGAGGTTTCTTCAGAACAGCAGAGCGCTACAAGAGATCATCCCTACCCACAGCCATCAGCATCTACAACAAATCTTTGAAGGAACTTGCATAATGAGTTACAACAACATTTAATTTCCCTTTGGGATTAATAAAGTAATTTTGAATTTGAATTGAATTTGATAAAGCAGTGCATCATTGTGAGGTGGAAGTGACAGTATGTATGACTTGACAGGACAACTATCGTTCATGCTCCCCACAAATCTGGGCTTTATTTAGGAGTTATAACAAGAAGGCCACTATTAAAAGAAAGCCATAAGAATTCAGGTTTAAAGTTTACCACAAGCCAAAGACACTAACTTTTTGGTCCCCAAATTGCTGTGTGGTAGAAAACTATCACTGTAAATCAACCTGAAACCACCGTTCCTACAGTGAAACATGACAGTGGCCGTATCATGCTGTGGGGATGCTTCTCTTCAGCATAAACAGGGAAGTTGAAAGCGCATAAAGCTGAATACAGAACTATCACAGAACGAAAAACAGTTTGAGGCTGCAAAAGACAGACTGGGGCAGAGGTTCAACTTACGAAAACAGTCCTGAACATACAACCATAGATACAATTGAATGGTTTATTTCAAAGTTTATTGTTGTGTGGCCCAGTCAAAGTCAAGACTTAAGAATCTGTGGCAAGACTTGAGAATTATTGTTCACAGAGAGCAATCTGACTAAGCTTGGGCTTCTTTGTAAAGACGAATAAGCAACGCCGTTAGAGGTATATCTCAGACGTGTAGCTGTAATTAAAGTAGGTTTAGGTTTGATTCACCGTTTTGATTCACAATTCTGCACTAAATTGTGTTCTATCATAAAGTCTCAATAAAATACCACCTATCATATAAAACCTATCAGAAGCAAAGTAACCAACGGCAGACAGCTCCTGTCTCTGATGTCCCCAGCAATAATGTAGACAATAGGAGCAACAATGTTTGTGCCCATCCCTGATGTCTTTTATATTCATGGCATCGTTTACACTGTAAGCTTTCCATACTCTGAACTGACAACAAGGCTACGGTTGTCTCTAAATCTTTATGCTAGTTTACGATTGTTGTGGATGGTATACCATAATAACAACAGAAAGGCTGTAATGTCAGAGCTTAGAGAGCAGACTAGCATCCTGCTTGCTAACATTGGACGTTAGCAAGATGACATCTGCTAATTAGCAGTAAACACAGATTACTACTTAGGCTGATGTCATCCACAAGCAATGAAAGACTAAATGTTCCTCAACTTGTCTTTTTTTATATACAATACGCTTTTCACACACAACAGTTCTTTTTTTTAAAACATTTTTTACATTTCAAACTGTACAGAGCTCATTTTTAACTGCCTTCTGTCATCATTATCCTATGCTTACAGGCTCTTAGGGAGAATTTTGTTTGAATTAAAACCTTTTTTTGTGGATCTTATAACCATTTTATACAGCTGTGTTTACACCAGATAAAAAAAAGGCTGATCTTGCCAGAAATAACCACAGTTTTATTCTGTGCATGTGCATTGATGTGTGTATATATTTTTTTTCTTTCTTTGTGTGTGCATTTGAATTTGTCACATCGTGTTTCATGCTTGTATTAATCATGTCATCTCTTCTGATGAAAAATGACCTGAGCGGGGTGGGTGGCACTGTGCCAGCTTCTCCTTTGTGCTGAGTCAGCTCTTTGGGGGATCATTACAAACCAAATCATAAAAAAGCCAGCAATTCAGTTTATAGCTAACTTTCTCCTCTTGTTTCCTGTTGAGTCTGACAACAACTCTTACTTTCTGTCTGTTCCAGATGATCCACAGACGGCACACAGTTCAGTTTCAACATCAGCAAAATTGTTATCCTTGAATCTGAAGAATCAATACAATCAGAACTTAGACCAGCTCATCACCTCCACGGCTGCATGGGACCTCTCCCCAAACCAGGTGAACTGTGCTGAGTCCTACCTGAACATGCTGAACCTGGAAAACAGCAGTAAGCCAGCAGCCTCGTTTACTGAGCAGGACCCTTTCATCAGAGCCAATGGCACAGTGGATAACAAGGAGAGCTCCAACAGTGAGATTGTCCAATTTACGGCTAGAAACTCTGCTAACGTGGATGACAAGTAAGACTTCTGACCTCATGGTAATAACACACAGGTCCGTGCCCCTTTGCATTGTGTCATTAATCTGGTGTAGGAGTAGATAGCTTGGAAGGATGCAGGAGTATGATGCCCCATTATTAAATGCTACCACAGTGTGAGATTATAGTTCTTTTATGTGAGACCCAACACTACACACAGCCTTGCGATAAGTATCCTGCTTATTTTGCAGTACGACTCCTAAGTAAAATAAATGAAGTAATCTAAACTGTAAATGATGCGTTGTACCCCTTTCAAATATTTAAGGGGTCCTTTTTCCTACAAGATGCACAATTGAAATCAACTTTACCACGCTGTCCTCTGAGACGTCTGCAGAACACTTTCTTAGTAGACCAAACTTTGGGATTAAGAATAAAAACAGAGCATAAAAAGAAAACAACAGTTTGTTGTGGGAAGTCATTATGATTTCATGTTGTAATTTGATTTTCAAGGTCTTGTTAGCTAATATAACATTTAGCTGGTGGTGCAGTTCGGATGGGAAAGCACTTAGCAGTATCTGTGTGCTCAATTTGGTGCTGTGTGCAAAACAAGCCTTGCCTCTGCCAATTAAAATCACATTTGCTAAAAAATATATTTTATTAGAAATAAATAGGTTTAGACTAACCTATGTTTTATAATCTTTACATTTCTTTATTAGTCTGTTTAATATATTCTAATATAAATAACATATACAAATTATGTTTTCTTCCCAACTTAGAACTCAGTGTACATCACATAATTAAAAATTATGAAAATTGAGTTGTTTTAATTATGCTAAGCTTGAAGCTTAAAATGTTTGCACAAAATAATTATAAAAATGGTTGAACGTTATGACGTTTTAAAACTTTGGTCCTCATGATGCTGTTTGTTCTCTATAATTTTTCAAACAAAACCCTTGAGACCTTCGAGAATACGTTTTACACAGATGGACCCTTTTCACTCAATACGTAACCTGTGAAGGCAGTCGGTAGCACAGGAGTTACTTTGGGGGTAGAAGATTAAAGGGGGCTGAATTCAAATGCACACCACGCTTTGCAGATTATTTGCAAAAAAAAATTTAAAACCACATCATTTTCCTTTCATTTAACAGCCATGTGTAGCTTTGTGTTGGTCTATCAAAAACATATCCCAATAATTGTACATTAAAATTTGTAGTTGTGATGTCACAGATTACAATGTTTGCGTTAAATAACTAGTCATCTGACAATAATTTCCTCCTTTGTTCTATGCAAAACGTATATTATTTTCTTTGTTAAAACCACAATTGTTGTTTTTTCCAGCTTAATTTAAAACTTTGTAGAAATATACAAGTATTTACAAACTAATAATCCATATTTTCTGAAGTTGGGAACATAAAAATGTTTGCATAAAGTAATTCTATAGTAATAGTTTAAAATAAACATGAATTTAGAATGTGACTAGTGTTTTGATGTGACATTCCAAAAAGATGAAATAATACCATAACCCTAGAAAGAACACTACCCTTTGAGATTTTTACACACCATGGAGGCATTCCAATTATTCATTATCAGGATGGTCCAGTTTTTCAGAAGTGATCATTTTGAGGGGTGAGCATTGTTCTAGTGCAATATGCTGTTGAAATACAAGCAATTTTTGTGAAAATTAAATTTTCAGTTTTTCACTGCATTTGATTAATGTTATTGTATAAATAGAGGTTTAAATAAATACAAATCTTACAAACATACATGATTTGTATAAATTTATTTCTGTGGTAGGAGGACTTGAAACGACTCGAAACTAAAATGGTAGGACTTTTGACTCGACTTGAGACTTGTTGGCTTTGACTTTCGACTCGACTCGGGACTTGCCTCATCTTTGACTCGGGACTCGAGGACAAAGACTTGAGACTTACTTGTGACTTGCAAAACAATGACTTTGTCCCACCTCTGGCCAGTAGCTAGGTAGCTTAGCACATAGGCTAAATGACACGCAAGCAGTACCAACAAAGTTGAACTGTTTTAATGTCAAAGTTTTTTACATTGGGTAATTCTGATAAGTTGAATGTTGACTTTAGAATGTGACCTATTTTGACGTGATATTTAAAAAAAGACACGAGCACCGTAAAGTAAACCTAAGTAGCTTAGCAGATAGGCTAAACAGTAAATGTCGCCTAGAGTGACTACACTGACGAGCAGAGAAGTTTCCACCCAGACAGACTTTGCTGTAATAAAAATACTCACATATAGTTTGTTTTTTACCAAATGAATACCAAAGTCAGTTTCTTAGTTTTTTTTGCAATTTGGTTGTAAATTGTTATTTAATGGATGAATTACTGTATATCCTAACAACAAGCCATCTTCTTCACTCCATATAAGTCGTTGCGCTCAAAGTACAACTACTTGTTCTTTTCTGCTGTTACTTACATTTGTTCCTCATCTACAGAAATAAGATTGTTTTGTATTGTATTGTATTGCATTGTAGCGAGTGAATGAAGGAAACATTTATAGCACTGTATTTCATTTCTGCAATGTTCACAAAATTAAGACCTCTACACTGTTTAGGCTCTTTTTAAAGTGCTTAATGCATATTATGTTAGATTTCTATGATGATTGTGCTGGCATATTACATAAGTAGTAAAGATGATATCATCAGAACTCAGTGATTACAAGTGCCAAACATGTGAGGAAAGCAATCAAATGAATATCTTCAAACATGAATTAATTTGTTTAATATTATTTTTTGCATTTAGAGTCATTCTTGGGAACCCACTGTTACATCCGTGACCCAGATAGTCATTATACAGAATATTTGGGTGTTTTGTTGTTTTTATAGCTCTGTGTGAAATCTTGCTTGAAAATTCCTATTTCTTTTACTTTTTTAACAATATAATGCACCTATGGCCCTTTACTCTAAGCCCTAAACCAGGCACTACTTAAAAATTCATAACATTTCTGGTTCTGGTAAATTCTGGTAGGTCAATTCTGTGACCTTTAGACTGAAACAGATCAGCCATTTTCCTCTCAATGTCACTATTTGTAAAAAGCTAAGCTCGCAGCTTCAAATTAGCCCTTACACATAAGAAGTAAGAGCAAAGTTTAGAACTGTTTAATGTCAGAGTATATATGCTAAGCTATTCAGTTGTGTCAATGGCATCAGTTTGTGTTCAAGGTAACCAGGCGACAGTGACATAGACATCTTGTCATTTTCACTGTTATTGCTGGTGAGCAGCTCAGCTCAGCAGAAAGTGCCTGCAGCTAATGAAAGAACAAGTGTAATCAAGGGATTATTTTGCGGAAAAGAGGTTTGAGTTAGACGAATAAAAAGGGGATGAGATTTGAGGTTAAGCCTTTAGGAGAAGAAGATTTAGGAAAAACACTGTTATTCTGTCAGCTTTGAACTCCTACTCCTGTCTTTTTTTAGATAATAACTTATTCTAAAGAGCTTTTAAAGCACATTTAAAGAGAGAAACAGCCCCTCTTATTCATGGTGGCGATTAATAATAAATACATTTAGCTTTTAAGGGATATTTGAAGTTTTGTTCTTTTTGTTTTGCACTTGAAGTACCCCCACTTCTGTACCTTTGGGGATATGTGTGAATTCTCCGTGATGGAAAATGTGACTCTGACTGTAATTTAAGTGTGTTTTGTAGAGCCAAAGCTCATAATCACATTTTAATGAGAATTTTAACGAGGTTTAATCCTCTTAAAAAAGCATTTACAACAGGAAATTATAACGACTTCACATGACAAACTGTTTTCTTTTTATGTTCTGTTTTTATTCTTAATCCCAGAGTTTGCTATACTAAGAAAGCTCTGCTCTGCAGACGTCTCAGAGGACAGCGTAGTAAAGTTGATTTCAAAGCTGAAAAAGGAAAAAAAATCTAGGATTGACTTAGCAGAGCTATGTGTGTTACTGTTATGTGCATGCTCTAACTTCATACGTCTCCTCTGCGAATGAGTGTGTGTTTGTCAGTCTGCCGCCAAACCTGACTCCCATGCTGTGGTTTCCTACCTACTGCACCGACTCCCAGCCAATAATGTCTCCTATCCCTTTACAAGCTGAGCCTCTCTCCTGCATTAGAATGTGTGTCAGAATTTATTTTTTGCTACATACACAGAGAGGAGAGTCAAAATGGGAACTTCAAATGATTTGCAGAGGGAGCCACAGTTACAGTACATATCTGCAAGTGGGAAGACATTTTTCCTTTATTTAAAATTATGTAAGAAGCTATCTTTCCATATTTCCATTTACAGTCTTACAAAATCTACCGCATCTTGCAAAATAGACTCATGAAGTAGTCACATTCTTCACAAAATAGATTATAAAGTTGCTTTATGCAGATTGTTCTAATAACACTTTTTGTTTAGATCGCACTAAAAGAAGAAAAATAATGAAATGTGGAGAACTTTATTTTCAGCTTTGGAAAAAAAGGACAACAGCTGAACTTTGGTGACCTTTTACAAGTAGAATAATGTAGTGCAGTGACTCATCTGCTAAAAAATTAAGTTAAGTTGAAAAATGTTTGAGGAAATCCAATATGTTTCCTTGCTCTCTTGCCTGACTCCTTTGCATCACCTTTGCTGCAGTCAGACTGCCCTCCCCCCACCAACGCACCACATATTTTATTGCTTTCATTTTGTTTTGTTTTCTTGATTCCCCCAGTGGATTACTGTTTACATCCTGAGTGGCCAGATTCTATGTTCTGCGAACTGGCAGAATAATACTCCTCTAGTCTCCTCTCTCACTGATCTGACCTCCCTCCTTCATCAAGCAAAGTGGCTCCTGACTTCACATTTATCATTGATTTCACTTTTATAAAGACATTGTCTTCCATTGTGATCTATACGAATACTCTCATCCTCTTCCTGGCTGAAAAATATAAACAGTCATGTATGGCTCGTGTATTCTTTTTCATACAGACAAGTGTATGGTTGACATAAGCCTCGTTCAAAAAAGAGTGGTCATAAACCTGCGAAGCCGACCTCTCCTGGCTGCCTCTGACTGTTTATCATATCACAAATAAAACCAGCAATAACCGGGACACCTACAAGCTTTTAAAACTCAAGCTTTGCAGAGCCAAAAGAGGCATGGAGTGGAGCACAGGGAGGTCAATATAGAGTGTCACACATAAAACAAGTGACAGACAACTCTTAAAATGTTTATCACATGTGTGCCATTTTTAGTTTTCTTCTATTTTAGAGCATTACTGCTGCTGCATGAAATATACTTAGCTGATGGATGACCTGTTCAGTCTTCACAAAATTCAACACGACTGAGTCTTGGCCTGATGAGTTTGCTCTTCTGTGTTGAACCATCTTTTTGTGTAGTTGCTATTTCGTTTCTCCAATGTACAGCTCTGAGCATTCCTTACTGCACTGGACTGCATATACCACGCCACTGAGCTTATGGTTGGTTGTTTTGTTCTTAGGATGGTACCTACGTTTTGACTCACACCATCCACCGGAACATAAACTATCGGTCATCAGAACACTACAGCATAGAGCTGAACATGTCCCCACAAAGAGAGAAGGAAAGGACAAAGAACACAAGCATTTAAAGAGGGCACTCCTAACTTGTGGATACCCTAATTAAGCATATGTCAAAGCATCGAAAAAGTAAAGGAAACAGTCAACTCAGGTCAGTGTAGGGGAGGAAAAGAGGAGACGGAAAACTAGTTATCCCATGTGTGGCTGGAGTCTCTGAGAAACTAAGAAGGATATTTTCCAAACATAACATCCCAGTGCATTTTAAATCTGGCAACACTCTCAGGCAAAGACTTGTTCATCCCAAGGACAGTGGACAGCTCTGCCCCTCTCTTCATCCGAGTGTCCAAAACATACGGCCCCAGATCAGATGAAACGACAACAAAGTCGCTCATCAAGCTGCGGCCTAAGGTGTCCAGGTGCCAAGTGAACGCCCCGGTGAACCTCATCTGGGCGAGGGAACGCTGAGTCCATTTGTCGTCATCATCGTCATCAGGCGTCTTTTGGGCTGCGCTTTGTTTGATCCCTCACCTAAGACCTGTTTGCCATGTGTGACCCTACCAGGGGCAAATCCCCCGACAACTTAGCTCCTAGGATCATTGGGACACTCAAACCCCTCCATCACGATAAGTTGGGAGCCCAGGGAGGGGTCGAATCAAGGTTTAAAATTTAAAATTTTCTACAAACCATGTAAGGGACACAGGCAACATGTGGAAGAAGGCGTTACATGAAACCTCAGTTTACCTTTAATGCCCAAACCCAAACTCTTATCTAAAAACTGCAAAAGATTCAGCTTAATACTTGACCTTCAACCCCAATCAGAGCTTTGAGTACTTTCTGGGGTTTTCTTTTCTTTTTTGCCTGGCTCCACATATGTTCAGTTACCAATAGCTATAGCCTAGCATGCAGTGAGTCACACTTTACACAACAGATGGAGAAGTTATATGTGGCATGGTAATATCAAATAAGGATGTTGTAGTAGTCAGAAAATACTTTCAGTTGGCAGAACCTCCACTAAGTCGTAGGATGATGACTAAAGTCAGTATATTCTCTGAGGATCATGACTGCCTGTACTAAATGTCTATCCTTTCAAGAGATTTTGTTAATATCTTAATGTGAAACAAAGTGATGGTCTGACCAAAGTTTGCAGTTTCTTGAGCTATAGAGCTAAAAACTGCACCCTGCCCACATTTAGCG
The DNA here is from genome assembly GCA_963556495.2 of Valencia hispanica. Lineage (NCBI taxonomy): Eukaryota > Metazoa > Chordata > Actinopteri > Cyprinodontiformes > Valenciidae > Valencia > Valencia hispanica. The sequence continues at coordinate 29,199,562 of OY747717.1, read as the reverse complement.
AAGATGAACGCATACAATGCCCAGCCCACCATCTGCGCACAGAGAATCCCTAACAATCTTACTCACAGATGAGTTCTCCATGTCCGATAAGGATTGCTCTTCACCCCTTCGCTCCAGCACTGTTGTACGCTTCACAATTGCATTTCCTGAAATTAGCTGCGATATTCCCTTCCCCTCTGTCACTTTTGTTTTACCCCTTCATCTTTAACATCACGGCCAGAGCTGCACCAGCAGATCTCGTCGGCTGATAACCCAATTGCACGGATGCGATGGGAGTGTAATGGATGATGCTTCCTGGCGTTTAGGCAGAGCCGGTACTGTCAGCTAGATTTACACACAGTTATGTGGAGCTAGCACAGAAATAGATATTGTCAATTCGGAAGCGTGCAGATGTGCCTTAAGACTTCTTGTTGGTCTGAATATGATCATGTAGGAAGCTGGCGAGTTTGTTAGAATACATATTGAAAAGGACTCTCTCAGGCATTGTTGTGCTTTAAAAAAAAAATCACTGATAGAAGTTTTGCCAGCCTTCTGCCGGGTCTTCTGATCACCCACAAACATTCGAAATACAGCACAAGTGTGACAAATTTTTCACAAAACCAAAACCCCATCGTCTTCTATCTGATTCGAATCCACCACCAGCTGTCTATTTTTCAGTTGCCTTCATAGGTATATATTATGTGTATATTATATATATATGTGTGTGTGTGCGGGTGTGTGTGTGTGTGTCTTTATTTCTTTGTTAAAAAGGGACAATGTAAAACATCTGTTTAGAAACCCAGCTGTAACTGCTGAAATGCAGAGCTCCTGCTTGTTCTTTGCCTAACAGGAAGCATTCACACTCCTCTCATGATTGCCCTGCTTTGTTCCTGCTTATTGAGCAGGGAAGATAAACACACTGTGCTTCTGAGTCATTTCGACTTCAGACGCTGCAGGGGGACTCATTGGAGCTTCCATGGCACCTTTGCTGCTCCGGTCTCTTCATTGACTTTTCAGTGGCATTTAATTAGTCCAAAAATAAACAGTTTCCCACAATGACGAACCTGAAACACCTCTGATCTAGGGGTCCTACCTGAGGTGCTGCGAGTTTCAAGTCATGAACAAATCTTTACTGACAACAATGCAAGAAATAAAACATGAGCTTTTCCTTAGGTTTGTGAAAGCGGTTAGTTTGCATAATTGTAAACATTTTTAACATCCGAGCCTAAGGAACACTGATAATATTTTTAAAACTGAGAAATAATTGTACTACCACAATCATCAGGACCCACTGCAGTTTGCTTATCGCTGTGGAGTTGGAGTTGAAGATGCCATCATCCACCTACTTCAACCAACCCACTGTCATCTGGACAAAGCAGGCAGCACTGTGAGGATCATGTTTTTTGATTTCTCTAGTGCATTTAACACAATTCAGCCTGATTTGCTTTGTCAGAAACTCCTGAAGACACAGGTGGAGCCCTCAACAATCGCCTGGATCAATGACTACCTGACCAACAGACCACAATTTGTGAGACTGAAGAATTGTGTGTCAAACCAGGTGGTCAGCAGCCCAGGAGCACCACAGGGGACCGTACTCTCACCATTCCTTTTCACTCTGTACACCTCAGACTTCCAGTACAAATCAGAGACCTGTCATCTGCAGAAATACTCAGATGACTCTGCAATTCTTGTTTGTATCAGAGAGTGGAGGTGGTTGAGGAGTATAAATACCTCGGAGTTCACCTTGACAACAGACTGGACTGGAGGCGCAACAGTGAAACCGTCTACAAGAAGGGACAGAGCAGACTGTACTTCTTGAGGAAGCTTAGGTCCTTCAAGGTTTGCAGCAAGATGCTGCAGATCTTCTACAAGTCTGTTGTGGAGAGTGTAATCTCTTCAGCCGTCATCTGTTGGGGTAGCAGCATCAGAGTCAGGGATTTAAATAGGCTAAACAACCTGATAAAGAAGGCTGGTTCTGTTCTTGGGACAACTGTGGAACATCTGGAGATGATAATCCAAAGAAGGATTCTTTATAAAATCAAAAAAATGTCATGAGACAGTCATACAACAACACAGCGTCTTCAGTCGGAGGCTTGTTCAGTTTCGCTGCAATACAGACCGCTACAGGAAATCCTTCCTGCCCACAGCCATCATCATCATCTATAAAAACTCCTTAAAGAATTAATTATATGAGCTATACCAACACTGAATTTCCCTCTGGGATCAATAAAGTACTTTTGAATTGAATTGAATTGAATTGAATCAGTAAGGGAAAATGAAGTTCAAAGCTGGTGCTGCTTCTTCACAGGTGATCTTTCACACACATCCTGCTGCTCTTTGCTTATTCAGCTTATTCATCATATTTCTTTTCAGCCCCAACCCTCCACCTCCTCCTTGAGCTCCAAGTCCTTATACTCACTTCCAGACATGTGTAAGACATGCTCTCATCACTCCATGATATGTTGAGCAGATGAGATTAGAGCCTAGATTTCAAACTCAAACTGGCTAGTAAAGCTGTATTTAAACATTAACACACACGTTGTCTGACTGAACTGTTGCCCTTGCAAGTTTATAGACATAAAAAAACGTGCTGTTAATTTTTTGTTCAATTCCTTTCTTTACTCATAGGAAAGCTCTTAGTCTTTCCTCTACAACATTCCGCATACAGAGAGAAGAATCTTTGATGATTCGTCTTTGCACCATCTCTCTAGATTGTCCAGGGGGGAAATTGTCCAAGGTTGCCAGAGCCTTTGGACAAGAAGCCATCCCGAACTATGACAGATCCTCCACCATACTTTACAATAGGCACCATCCTAGACTGTTTGTTGGTCCAGTCTTACTATACTTCCATCTGACCAAAGCACACAGTAGCCTTTAGCAAATGATGCATGGTTACATTTTCCCGGCTTGCCTCCCAGACAAGATACTTTCAAAATATTGTTGTAGAGAATTGTTACCATTTTTTGCTGCAGTGACCTTTAGGGATTGTTTTTCACCTCCCTTACATCATGCTCACTGTGCATAGTGACAAGATATACAGTATATGGGTCCTCGTCCTGTAGGAACCTGAAATGGGTCTCTTTCTCACATCATATTTATACCCCATAGAAACGCAGCACGGACTACAAATTATAACACTACTAAATACTCTGATCAACTTAAAAAGGGAGATATGAATAAAAAATAAGTGAATAAATGACATTGATTAGATAGGATAAATGTTTTTCAAGTGAAGTTATATTTAAACCACTAAATAAATTAAATGTGAGATTATGCTACTGCTTGGAAAGATACACTGATTTTAATGTGCAGAGGGGTAGAGCAGGGCTTTTAATAATGAAATATCTGTTTATATCCAACATAACAGAAAATGTGCTCTGTGACTTTTTAACCCAGTCTTCAGGGGATACAATGTATTCGAATTAGGCAAAGATGATTTAAAATTTTTATAAAGTTTACAAACTGATGTTCTGATGGTGGAAAAACTGAAAAGCCATAGGCTTTTGGAGCTACTTTTCCTACAGTGAAATTCTCTTTGGTCCAGCAGATAATCTTAAACTGGCCACAGTGGGAATATTTTAAATGTTTTATCAAATCAGTTGCCTTAACTAGAGTCTCCTTTTGTGTTGTGTAACACTAAAGGCATGAATTCATAATAGTGAGAACTACCAACCGAACTAGCAGCTCTGCCCACTTACTTAATTACATTCCTGTCTCCCACTGTGTCCTTTTTAGACGCTGCCAAAGAGCGAGCCAGGGTTTTAAATGTCTAACACAAAGACACTCTGAAGTCAAAGATGATTGGACGCTCACTGGCCTTAAAATTCATTTCTCCCTCACTCGGCTCCCTGATCATCAGTAGTCTAACTGTTGCCTTTCTTTGGTACAGGTGTGAGGACCCGCTCCTGCTCATCCTCCTCCTCCTCTAACTCCCCCATAACACCCAGCCAGCCAGCAGCCGCTGCCTCAAATCTCCCAGCTCATCCGTTCCATCACTCTGTCCCCATCCTTGCCCCTCTCATTGTTTGCTGCCTCTCCCCCAAGAGCCTTGGGGGCTCGCTGCCACTTCTTACCCCCCCCCCCCCCTTCTTCTCCCCTTCCTCCTTTCTCCTCCTCTCTGCCCCTTTTACTCCTTCTATGTGAGTATTACTCATCATAAGCAGCATGTGTCTGTGGCACAAGCATGGGACTGGGCATGTGGTGGATGTGGGTGTCTGTGGGCTTGTGTGTGGGTCTCATCAGAGAGTTCTCTGCTAACGAAGGCGTAATAACCTTTATTTACATGCGGACATTGCTCTGCAGATTAATAACCGCATTAGCATAGAGATAATCAGTGACTAGGGCTATTTGGTGCATGACGGCTCCGTCTACCACGCTTGTTTTTGCCTCTCACAGACTTGCTTCAGAACAAGACACGCTCCTGTCCAGGTTTCTAATTAGAGGAGGTTCAGGCTGAACAGTAAAGCTGTCATAGCAGAGGCATGTCTTTAATGTACAAGCTTTACCCTCACACAGTTCGTGATCCAATTTAGAATGTGTGTCTTTGTCACAGGCATGCTTAGCTTTGCTGAGTCAACACTTTTTAAGATGGAGAATATGTCAGGCTTGTCCTACATTAGAGATCCTTTGATCAATACAAGGGTTTTTTCATAATAACAGTTTAAGAAAATAATATAAATACACATTTTCACAATTTTAATCTTATTTAAATGAGAAATAGAGAAACAGATACTGCCCCAGATCTGTTGATGCACACTGCCAGCTCTATTTGTCTTTATCTATAAAAGCACAGCAGCAAAAAGATCTATTGAAAAAGCACAAATGGTTGACTACAAAATTTAGCAGGTGTTTATTCAAAGACTTTGCCTGATTCTCTGAATTACGATCAAAATACCAATAAATAAATGTTATAGATCATATTGTTAGAAGTAGGGAAAGGCAATCTGAACATATAATTTAGCACAATATATTTGGTATTTATGGGATTTAAGATTAATTTAATCCTCAATAAAACTATATACAAAATACCTCAGAATCCCATGCTGTCTTTTCCAGCAGTGCATTGTAGCGCTGTTAATGCAAACGGTCAAAGCTCCACTAACAAAAAATTTAGATTATGGAATTCACTCAAATGTATATAGATATAAATAATCACTGTCCCATTATCTTTATGTTGTATCCATCTAACCATCCATTCATCCATCCACCCATTGCGTAGATTCAGTATTTAAAGCCCATTTTTTGTAGATATATTTGCAATAATCTCATTATTCTACCTACATGGGGGTTAGGAACCACTGCCATCCGCCAAAAGCTAAAACCGCAAACACTTGAGTACCCTTTAAAAACGTTTAGAACTATCTAAACTGTTTTTGTTCAAACACTGAATATACCTCAATATGTATTAATACGCACAGCGGAAAACCATTTTGGCACTTCCGCAGAAGTTAACATCCATGGTCTTCCATATCTCCTCTCCTGTGGGTGCAGCCAGTTAGCAGTAAATAAAATAATTGGTGCTTCTTGATTGGCTGGTTTGCTAACGTCAGCCAATAGTGGGCCAATTAACACTGTAAGTAGTTATATTAGGTTTCAAAGCAAATAGGTGAATCCTCGAATAGGCGAGGGTCAACTATATTTATTTTGTCGAAGGGAAAAAACATTGATTAAGAGACTCAAAAATCGTGGCATCTGGAAATGTTTCTGTGTGTTTCAGACATGAAAAATGTGTTGTAATCCTGAAATAACATATATACAACTATTGTTATAGAATTGTTTTGTTTTAGCATCCTCTAACACTATTTTTTTCAATATTGTCTTATTGGAAATAAACCAGGCTGCCCAAAAAGAAGCTATTTATAAACAGTGGCAGAAAAGATAAAGTACTAAACTGAAATGTATTTTACATAAATTTCCTCATTTAGACATTGGAATACATTTATAATTACATTGGAGAAAAAGGGATGCATTTAAACCCTCCACCATTATAGGTACCACCGAATGCATTTAATTTAATTTTAGTAGTATAATGTTACTGAAAATGTTGCTGCTGTTCACTAAAAGGGAGCTTTTGAACCCGTTCTTGATCTACTCATCCATTCCTCTCATTGTGCACAGTGACAATTGACTTTTCCAGCCCTGTTTGTCACATATCCAGCTGTTCTAAAAGTTTGAAATATGCCTATTAACTTTTTTAGATACAGGCAAGCATAGGCTAGAAGAAGAAGCCAGTTTGTTAACCTCAACAGCTTATCTGCCTTATTTGAAGAGTATGTTCTCTTGTTTTTTCTTGTGTTTTCTAAAAGAGTGGCTAACACAAATAGATGTTATAATTAAACCTGACAGAAACAGAAAATTATGGACTACTAACAAAAAGTGAATCAAAACTCTGATCAACTTAAACATGTGAATAAGGAAGAATAAATGAAAGAATGATGCACTTTAGGTAGAGGTGGGTTAGTAAGTCAGAAACTGGTTTAATTTCGATATAGAAAAGAAATAAAATTGGTGAACAAAATAATACTTTACTCCATGACTGCTGCTATGAATCTATGATTTTAATGCAACAAAATTACTTTTTATGAGACATAAAAAGCTATTTCCAATATTAGGTGCGTCTCAGACCATTTTAGAAACGATAATCATATTACTTTGGTGGACCTATATTTGAGGCATTCCCTCACCCAGATACATTTCATGGCAATTTCCTGTTGGAAAAGAATTTTGAGCAAACTTTTTTTATTATTATTATTATTTCTCCTCATGATGGCACTAAATAAAAAACGGGTCCCTTTGTTTAATAAGTGAAGTCTTGTGTTGTTGCCTAGAGCGTCAGTTAGCTGACAAAAATTGTGCTTTTCAGTCAGCAAATGATAAATATAGCTCACCAATGACACTGCTGACAATATTGACCCAAATTACCACATGTCAGCCTATTTTGAAATATTTAACTGACAGCATCACTGTCATGTTCTATAGGTTGAAGCTGAGCAATCATCTGCCTCAATTCAGGCAAACCACTTTTTCTTAAAACAACTTTAGTCCTGTTCCATGTGGTAATTGTGGAAAAACTGGTATTTACTGTTGATTAAATTTCATCAGCAGAGCTTGGTAAATTTACTAAATTACATTTATTTGAGTAACCTTTTTAAAAAAAAACTTATTGTATGAGTAGCTTTACTGCACCATACTTTCTACTTCTACCCGAGTAATAACATTTTGAAGTGTATATTGTACTCTTGAGTAAATTGTTTGGCAACTCTACCCACATCTGTTTATTGATCAGTCACATTCTTGTCCTGTTGAGTCAGTTTTCAGCAGTGACAAATATAAGCGGTTACCCCATTCTGCTAAGTTGACTAAATTTAGTCCCTACCAAAAGTTCAAAGTATTCACATACTTTGAACTTTTGCACATTTTTTCATGTTACAGCCACAAACATCACTGTATTGTATTTGGATTTTCTGTGATACACCAACACATAGTACAGCATATTTGGCAAATGGAAGTAAAATAAGACATGTTTTCAAATTGTCAAAAAAATAAAAATCCTAAAAGTTTAGTATGCCTCTGTCAGTTTAGGATATAAATGTTAAAGATGATTTCCCAAGCGCTAGAAGTCTGTTACTGCTGCAACAGTCCCATCATCATCCTGTGGAAGCAGACACCGAAAGCATCATCAAGTCCTGTAACTTCATTACTCAGAAATGAACTTAACCACAGACCGGATTTCTCAGGGGGACAAAGTTAGCAGTGTTATGACCGGGAAGATTCTTAGAGGAAGCGGGGTTTGTTATCGGGAGTCATTTTTCCAAGAGGAGAACTATAATTGTGTTGAATGCGTGCGCTGGTGCTTGTCAAGGCTTTATTGTGGTGAAATCAGTGAGGGCTGTTTCTCCTTGCTTCCTTACCCACATCCCCCAGGCTCTTGTTCATCCCCAGAGGCTTTCTATTTTCACAACAGTGAGGCTGTGGGCTGTAGATAAGTTCCTTGACAGACAGAACAACGGAGAGCCAGGGAAGGAGTCAGTGTCTTGGGTAGGAACAGCTTATGTTCTGCACGCTCAGGTTAAAGAGGTATAATGGGAATAATGGAAAGTAAAAGTGACTTGATGCTTTTTAAGTAGGGAAGTGATGCTGGCTAGGAATTAGCAAGATAAGGAAACTAAATCTGTTCATGGCTCAAATTGTAACTTTTTATGATAACCAGCGATGTTTTTTTAAATTATTATTTACTATAACATTACATATTATATTATAATATTAACAAGGTTTTTCTTTCTTCTCTACTTGTAGATATAAACAGATAATACCAAAACTTGATCCTCCTCCACCTTCCACAAAGCGCAAGAGATCCAGCAGGACGTTCTCTCCGGGGTCAGAGGTCCCAGCTGCGCCCACACCCGCAGCCCCGAGCCGCAGCAGCAGCAGCCTCTCTTTCCAGGACATCACCCCAACTTCCCTGTCGTCCGCTGCTTTCCACTCGCTCAGCAACGGCGAGAGCAGCTCCTCCTCATCTTCGGCCAGCGAGGACTCGGGCGTCCGCTCTGAGACTAAGTCCCTGCTGTTGCCCCTTCGCGACGAAGATGACCTTTTCACTGACCGCGGGACGTGTTTGACAGCATCCAGCAGCTGGGGAAGTCCCCTGGAGGGCCGCGGTGAAGCAGTCGCCTCATCCTCGGAGTCGTCAACTACAGAATCTAACACCATGGCCTCACGTTCTGACAGCTGCGATGAGCCGCTGTGCTTCTCATCCCCTATGAATGACACCTGCCTTCATATCAGTTTTTCTGAGGATGAGCTTTTGGAGAGTAGCCAGGAGGATGCCAATATGACCCAGCGGAGTTAGGATGACTTAAATGTTCTTCAATCAACATATAAAGTCTGGGAATTGATTTCAGACCCTACTATGTTTGCACTGGGCATCCATGTCAGGATCATAAATCGTTCTACTCACCTGTGAAACTGCACGTTACTAAAACGCTTGCTGTTGTATCAATAATTAGCCAATTAATAGATTTAGTATTTTTGTAATAAAATTGCTGATCTGATTTACTTGTTAGGGCCTAGAATGTTATGCAGAGTACATGTAGCAATATGTTGCACTGTTGAAGTCTCGCTGAATTCACTGTAGAATTCGAAACTAACACAGGAAACACATTTTATTTTTGCTAGCTGTCGACATAGAGCCGTTATTTTGTATGATGTTTCACTTTGATGCAAATAATTGCGGAAGGAAAATATTTTGTAAAATTCACAGAGTAACAACAGAAGGACAAGAACAGGGAGATGGAGAAGATGTTGGGAAAAGCTTCATCTCCTGGAAAGCACCTGAAATGATGGGTGGGAAGAAAGGAAAAAGTAAGTCAGGGAAGGAGAGATAAAAGTGAGTCAATTTAGTCGTTGTCGTTGTACTTTGGAATATGGTTAGGCTTGCATTTATGTTGTGTTTTTTTGTCAAAAGTGGGATTTGGTTATGTTGAGTCTAGACATGGGCTGGTATGAAATTTTCACGGAATGATTAGATTTAGACATTAATTGAGAACGAAAATGCGGAGTTTGATCTGGATGGTTTTATGAAAAACAAAAAGCAAATATTAGGAGCATAACGATACACCCAGCTCACAAAAGAAAAAGATATCGACACTGTATGTAGCAATATTTTTGAGAAAACCAAAAATTTCCCTGTTTTTTGTTGTCTCAAGCAGCAATGGTTTCATAAACAATAAAAACATAATTATGACAATTGTTTCATTAAAGTATCTAAAATAAAATAAAAACTGAAACAGACCCTTTTATTTCGCAAACTAAAGAACATTAGCAGCTAACGGTATTTTCAGTGTTTACAAATCGTTCATATGTACTCTGTCAGTCTGTTGCTGTTTTTCTACCAGGTAACTGAAATGCTACCAGATACATGATTTACAAGTTGTAAAGGCATCTGTGTTGTAGCGTCAGCCCAACGACGCCTTTATGAGAGAGGAACTTCTCAAGAACTACTTAGAACTGCTTAAAGCTCTCACCTTCATACCTAGAACTCATTCAATTAGCTTTAGCACAGTTTTTCACCAGGGAAACCCACAAAATCACCAAAACTGGATGGTTCTTAAAAAATCATATTACACTTTGACTGTACATATTGGGACATTTTAATTTTTCTCCGTCTTGTACCGCAAGATTTGGTTACACTGATATAAAAATAACATCTCATTTATTACAGTTACAATGATAATATATGTGGCGTTTATTTATTCTTATATGGATTTTAAACTACAGACTTGTCTGACATCCGCCATCTTTTTTTCCCTTTCAAATCACTAGGTGCTGTTTAAGTCTGTTTTCCAAACACTGCCAGGGTTAAGGTGGATAGAATAAACCCCTGCTAAATTTTATTGTTTTGAATTGCTTACTGCACAGAAATAGGGATGCACCAAAATGAAAACTTGGGCAGCAATCGAAGTCTGATATTAATATTGCTGTTATGGCTGATATTTATCGTTATTATATTTACCTACCCTTTTAACACCATGAAGAAATTACTCACATTGCTTGTCTCCTTCAGTTAAACACCCCATAATCCAGCACTGCATTGCTTTCCCTGGTACATGGCCAAACAAATACCCCTTCCCAAAACATACGCAAGTTAATATATAACAGACCGATGCTGATATTAATGCAGATACATTATGCATTCCTACACAGAATATTATTCTTTTGTGCCATTGTAATTTTTTATAGAATAACACAAGTCTGATAAGCTGGTATCAGTTGCTGAAAAGTTGGGCTATCTGCTCTGGTAACTAGCCTGCACACAGATCCTTTACAAACATACAGCTGATGGCAACTATAGTGTTAAATCTGTGTTGCCCTATTAAAAGTAAATGGTGGAACCTCTTTAGCTTCCACACTATGACTGTCCACGTTTCTTAGATACAGCTCAGTTTCTCTTTCCTGTAAGCAACATAAATCTGTAGTGGCATTCCTTCAGCCAGCTGACCAGCAGTATGCAGCAACCAGTAAAGAGAAGGCAAACCCCCACTGCCCTGTACTACATACAGCTACAGTAGACTGGTTACTCTGACGCTGTCTACCATCTCATTTAAGGGACTTTAGACCTAAAGAACTGTATGGGGTACAATTTCTGTGGCTTTGATGCTACATCTTTTTAAAACTATGGTATACCTTGATGGTAGAATGCAGGCATTTTGAAAAATATTTGTTTTGTCTTATTTTTGGAGTAATAAGAGGTACCTTGGTGTTGAAGAACAAGAAATAGGCAAATTCTTACAAATTATTATATGAACCTATCTGGTGTTTTACTCTTACGTCTGAGATTGAGATTTTTTAAAGTCATATTTGGTGTATTAAAGATACATTAAGCTACAATTAGTTCAATTTCAGATGTAACATTTCATGCATTTTGCAATGGGAAGTGTAAAAGATGAGACATTAGTAAAAATGAAATGAAAATAAATATAAACTCATATATCTTAAATATGTTTTTTGGGGGTAAATTTAATCATTGAATGTAATCAGCAATAAGTGGCTTAGCAGTTTAAGTCTTCACTTTGCTGCCTTATTAGTTTTGTAATAATAGAACTGAAAGTGGATTGTTGTGAACTTTGAGTAGATGGAGAAAAACAAAAAAAGAGGAGCTAAAAGGTGAAGCAAATGACATGTGATGGAGACGATGGGTGCAGATGTAAAATGCCCTAAAAGATAATATTTTATACCAAAAGATGAGGCTTTTCCCAACATCAGATTTAGCAGGGAGTTTTATAATACTAGCATATGGCTGAAAAAAAAAACAATAAAGAGATGTAGATGAAAAGTACGTCACTTTACTCTTCTTTTCCCCCCGTATTTATTCACAGGGAGCTTTATGGTTAGACTGGACTTTACATTACCCTGCACACAAGATGACAGAAAGGTTAATGCGTTGTGTAAGACGCCTACGTTCACTGTACTGCTGAAATTACCTGTCTGTGCGCAGACTTCATTCTGCAAGTCAGCTTTGTTGACAGTCTTCTATATAATTTCCTGTAACCACAGCACATTCGACCCACAGATGAAGCTGGAAGCACATAAGCGTTTACATGTAGTAAAATTTTACAAAAACAGCTGAGTTAGCAAAGAAAAGGCTACAGTATTGAACTAAAAACATTAAGCAGATACATCCTCAGTTTATTGATCACATTTAAATGGGAACTATTTGTTTTCCACATGGTCATTTCAAGTCGCATTAAGGCTTTATGTCGCTTTTTTAAAGCTTAGCAGTTCTCTTAGCCTTGCGAAAGCCTAAGAGGATGCATGTGTCGCACATGCTGTTACTGCAAGGCATAAATACGAGACTGAGTGGCTTATTGCCTTCAGGGTTTCTGTGGGATACACTTATAAGAAATTAGGCAAATATGAATTCCCCTAGCAATAAGGTATTAAAGCTGTAAATTGTCCCTGAGCAGCTAAGATCTCACAAGTGAAAACAGCATCTCTTGGTGTCGCAAAACATGAAAAATAGATGTTTTGTAATAAGAAATGTACCATGCAATCTGCCAGAGATCAGAACTGGCCATATAAAACTAACTGGACCTTATATGTGAGAAAGTCATTGTCCTCTTCCACGTTTGGTGGCAAAAACTGCCATCGAGCCTTTCAGATAACTTTCAGTGAGTCTTTTACATCCCTGTGGACGAATTTGGGCCCTCCTTCAGAATGTATTAAATTCAGTCACTGTAGAAGGTTTTTGAGCATGATCTGTTTAAGCTCTTGTCACAACATCGCACTTGGAATTAAGCCCAGACTTAAGCCCGAAACCTTTATTTTGATATATTGTGTGTGTGTGTTTTTTTTAATATTTATTTTAGTTATTCAGAGGTGGACCTGCTGTCGTGCTTCAGAACATTATTCTGCTGTATTACACAAATTCCTTTGAGCTTGAAGTCACAAACTGATAGCCAGACCCTCAGAATTTTCAATAGAGAGTGAATGTAATAACAGATATTGACTATTAACTATATTAATAAACTATCATTGACTGAGAGGCAGGATACACCCTGGATAGGTCGCAAGTCCATCACAGGGCGACACAGAGACCAACAGGACAGACACACACACACAATGACAATTTAGAGAGACCAATTAATCAGACAGTTATTTTTTTTGGACTGTGGGAGCAAGTTGGAGTACCTGGAGAAAAACCACGCATGCATAGGGAGGAAATGCAAAACGATCCCAGGCTGGAATTTGAACCCAATACCTTCATGCAGCAGTGCCACCAGTTACTCTACCATGCAGCAATCTTTTTTTGATTATCTAAAATATTTAATTGTGACAAAAAATAACACTACAGATATTTGTAAGTAGTAAATCGTTTTACACAGCAATGTGTAAACACAACAACGCACTGTTGTATTCTACTTTTTTGAGGCTATTTTTTATTATGCAGTACATATGTTTTAATTATATCTTTTTTTAAGCTTTAGAAGTAATAGGCCTGTTTATATTATTCAGGGTAGTAAAACATGACTCTGTTACCAGTATTTTATAGGGTTGAAGGTTTTAAGTAAACAAACTCTTGAGTAAAGAAATGAACTGAAAGCAGAGAGGATCAGCTATAACTCTAGTTCATGTTATAACCCAGTTTATGGTACTCATGGTACGGTTAGGAGACCTGGAGAAAATAAATGACCTGTCAAGATGTAGAAGGAGGAGAGAGGAGTCATGTGGTATGTTCTTTGTTCTTTTGGAAATAAAAATGGTACAGCCTTGTAGAAAAGCGAGTCAGATCTTGTCTGGCTCCCATCTGCAGGTGCGTCCTTTTGAAACAGATATCTGTTGTGGTGTGTGTTGTGTTTACTCTCTGTCTCTCAGTTCTGGGTCTTATTTTGAAACAGTTCCCGCTGGGGTTTTGGAGTTCGGCGCCCCCGCCTCTATGAGTGAAAAAAAAAGCGAGTTCCAGAGCACATTATGAGAAGAAGCCGACAGCACATAATGTACAATGATAAATATGTCTTTTAAGTTTAATAAAAACATTTTAGTTAAGGGCAGGGTAACTAGCCGTCCACTTTTAACCGTACATGTCCATTTTTCATGTTCTTTTCATTAATCTTTGGGGCATTGATTTCTAACCACATGGAGAAGGAATACTTTAAATATATAAAAATTAAAAGTCTAAGTAAACAGAGTATGATTGAAGGCCAAGCGTCCTCTTTTCTTTGGAAGTCAAAATTTGGTCACCGTAGTTGGGGTTAATGTTATATGCTGTTATGTAAAGATGAGTGTTAATCTTGTTAGTTTTATTTTCTGTTAGATTCTAAATAAGAAAATGCTTCACATTTGTTTTTCTTTTGTTATAGTCTTTGAAAAAATAAAAAAGTAATTAAACGAAATCCAAATCTGCAGGTCAGACTTCTAAAGAAAACTAGAGATCAGTCATGATGAGGAAAAGCTTTGGCGCATCTCTATTTATGGCCAACACAATGGGGTCAGTTCTCACTTTGTGCCACCTTCCAACATGGTATTCCCCAACTGGATAATCAATAATACTGTCAGGCTGTCTCGCCTGCACTCTCTCCTTCTCCAGCAGTAGCTTTCAACCAGTTCAATGAACCTGTTCAATATCGGGACTGCATTTGATCTGCGATCAATGGAATGTAGCTCTTAGGAGCCACAAGGCAGCTCAGCTCTGAAACCTTGTCTCGGAGGTTTTACACAGACACTTAAAACACAAGGCCGTCACACTTTATGCAGCCATTAATGCTGCTGAAAAGGCATTAGCCTGTGTGTGTGGACCGGAGTGAGCCTGCCAGTGATCAAAGCTAATGCGAGGCCGGTGATCACAGAAAAGTGGACGGACTCAACAAGCTCTTAACTGCTACCAGTTGGGGTGCAGATAAAGCAAACAGAGCTGACCTTTTTGTTGCTTTTTCCTTTCAATTATTCAAGAATGCATGTGCTCTGCAATTTCATTCTGTTATCTACATCAGAGGGGCGTCAAGACTGAAAAAGACCTTACTGGACAAAAACAAATAATGCTTAACTTTTTGATAACGGACGATGAGATAAACAGCAATGTGTCATTTTATTGCAATATAAATAGTTACAATAAACAAACAAAAAACATAATACAGTTAGTAACAAACAAAAAAATGCTTTAAGCATAGCTTTCGTGTAAGTTTGTCAGAAATCAAACCTAGTATTTTAACCTAGAAAATGTTTTTTTTTTACTTACTACAGATGTCTTTTAATGTTGAGAGTAAAAGAAAAGGTAATCAGAATAAGAAAATTGGTCTTCAAAAAAAAAATCCCACTTGCCTTTCAGTGTTTCTGTAATTTATTCCCAATCTACCTCTGTAAAAAAAATGAAAAAAAAGACATTCTTACTCAGGAAAATTGTGTAGTAATTGTTAATGAGAAACTAAATTGAGGGAAAAAAATCAGTAAAAAAGGTGAATGCAAACAATAAATTTTTAGCTTTTTTTCGGATGCGGATATATGTTATTTTTATTTCATTAGATTGTGATTCTGATCCCTGTTTGGGCCAGTCAAAATGTTTTACAATTTGAAAAATCATGTCCCCCAAGCAAACTAAAACCGCTATATGCAACTTCCTATTGGTAGATATAATTGTTAGAGTCACATACCCCCCTTTTCATAGTACACTATTGGTAGACCAAGGACAAGTTCTTTAACTCATCAATCAAGTTGGCGCGAAACATCCCCAGGAAGGTTATAGAAAAACTGGTAGTTAAGGTTACCCTGAAAAACTAGACTATCTGCACAATAACTACTTGTGTTAACTGAGCAAACCAAATTCTGCAGAAATGAGAGAAAAGGCTGCAGTCCTTAATGCAGCTGTCCCAGATTGGATTCCCCAGCCATTGTCCGGGCATGTCATCCCCTTATCTCTTTGTCTTTCTGTCAAGTTGAATAAAGGCCACTAGTTTCAATAAAACCTTTAATAAACAGAGATATTATATATTTAGGTTAAGAGCATTATATTATTTAAAAATTCTGCATACTTAATTTTGTGCTGCCTTAAAAAGGTGGTGTATCAGATCAGTTGATCTTTTTCATATGTAGGTATCTGACAACAGCAGTTAACATACTGTAAAACCTCATAAAGAAATCCTACTATCTCCGTCCCTTGTTGCTTATAGCCTTTTATTTCAATACAGTAGGGGGATTTGTTGCCTTATGCTCCATTATCACTTTCCAACGCATCTCATATACTAGGATATTTCATCACCAACCAAGTACATTTTGAAAAAAAACGCTGCATGAAATCCCAAAACGGCATATATATCACACATGGGCGGGACTGCTACAGAACTGACATAACTGCAATCCAAATGTGCAGAAATGAACAACAATAACGTTGCTTAATCTTATGCTATGCTATGTAAAAACTCTGTCTTCCCTGGTGAAGATTCACAGCACGGCACATGTTGCTTAACAGAATCTCTGATGGTAGACGGATCAAACAAAGCAGCAGCCAGTGACTTAAAAATTTACAATGTTTTCAAAACAGTCATACAGCTCTGACACAAAGTCCCTAAACCCCTGTGAACCGTCACAGTATGTTTTTGGGCCGTTACAAAAGATTGCTTCATGTCACCTTGTGCGAGCTCTTAGAGAAGTGGCACAATGTACAGCCTGAGATTTCAGTGAGCGAAACTTCACAAGATCTCCCTGTTGCCGGAACTTGCCAACCTCACAAACAAATGTCACCGAAAAGCATATGTCACTAAAAGCTAACTGAAACCCAAGATGGCAAAGATACATTTTCATATACACTGTCTCTGCTGTGAAATCTCAATAAACGTGGCTTCTTTGTTGCTCCACATGTTCTTGCCTATAGCCTCCATTGTTGGTAATGTTGATACTGCTACTGTCACCTTGTACACTCTTTACTAGTTTTTCACGTCACTCCCTGGGTGCATTTTCTTCGGGCGATTGTAGTCTGGAGTCGTACATTTTCTGATGCTCCTGGAAGACTGTCGAAGGCTGGATTTGGTCATGAGAGTGCTCAATAAGCTGTCAGAGGGCCCATCACACTGGATGGCCACAAACCTGTGAATCACACTCAAGCACACACTTTTTCATCACGACTCTATCCACGATGAAAGATTTGTCTATAATAGCAGAAAAATGCACAGTGTTAACCAGGCTTAGGGCAGAAAAGGAGCGGGCCTAATGAAAAAAACTAAACAAAAATAACACTAACGCATGAAATATTTTGGACTTACACATTTGTTGCGAATTATAAACTATGCAACTGGTTAAGCCAGTAAACATCTAACTATCTGGTCCTGAATTCACATCCAGCTTTAATGTTACTGTTTTTCTTATGTGGCGTATATGTAAATAGCTTAAAAATCCACATGTGAGCATAGATATCGGGGATAGACATTCATGTAATATATGAATCTGTTCTGGATTGTACTGTAATAGGTTCTATATGTAGACTGGATGCACATATTTGTTTAAATCACATACATCTACATATTAAGTATGTGGAAGATTCATATATATATATATATATATATATATATATATATATATATACAGATAGACTTTCCATTTGAATTTTTTGTGTAGTTGCTAGAAACTTCAGACTTTATTTTTTTTTTAAATCAGCATATTTTTATGTACATCTGTCAGCAAAGTGATTAGTAAACAAGATGGTTTTGAACAAAAATGGAAAGTGAGCAGTGCAGATGGACAGTTGATCTAAGCAGCAGGTAAATTAATACAACAGAGGACTCTGAACATAAAAAGAACATAAATATAAACCAAACTAATCAGAAAAAAAAATTACACAAATTTTTTTTTGAAAAGCATCAACATTGTGACACTTTCCGAGCATTAAGCTTTGCCTACATCTTCAGTTTGTCTTTTTTCCTTTTTTACCATAGCAGAATAAGGGTGGATTGCAGATAATATTCTTAGCAGAATTTCTGTCTGGCTAACATTTATCAAGCTTTTACCTGATTATATTTTGCTGCTTAAAACCTTTTGAAGTGCATTTAAGGTAAAGCGATATTTTTTTTTGTCTGACCTATACCCTCCGAAAGCCACACGTATTTCCTTATTTGCTCTTTTATAATTGATATAGCCATACAATTTTTTTTTTAATTAGCGATGACTGAGATTGGATGTTTCTTTCATGAGTTTTTAGCAAACAGAAAAGCTACATAAAGATCCAGCCAGAGGGTCAGAGCGGAAGAAGGTTAATTGAAGTGTGCCATGTCCCTGCTGGCCACTCAGCTCAGTTCATATAACTAGAGCTACTGCTATGGGTTTTGGCAAAAAGTCTCTTTCTTACTGAAAAACTAAAATGCTTTTGAAGTGTGCACAGCAATACCCCCCTGATAAATATGCATGTCCACTAAAATCATAAGGACTTATTTAACTTAAATGGTTTACATATATTACACAAATGTAAAATTGCAAAACTATTTATTTCTAGAGACTGAAACTATTGCCCATTCTTTGCAAAAGCACAGTTAGATTAAATGGAGAACATCTGCAAACATATTTGGTCAAGTCCTGCTACAGAGTCTTTATTTGGTTAAGGTCCTAACTTAAATACTTTGATCTGTAGCTCTGGCTGTATGTTTATTTGCAGCCTCTAGCAGGTCTTCCTCCATCCATCTTCCCTATCAACTCCGATCAGCTTCTCTCTCCCGAAAGGAGAAAAGCATCCCCATAGCATGATGCCTCTTCCGCTACGGGGATGTCATGTTCAAGATAATCTGCAGAGTTAGGTTAAGTTTTCCACTACATGTAGCCTTTTGTATGTAAATCCAAATGTTCTATTTCAACTGACATGTTTTTTTTTTTTTTTACCAGTTTGCTGAGAAGAACACTGGCTGTGCTGAATTTTCTTTAGAGGTACCAGAGGAAAAGGGGCTGAATTAAAATGTAAATACCCTTTTTTAATTTTTATTTTTCAAAAAAATTACAGACATAATTTACCTTCTACTTTGCGTTTATGTGCTGCTTTGTGTTGGTCATTCACAAATAACATTATCAAGTAATATGATATTTGTGCTCTTAACGAGACAGAATGTGGAAAAGCTCAAGAGTCATGAATACATTGGCTAGAGACTGTATTTCTTTAGAAACAGACCAGCACGACAGCTTGCACAGAACTTTTATTAAAAAACAAATTACCAGTATTCTAAAGAGACTGAGCTCCCAGTTCAACATAGAGAGAGAGAGCAAGAGAGAGAGAGAAGGGGGGGTGCAAAGATAAAACCAGCACTGATTCATTGCTGAATGAATATCAATGTAAACATTATTTTTTGAAAGCAAAATATCCAGTGGGCCTCTCTGGGATATGATAATTGATGGTCTGCACAGAAAGTAAGGAAGATGGTATTACAGCATAATATTTTCTCTGGCAGCGCTGACTGAGAGGTGCAGTGGTTTCTCCTGACTACTGTGGGCGGCGGGCAGCGGTCTCTCGTTGCTGCACTGTACATCAGAGCCAAAACCTGCACCGATTTATGGCGATTGAAAGTTTGGCACTCTGTGCTTTTTGGAGGCTTTGATGTGTTATTTTGGTGACCTGTAAGTAGTGTATGAATTCAGGATTCAGATTCAGCCACATCCAACTGCACCACAACTGGATGTCTATAGGACTTTATCACTACTCAGGTGATAGAGATCTCAACAACTAACCCTAACTCACACATCTACCTCAAACCTCTCACTCACCCTCTGACGACAACTTTTACGCATGACAGATATAATTGAATGCCCTTCTAAGCCTCCAGCAAAGCCAGCAGCTGTATAATTCTGTTTGCTTCTGGTTTATCCCTTCAGTTCTTTCTCTCTGTGTGACATAGTCAAACGCTCTACAATGTTTGAAACCATTTACCACATGGTACACATGAACGCAATATCCTGTTTGCAGACAGCTTGCTGCTGTTAAATAGATTTATTATGTAGGGGTCTAAGCCGGGTGTAGCATATTTTCTGTTGCACTCCCTTTTCCTCTGCTAAAAATGGATTTAAATGGAAATCTTCCAATCAGTGAATTTACCTGACAGACTGTTAACCTTTTTTTCAGAAAAACAGGAACGAGCTGAAGCAACTTTTCTTGAATTTCATGTCCCCTTATGTTCAAGCTTTGTTGTATTTAAAAGTGTTCCCTGCTGGCACCAGATTAGTGTTTTTTTTAATACCCCAAACTGCTGTCATCATTTCAGCACCCAGTATTTTGGAATACAATAGGTAAACGAATGGAATGCAAATTGTTGAGGTTTATGTCAGAATTAATACAGGAGTAATTTTAGCATATGGGAAATTGCATGGTGTTTTCTGTAGGTGTCAAATGGGTACTTTTTGTACAAAAATACTGTTTTGAATGCCTCCTGATCCTCTTCTGGCTTTAGACCTATCTGTTTCACATGATTTTCTCACTTACTATTTCTCACATGGCATTGTGTGATGCCATGACAGAGTTATGTTTAAAATAAAGCCTTAGTATCGATTTCCTTTTTTATTTTTGGCATGCTCTAGTTTGGCAAACTAGAGCATTCTTTCAATTATTTTTATTTTTTAAAATGTAACCTTTATTTAACCAGGTGGAGAACCCATTGAGATCGAGATCTCTTTTGCAAGGGTGACCTGGCCAAGAGGTCAACAGCACACGGCATTATAAAGCTAACAAGGATAATACCTAAAACAAACATTTAAAAACAGTTGTAATAAAATAGAAGAGTAACAAATTAGAAGCACAACACTGTTTGAAAGACTCTCGCTGTTTGTTTTTTAAGAAAGCATAAAAAGCACAAAGAGGAATAAAATTAAACAACTTCAACTCGGATTGTAAAAATTTACAGAGGAGGCACAGGAGGCAGAATAACTAAAACCCTGTTTCCCCAAATTGGTCCTAACACGGGGAACAACCAGAAGATAAATGTCACAAAAATGAAGAGCATAATGACTTCTTGTTCTTTGTAAGCGAGAGCTCAAATAAGTTGGCACAAGGCCAAGAAGAGTCTCATAAATCTTGCTAGGTTTAGGACTCTGGATGATTTATTATTCTTTCTAAGTTGACCAGAGTGCCTAGGAAATCTAATTATTAATCTATGAGGATGCCCTGGGATCTAAATGTGATGTGATACAGAGTTCAATTTCTTTCAGTCACTCCACAAGTTGATAAAGACAAAATAAAATGGCAAATTATCTAAATGTACATAACTATATAATATAGAAAACACAACTGAACTGTGAACAATGTTGGTTAGAATCTAGGTTCCAAGGGAAGCAAAGCATAATCTCCAAACCCATTAGACATGATGCACATGCTAACTGGTTTCTTTGGAAGTAATGGCCAAAAAAGGCTTTTCTGTCCTGAGAGAGGGCAAAAGTAAACACATGGAAGTTGTTAAGTGCTACCAGGAGTTTAACTGGATCTGTGTGTATTGTCCACGAGTCTAAAATTTTGCTTTTCAATTACAAACCACCCTCCAAGTCAGTCTGACATTAAATAAAGGAGGCATATTTAAAAAGCCTCTTATGTCCAATAATAAGTATGGAGATGGACCTATGATGCTCTGGTTCTGTTTCTCCTCCAAAGGCCCTAGGATCATTGTTTGCATTGCATTATAAACTCTTTGAAATACCTGCAGATTTTAAACATATACTTTACAAAGCCTACTAGAAAAATGAAAGTGGGTCATTATTGAGTCTCTTAATTGGATAGTGATCCACAATATATAGACAAATCAAGACAGGAACACTCCCTTAAAATTAACCTTCTTTTGTGGCAATCTCATCTCCCAGACCTACTGTAAATGAGAGCATCAGACTGGACAGATGACTCTGGATGATCTGAAGAGATTGTTTTTTGAATGGTCAATGATCCCTCTCCTTGTATGGGACACGTTACAGGAGGTGACTAAGGGCTTGCCTGTTGCATATGGTTGTGCAAAGTATAAAACCATGGGAGTGTGGCAAGAGGGTATTTGTGTGTTTTTGTAATTGAGGTTACATTTTTTTCACATTTTCAGTTCAGAGATAATCCTACAGACAACATTGAATGATTAGGGACATCCAAGCTTGGTACTATTAGTGCTCTAGTGGGTAAATAGCCATCACCTAGTCTGTTGAACATTTACTTCTTAAAAAAGGGGAGGGGGGAGTAAACCCGAAAAACATTAACATCTAGAATGTGAATCATTCTTTTGACACATGAAACAGTCTGTGGGGCAAAAAGAATGATCAGAGAATTATATTGCATTTAATCTCCTATATTACTGTCCTTCAGAGAGTGGGACATTTTTAGAGAAACCCCTGGAACTTTATCCCTTGGAATTTGAATAATTTTCAAATGTGGTGAAGACAATAAATTGCTCAATCTAACTCTTTGTCTGTAACATAGGGATTTTTGATCACTTAGCAGCAAAATGGGGGTTGTTTTAAGCTTTGTTTTATAATCGTCTGTTACATTTTCTTTCATTATTCCCCCTTGAAGTAAATCACCAGTTTGTTTGATGATGTTCACTCTGTGACCCTGATAGTATCATCTATGCAGTAACTAGCTCTCGATGTAAACTCCACAACCCATGTAATTGATTTCAAGACCCATTCAATCAGTTCACTTCACTTGATTTTATTCACTGCTTTTAACAAAGTGAGGAGGCATCATCAACAATGCTCCATTAGACAGGATGGACTAAAACCCTGAATGTTTTTCCTCAAAATTACTGGCCAGAAAATAAATTTAAAACAACTGAAGGAAAACAGAAATTTAAAACCAAGTATGCCCCTTTGCATAGAGAGTGGTAGGCTTTGAAATTGGATGGTGAGCACGCTCATCTGAATAAAGCAGGTGGAACAATGCATTTGCTTTAGCTTAGTTTTGGCAAACAGTTGACGGAAGTTTTGTCTTTTGCAGTTCCACTTGGCTTCATCCACTTAAATGGAAGAATGGGTAAAATTAAAAATGGGTAATGAAAAAAGTGAAATTGCATTATGAGTTATGGTATTCTTTAACCTCTGTTTTGGCAGAAGGATTTGAAAAAAACTATTTGCTCCATTTGAAGCTGGTAAACATATACAGTTGTGGCCAAAAGGTTTGAGAATGACACAAATATTAGTTTTCACAAAGTTTGCTGCAAAACTACTTTTAGATCTTTGTTTCAGTTGTTTCTGTGATGTACTGAAATATAATTACAAGCACTTAATACGTTTCAAAGGCTTTTATTAACAATTACATGACATTTATGCAAAGAGTCAGTATTTGCAGTGTTGGCCCTTCTTTTTCAGGACCTCTGCAATTCGACTGGGCATGCTCTCAATCAACTTCTGGGCCAAATCCTGACTGATAGCAACCCATTCTTTCATAATCACTTCTTGGAGTTTGTCAGAATTAGTGGGTTATTGTTTGCCCACCCGCCTCTTGAGGACTGACCACAAGTTCTCAATGGGATTAAGATCTGGGGAGTTTCCAGGCCATGGACCCAGAATTTCAACGTTTTGGTCCCCGAGCCACTTAGTTATCACTTTTGCCTTATGGCACGGTGCTCCATCGTGCTGGAAAATGGATTGTTCTTCAACAAACTGTTGTTGGATTGTTGGAAGAAGTTGCTGTTGGAGGGTGTTTTGGTACCATTCTTTATTCATGGCTGTGTTTTTGGGCAAAATTGTAAGTGAGCCCACTCCCTTGGATGAGAAGCAACCCCACACATGAATGGTCTCAGGATGCTTTACTGTTGGCATGACGCAGGACTGATGGTAGCGCTCACCTTTTCTTCTCCGGACAAGCTTTTTTCCAGATGCCCCAAACAATCGGAAAGAGGCTTCATCGGAGAATATGACTTTGCCCCAGTCCTCAGCAGTCCATTCACCAGACTTTCTGCAGAAGATCAATCTGTCCCTGATGTTTTATTTGGAGAGGAGTGGTTTCTTTGCTGCCCTTCTTGACACCAGGCCATCTTCCAAAAGTCTTCGCCTCACTGTGCCTGCAGATGCACTCACACCTGCCTGCTGCCATTCCAGAGCAAGCTCTGCACTGGTGGCACTCCGATCCCGCAGCTGAATCCTCTTTAGGAGACAATCGTGGCGCTTGCTGCACTTTCTTAGACACCCTGAAGCCTTCTTAACAAGAATTGAACCTCTTTCCTTGAAGTTCTTGATAATCCTATAAATTGTTGATTTAGGTGCAATTTTAGTAGCCACAATATCCTTGCCTGTGAAGCGATTTTTATGCAACTCAATGATGGCTGCACTTGTTTCTTTGCTGGTCACCATGGTTAACAATGGAAGAACAATGATTTCAAGCATCACCCTCCTTTTAACATGTCAAGTCTGTCATTCTAACCCAATCAGCCTGACATAATGATCTCCAGCCTTGTGCTCGTCAACATTCTCATCTGAGTTAACAAGACGATTACTGAAATGATCTCAGCAGGTCCTTTGATGACAGCAATGAAATGCAGTGGAATTTTCATGGCAAAGAAGGACTATGCAATTCATCTGATCACTGTTCATAACTTTCTGGAGTATATGCAAATTACTATTATAAAAACTTAAGCAGCAACTTTTCCAATTTCCAATATTTATGTAATTCTCAAAACTTTTGCCACGACTGTACAGTGGGGCAAAAAAGTATTTGGCAGGCATTGATTGTCCAGGTTGTCCCACATAAAAAGATAAGTCATCATAGGTACACTTCAACTGAGAGAGACAGAATGTAAAGAAAAATCTAGGAAATCTTTTGTATGGTTTTTAAAGAATTCATTTGTATAATGGTGCAGAAAATAAGTATTTGGTCAATAACGAAAGTTCACCTCAATACTTTGTAATGTAACCTTGGTTGGCAATGACAGGGATCAAATGTTTCATGTAGGTCTTCACCAGGTTTGCACACACTGTAGCTGTTATTTTGGCCCATTGTTCCATGCAGATCTTCTTTACAGCTGTGATGTTTTGTGGCTGTCGCTGGGCAACACATACTTTCAACTCCCTCCACAGATTCTGTATTTGATTGAGGTCTGGAGACTGGCTAGACCACTCTTGAACCTTAAAATGCTTATCACGTATCAACTTCTTCTTTGCGCGGGAGGTGTTTGGGATCATTGTCATGTTGGAAGATCCAGCCATGTCTCATCTTCAATGCTCTCACTGATGGAAGGAGGTTTTTGCCCAAAATCTCACAATACATGGTCCCATTCATCCTTTCCTTAATGGGGATCAGTCGTCCTGTCCCCTTTACAGAAAATCAGCCCCAAAGTATAATTTTTTCATCCCAGTCTTGTGCAGGTGTACAATTATGTCCCTGGTGTCCTTAGGCAGCTCTCTGCTCTTGGCCATGGTGGAGGTTGTTTGAAAGAGTAGACAGGTATCTTTTATACAGATAACAAATTCAAACAGGTGCCAAATAATACAGGCAATGAGTGGAGGATAGAAGAGCTTCTTAAAGAGCATATTGTAGGTTAAATATTTTATAAAATGCATATAAAATATAATCAAAAAAGTACAATTTGAAACGTTTATTGAGGGTATTTTACATTTCTCGATGCATAAAGGCACAAATTTTAATTAAAAAGTTTCATAATCTTGACCTGTAACGTAAGACGGAGGAAGTCATATGCTATTCGCTACCTCAGGTAGGTAGTTATCGGGAAAAGTATGGGACATGCATCCATTGATTTGCTCAAAACATTCACTTAGGGTTTGGATGGGTTCAAACTCAGCTGGTGACATTGTAATGTAAAGCTGAGTGTCATTTACAGAGCAGTGAGAGTATATGAAGAGACTTATTGGGGAGACCAAAAAGATGAGAATTGCAATAGACAATCCAGGAGGTAATGAGGCTATGGACACGGATAGCAGCAGCATGGAGAGTAAGGAAAGGACAAAGTTGGTTAATGTTACGTAAGTAGAAGTAAGCAGGCCGGGAGGTATAATTAATATGAGACTGAAATGAGAGAGTACTATCAAGTTTGACACCCAGACTCTGCCTGAGGGAAATGATGACTGGGGGAGTTATCAATGTTAATGGAGAAACTGGAGTTTGGTCAAAGTGGAGGCTGTGCCAACAGGTCGCACAATTTCATTACTGTTGAGTTTGAGAACATTAGAGGAGACTCATCATCTAATCTCCATGAGACAGTCTGAAAGGGAGGTACTGTAGGTGGAAGGGAGGAATTGGGTTTGGAAGAAATGTAGAGCTGCATAACAATGGAAATTAATATTAAGTTCATGGAATATTTGGCCAAGAGGGACGATGTAAATAATGAATAGAAGGGGGCCCAATACTGAACCCTGGGATACACCTGCAGAAACGGGAAACAAAGTTGAGGAGTGGGATTTCAACTGGATAAACTGGGTGCGGTCTGAAAGATATGAGATAAACCAGGCAAGGGGAGTATGACTAATGCCAATAGATGCTAATCTGTTCAGGAGATATTATGAGACATGGTGTCTAATGCTGCAGTGAGATTGAGAAGAATGAGAATGGTGAGGAGACCAGAATCAGCTTACATCAGAAGGTTTTTGGTGATCTTTAACAGAGCTGTTTCTGTTCTACGGTGGGGCCACAAACCAGACTAAAATTGTTCATAGAAATTGTGGATATTGAGGCATGAGTGGAGCTGGGAGGCAACAACTTTCTCAAGGATTTTTGAAATAAAAGGAAGGTTTGAAATTTGACGAAGATTTTTGAAGTTATTAGGACTTGCACCAGGTTTTTTGAGAATTGGAGTAACAGACACGGTTTTGATTGATGAAGGCACAATTCCAGTGCTAAGGGAGGAGTGGATGATATTAGTTATGAGAGGGACCAGTGAGGGGAGACGAGCTTTAACACTGTGGGGAAAGTATCAAGCTGGCAGGTGGATGATTTAGATTTCTGAATGATATGAGGTACATCAATTATGGAAGGAAGAGTGAAACTTGAAAATAACTGACAGGAAGGCAGTGGAGAGAGCAGGGAGTCAACTTCAGAATGAGCAGAGTTAAGTTGTTGGTGGATGTCAGAGATGTTGCAGCTGAAATAAGACATGAAGGAGTTGCAAAAGTCATCAGAGTACCTATAGGAGGGGAATGAGTCCGGAGGCTTTGTCATTTTGCTAAACAGAGAAAAGATAGACTTTTTACCGTATCCTCGGTAGAACCTATTAAACCAAAGTAGTATGCAGATTTAGCTGAGGCAATGCAGCCCTTGTAAAACAAAATATTATTATTGTACAGTTCTCTGTGAATGATAAATACAGTTTTCCTGAACAGACGTTCCAGTTGACATCCGTTGGCTTTGAGGTGACGCAGATTGAGAGTAAACAATGGAGCTGAGTGAGAAAATTAGACAGATCGGTGTTTGAGTGCAGCAAATGTGTTAAGAAGGTTATGGAGGTTAACATTATAGTAAGAAACAAGTTCATCAGGGGTTGAGGAATTGTGAATAGATGGAAGGATACCTATGGCAGATGAGACAATGGCAGGGTTGATATTAATATTTCAAAATGCAATAACATGAGGAGTATAAGCTTTGGAAGCTTTTACATTTACATCAAAAGAAAAAAACATATCATCAGAAACGGGAAACAAATTAGCTTTGCAGTGAGTGGGTGTGACACCAGAACAGCAAACCAAGTCCAAAATATGACCTTTAGAATGAGTAGGGAAGTTGATGACTTAGAGTTCAAACATTTCCAGACAAGAAGTGAAATCTCTAGATAGAAGGTTATTATAATGTTGTCTACACTCAGCCATCGGTGAGCAGCTGGTTAGCTTTGTCTTCAGTAGCTCAACTGAATTTGAATCAGCTTTATTGGCCGGTTTTCTCATACAAACTAAACCAAATGTCTGAGCCATTAGTAATTAGTTATAAAATCTTTAAAAGACATTAAAAAAGCATCAAGATAAGCCTACAATTTAAATTACTAACATATTTAAGAAAAATTATCAATAATATAATGGTTAATAACATTACTCTTTCCTTTAAGTTTGTCACACTGACATTACTCTGATTTCTTAACTTGATTTGTTTTTGTTTCTTATAAACTTTCAGTTAAGATAAACAAAAAAAAGTGAATAAAGGGCTGAATGGAATTCTTTATTAAAATTAGTTCATTAAAGTCTAAAATAACCAGAGATGCACTTGAAATAAATGTTAAACATTTTTTTGATAGTTGTCAATAATTATCGATATCGATCAATATGACTATTCCCTTTATTGTTATGCTCTTTTTCTATATCGTCCTGCCCTATTTAAAAATCCCTCATTTAGCTTAGGTGGTTGATAACCAGTTCATATAATAGTAGGAGTAGATCCAGGGAGCTGTGATGTGGTGTATTCAAATGACTGGAAGAGTGGGGCAGTGGCAGGGAGACAGACCTCCGCCTCTCCCCGAGTTGCGAGGTTCACAGATGAAAACAAACTCAGGTGGAGTGGATTTGTTGAGGGAGACAAAGTCAGTGATATTGCCACATTTCAGTCAAACAAAGAAAATCTAACGGTCAGAGAGGAGATCCTGGATTTGATGTCCCTTACCGGTATTTGACCCCTCGTGGGTACCTGTATAGTATGTATAGAGCATTGAACTTTAATCCTCAGATGGTCAGGAAGTCAATAAATATGAAAAGAAATTCCCAACTAACTTACACAGTAATAAAGTTAGTATTTAAGTACCTGCATCAGGTTTTGACAGGCATCATGGCCTACAATCACACAGTGCCACCTTAAAGGGGCTGTATGCAATTTTCTGAAATTTAAACTCGCGACTGACCCCATGTGACCAAAAACAGAACTGCTCTTTCTGCTCGCTCTCGCAGCACGCTCTCGCAGCACACGCTCGTGCGCCGGTCGTTCTCAATCTTCTATCTTTTTCGGGCGCTTGTCTGGGATTTAACTTTCTTAGTCTTATGTGGAGTTAGTGTTGGTGTCAGAGTTGTCCTGGGTCCCTTCTGTGTTTTCGCACAATCCATTGAACTGCTTGCGAGTGCTGACTAGCGGTGGTGGCAGAGTGATCTGAAACATTTAACATGAACATGTAATTCGACGGGGGTAAGCCGTATTGCGTCATTTCCTGTTGTCACTGTTGCGCTCACTGTAAACTGTTTGGTGTTCAGAGTCTCTTGAATTGATCTTATTTTCTCTCTGCTGAGCCCTTTCTAAGTTATTTTAACACACAAGCACACTAAAACACACTTTTTGTGGTGGTGTACTTTACGTTTTGGGAACTCCTTGTGTTTCACACAGCTTTTCTTGGGGTGGTAAGGTCTCGCTAGCTCAGTTAGCTTAGCTTCATTGCGGCTATGGCTACTCTTCTCTCTCCTGTCTCTAACTCTTCTCTCTTGCTCTCTCTGTCATATGTTTAGTTACTTCCCTGCCTCCTTTAGTGATAATGGTAACTGTAATAAATGTAATATTTTTGTAGTTTTGGAGGCGAGGGTATCAGAATTAGAAGCACGGCTCCGCGCTGTTGAAAAACCAGCAGATAGCCGAAGCCCATTAGCCAGGGCGGAGCCAACAAGGATAGATCCCCCTAGCTGTCCTCCGGTAGAGCCCGCGCAGCCGGGACCTCAGGCTGGTTGGGTGACTGTATGTAGGAAGCATAGTTCTAGGACCCAGCCCCCGGGCCACCACCAACCGGTCCGCGTTTCTAACAGATTTTCCCCGCTCAGCGACACACCCGCTGAGAAGCCGACCCTGGTAATTGGCAGCTCCATAGTCAGAAACGTGGCATTAGAGACACCATTGACCATAGTCAAATGTTTGCCAGGGGCCAGAACGGGCGACATCAAATCCTACCTGAAACTGCTGGCTAAAGATAAGCGTAAATACAGTAAGCTTGTTATTCACGCTGGCGGTAATGACACCCGGTTACGCCAATCGGAGGTCACTAAAATTAGTGTTGCTTCGGTGTGTAAGTTTGCCAAAACAATGTCAGACTCGGTAATCTTTTCTGGTCCCCTGCCTGATCGGACCAGTGACGACATGTTTAGCCGCATGCTGTCATTCCATCAATGGTTGTCTGGGTGGTGTCCTGCAAACAATGTGGGCTACATTGATAACTGGAGAACTTTTTGGGGAAAACCTGGTCTGATCCGGAGAGACGGCATCCATCCCACTTTGGATGGAGCAGCTCTTCTTTCTAGGAATATGGCCGAATTTATTAGTCCTCCAAAACACTGACAACCCAGGGTCCAGACCAGGAAGCAGAGTCGTAGTTTAACCCACCTCTCTGCTGCTTCTGTACTGTTACCCCCCCATTACTCTATAGAAACAGTGTCTTGCCCACGGTCAAAATTAAATGGATTAAAAGTTAAGCCAATAAAAACAAATTATGGAAGTCTCATAAAAATAAATACAACTTTGACTGAACAGAAAAATAAATCTATTAAATGTGGTTTATTAAACATAAGATCTCTCTCCTCAAAGACTTTGTTAGTAAATGACTTGATTTGTGATAATCACATTGATTTCCTTTGTCTCACAGAAACCTGGTTGCAGCAGGAGGATTATGTCAGTATAAATGAGTCAACTCCTTCCAGTCATTTAAATTTTCACATTCCTAGAAATACTGGGCGAGGAGGAGGAGTTGCAACCATTTTTCGTTCTGATTTACTAATTAGTCCCAGACCAATTGATAGCTACAGTTCTTTTGAACATCTAACCCTTGTTTTTTCCTCATCCAAGTTGCAAAACATTAAGACCATTTTTGTTTGTGGTTTTGTATCATCCACCAGGCCCTTACTCTCAATTCTTGGATCAGATCTCACATTTTTTATCTGATTTAGTATTAAATACTGATAGGGTTATTATAGTGGGGGACTTTAATATTCATGTGGATACTGAAAGTGATAGCCTAAATGCAGCCTTTAGTGCTATTTTAGACTCAATTGGCTTTACTCAAAAAGTACAGGGATCGACCCACTCGGGCAAACACACTTTGGACCTTGTACTGACATACGGTATTGAGTGTGAGGAAATAACAGTCCACCCACATAACCCGGTCCTGTCTGACCACTTCTTAATAACTTTTGAATTTACTTTAACTGACCATCTTAAATCTGAAAGAAAATTTCATTATAGTAGAGCTTTATCAGACAATGCTGTAACAATTTTTAAAGAATCTGTTCCATTCTTACTTTCCTTAGTGTCTCAGGGTAACACAGTGGATGGCAGCAATTCTATCTCTAACCCTTCAGAAATTGATGATCTGGTTCACAGTGTTACGTCCTCATTGCGTTTGGCATTAGATAGTGTAGCCCCCTTTGAAAAAGAAAGTGGCTAGCCATAAGAGGCTGACTCCTTGGTTCAACGCAGAGTTGCGTACTTTAAAGCAGAATACTAGGAAGTTGGAGAGAAAATGGCGCTCTACACACCTAGAGGATTCCTATTTAACCTGGAATAACAGTCCGCTGCTGTATAAAAAGACCCTTCGACAAGCTAGAACAGCATATTTTTCATCATTAATAGAGGCGAATAAAAACAATCCTAGGTTTCTTTTTAGTACAGTTGCCAAACTTACACAGAGTCATAGCTCTGTTGAGCCAACTATTCCCCCAGCTCTTAGCAGTGATGATTTTATGGGATTCTTCGTAAATAAAATTAATTCTATTAAAAATAAAATCATTGGCATCCTCCCAAACATGATTACTTCTTCCTCAGTAAATGAGGCAGTATCGGAAAGAACTGTAGATCCTCAGTTGTGCTTAGGCTGTTTTGATTCAGTCGAGCTTTCGGAATTATCAAAAATATTAGCCTCATCTGAACCTTCAACTTGTATGTTGGACCCAATTCCAACCAAATTATTTAAAGAAGTGTTCCATTTGGTTCCTGGCCCCATTTTGGATATGATGAATCTATCCTTAGTAAACGGATACGTACCACAGGAATTTAAAATAGCTGTAATTAAACCTTTACTCAAGAAACCTTCCCTTGATCAAGATGACTTAGTGAATTACAGACCTATATCTAACCTTCCTTTCTTATCCAAAGTCCTTGAGAAAATTGTTGCTAATCAAGTCTGTGAGCATCTAAACAGTAACGAGCTGTTTGAAGAGTTTCAGTCAGGTTTTAGAGCTCATCATAGCACTGAAACAGCACTGGTGAAGGTTACTAATGATATTCTCATGGCCTCAGATAATGGACTTGTGTCTGTTCTGGTTTTGTTAGATCTCAGTGCTGCTTTTGACACAGTTGATCATAATATTCTCTTAGAAAGGCTTGAACATGTTGCAGGGATCAAAGGAACAGCACTAGGCTGGTTTAAATCATATTTGTCTGATAGATTCCAGTTTGTTCATCTAAATGATAAATCTTCTTCACTCTCAAGAGTTACTTGTGGAGTTCCACAGGGTTCTGTGCTTGGAACAATTCTGTTCACCATATATATGCTCCCAATTGGTAGAATCATTAGACAGCATGGGATAAATTTCCACAGCTATGCAGATGATACACAACTATATTTATCCATAAATCCTGATGAACCCAGTCAGTTAGGTAGATTACAGGCATGTCTGGAAGACAGAAAAACATGGATGACCCTAAACTTTTTGCTTTTAAATTCTGACAAAACAGAAGTTGCTGTCTTTGGACCAGAAGTTCTTAAACAGAAACCGATTAGTCAATCACTTCATC
Organism: Valencia hispanica; assembly: GCA_963556495.2. Classification (NCBI taxonomy): domain Eukaryota; kingdom Metazoa; phylum Chordata; class Actinopteri; order Cyprinodontiformes; family Valenciidae; genus Valencia; species Valencia hispanica. Next base: position 29,166,978 of record OY747717.1, on the reverse strand, counting down.
TGGATGGCATTAAATTGGCCCCCAGTAATAATGTAAAGAACCTCGGCGTTATTTTTGACAGAGACTTGACATTTAAATCCCATATTAAACAGGTTTCTAGGATTTCTTTCTTTCACCTCCGGAATATTGCTAAAATTAGAAACATCCTGTCCAGGAGTGATGCTGAGAAACTAGTCCATGCATTTGTTACCTCAAGGCTGGACTACTGTAATTCTTTACTATCAGGTTAGTCCACAAAATGCCATTAAAAGCCTTCAGTTGATCCAAAATGCGGCAGCAAGAGTTTTGATGAATATTAAAAAGAGAGATCACATTTCTCCTGTTTTAGCCTCCCTTCATTGGCTCCCTGTTAAATCCAGAATAGAATTTAAGATCCTTCTTCTTACATACAAAGCCCTTAATAATCAAGCTCCATCATACATCAGAGATCTAATTGTTCCTTATGTTCCTAACAGAGCCCTTCGCTCTCAGACTGCAGGTTTACTTGTAATTCCTAGGATTTCTAAAAGTAGAATGGGAGGCAGATCTTTTAGTTATCAGGCTCCTCTCCTGTGGAACCAGCTCCCAGCTTTAGTTCGTGAGGCAGACACTCTGTTTACTTTTAAGGCCAGGCTTAAAACTTTCCTTTTTGATAAAGCTTATAGTTAGAGTGGCTTAGGTCATCCTGAGCTATCTCTGTAGTTATGCTGCTATAGGCTTAGACTGCTGGAGGACAGACTTACCAATTTTCTTCACTCTGCTACTTCCTTTTCTCCTACTACTCTCCAGTTGTATTACAGTACATTCTGTTATTTCGACTGTTAACTTTGTTTTCTCTCAGTGTTTTTCTCTCCATAGAAGATATACCTGGTCTGGTATCCTGCTTGGCTGCAATGCCCTGTTGGACGGGGGGCATCGACTGGGAGGATCCCCCCAGTAACTGAACATCCACTGTGTCCTGTTATTAACTTTTAACTTTCTGTAACATAGAAAGTTCTCTTATATCAGATCTTCTGTTCCTTCTGTGTTTCTGCTCTGTCTTCTCAAACCCCCAGACGGTCGTGGCAGATGGCCGCTCCTACTGAGCCTGGTTCTGTTGGAGGTTTCTTCCTGTTAAAGGGGAGTTTTTCCTCTCCACCGTCGCTACATGCTTGCTCAGTATGAGGGATTGCTGAAGGATTGCTGTGGTTGGAAAGTCTGCATCAACGGGGCCCAACCTCACGCCAATGACTGACGCAATCTGCTGGGATTCCTTAAATAGGAAACTTTTTAACTGATTGGAATGTTTGTATAAATGTATTGAAATGACTTCTTGTTAAGTGCCTTGAGATGACATCTGTTGTGAATTGGCGCTATATAAATAAACTGAATTGAATTGAATTGAATTGAACGCGCTTGACGTCACATCCGCAGACAGCGCTGGAAAATCCGACCCGACAGAAAATAGAAACAAATGGATACAGGCTTATAGGTGCACCATCTGTGAGCTGACAAGGTGTCAGTATGCTCATCAGGAGATGTTTGAGTCATAAATGGTCAAATAAAAAGGCTATTGTCACGTTCATTTGGGGGAAAAGTTGCATATAGCCTCTTTAATCAATTAATTGACATAACCTTGAGATATTGAAATATTTCCGTGTGAAAAAGTAATTACCCTCAAAACCTGATAACTGGTTGTTTCACCTTTCAACAGCAACAACTGCCATAAAGCATCCATGATAACAAACAATAAGCTTTTTATATCACATTTGTTTTAACTGTGTTTCATAGATTTAGATTTTTTTTTAAATTGTAGAATATTCATGTTTTTCATTTTTGCCCAGTCTCTATGGTATCAAAACAGGATCAACTCAACATGAATAAAAGAACAGATAGTAAAGTTAAAAAAATAAACATTTTAAATGTGACAAAAAATTGTCACTTTGAAATAAAAAGAATATGTAAATTCAAAAATAATATTGTACACTTGAATAAAAAAGACTAAGCTAAGCTGTATTCATGTTATCATTTTTCCTTTGTTTATTAGTTAAAACTGCTGTTTTGCATTCTCAAAACGTTTGACAGTTTTTACGTTTCTCTCCACCTCCACATTCAGTCCTCAGCTTACAGTTTCAGTTCAGACTTTTCGTTTTCGGAGTTGAAGCTAATTTTACGTGGGAGCGGGGCTTAGAGCCCATTGGCTACCTAGGACATGATTGGTATCGAGTGACAGAGGTTAGGTTGAGACGTCATTTCTGCCCTAGAACAGCTTCTGCTGTTGCCGCTGCCAGTGTTCAACAATTGTATCATCCTGCCTTTGATGTAGCGTGCCAAACGTTAGGATGGCGGACGGTAGGTCATCTGAGGTAGGTTTAGTTTTAGTCTTCATGTATCGTTTATGTAAGTTATAGTTGTTTCAGTTATTCAACGTGATCGAGCAGAAGCTGCTTCTTGTTAGCGGCTACCATCAGCTACTTAGTCACCGCACCAATCCCAAACCTTTGTAAAATGATTAACGTTAACAGTTCCTTTTAATAACAGTATCTTTACCACTTACACAGGAGCCATTTGCAGTAGTGACTTAACGTTACAGTTAAAAAGTCATCGAAATTGTGTATGTGGAAGGTTTCACATTTATTTAGCATCCATGAGACATGAACAAGAACTGGATTTCACACAACATGACTCATAAAAAGGCTTTTGTGTGAATATTTACATTCATTCGTTACATTGCAGTAATTAACGCAGGAAGAACCTAGGACCTGGAGCTGGAGGTGGATTTCCACCACACTTTATCTGAGTACTGAAAGCAATGGTGAAGAGAAATGTAACAACTGTCAAACATTTTGAAAATACAAAACAGCAGTATTAACCAATGAACAAAGGAAGAAGGTTATATGAATACAGCTTAGCTTAGGCTTTTTTATTCAAGTGTTCAGAAATGTTTTTGAATTTACAATACTCTTTTTGTTTGTTATTTACAAAAAAAATTCAGAATTACAATGTCTATTTTTCAAGTTTACAATTTGTTTTTTCATTCACATCGAGCTGATCCTGTTTTGACCCCATAAGTCTCTCTCCTATTGTTGGTTAATGAACTCTGACCTTAAATGGGGCGGGTTAGGCCAGCAGTGCTTTTGAGTCCAACTGTATCAAATGGCACTCAAACAAACACCAGACTGATATGCCCTCATTGATTTGCAACAGTGGGTAATCGTTTCATTAAGGTCCTCCATGTTTATCTGTATGAGTGTGACCTTGCTTGTAATCTGCCATCTGGACTGAGTGCTTAGCTCAGCCTTCATACACATGGACTTTCAGGGAAGGTGACTCATGGCTCTCTGCAATGGAAATTTCATGTTTATAAAACACTTCATTTGCACTCATTTAGTTCTCCTCAACAACAGCAGATGAAACAGATTTCAACACAAACCTTGCCCTGAAAATGAGCTTTTTATCTGTCTTTTTGACATGAACAACATTAATTTTGTTGTCAGACAGATACCAAAACTCTTCTGCCTAAATACATCAAAAGGTTGTAGGTAACATTTTCATGTTTGCGGCCAAATCATTATTTGTGTGTGGGGTTGTAAACTTTTTAGTTTAGCTAAATCATGACTTTCTCTCCTGATCATCTTAAGGTGTCACACCTACGTACATCCCCACTGGAAAGTTTGGGTTGGATGAGTGGGTCTGGGATGTCAGTAAAGAATAAAATGCAAAATGCAAAAACACAAATAAAATGCAAGTATACACGCTGGAATCGTAACAGTACAAAATTACTTAAAATCTAATTACCAACTAATAGGATTGTGATTGCTGGTGCTCCACATTCAGGTAATTCAACTATCTGGTTACAACGCTTCCCTTTTGAGGTCTTTCAGACATTAATTGCTCTGAGGAGGCATTGGAGTTGACCCCAACCCAGCTGGAGGAATGATGTGTATACTTTGGTCTGGGAACACCTTACCTGGAAGAGCTTGCAGGTATCACCATGGAGATCTCATTAAACCGATGTGGTTGTGTGAGTTTTAATGTGTTTGCCTGCCTCTCTCTTCTGCCCCCATTCTTGTGCGGCCGTCTCAACTGTATCTAATTGTCTCATTGAACCTTTGCTTAAAAGTACCTGCAGAAATCTCCCTCAATACCTGATTGTCAATGTGAACAATGTACATTACCTTGCTTCAAGCCTTTTCCTCGACCCGCTGTCAAAACAGAACTACAATTTGTACCTGGATAGCACAAGTTTTTCTGTGAGACTCCACCACTGGTCTCTCCCACTAGTACGTCATCACATAAGTCATGCTACAGTTTGCTCTCATTCTTGCTTTCTAGAAATCAGCAAGCTAAAGTAGTGAAATCTTAGACCACTCGCCAAAATATATGTTATTGGATTTAGGTCCAACAAAGCTTTTAAGTACATGACAGCAGAGGAATGGATTTCATGACAGCACCTCCTATTGCTGTTGCCTCAAATTAGCAAACGAAAATGAAAGAACAAAGGGATGGTCTCTTTCAGACATTCTATCTTTATGGGAAGGGAAACCCATTTATTGGGGCTAAAAAGGTGTAGCTGATGTAGATGTAGCTGTGGAGCTCTATGCATGGCATGCTTCAGTTAATCAGTAGAACAGGGTCGTTCTTTACAGAGTAATATTATATAAAGACTGATTCTGTTACCAAGAAGATTCTGTTATAAATATTTGCCCAGAATACTGACAAGCTCTGTAGGCTAAATCCTCATAAAGCAATGATTGGGGCCAGCCCCTTAACGTTTGTTTAATGATGAACATAACCACAATGCACATGGCCAACGTGTGCTCGGTAGACAGCTGAATGGCACAAATGCCACAGCACCAAAATGAGATTCTGCTACCTCCTCGATGGAGAGAGGCAGCAATGCACCTTCTGGTATGCAGTCTGACGGTAATTTATTAGAACAAGGAGAAGAAGAGATCTCCCTATCAAACCAAAGCAGGAAGTGATATTTCCCATTTGCCAAATGCGAAAGTTGGTGGTGCAGCATAACTCATTAAAATATCGGAATAGCACACGTCACGTTTACGTTCTGTTGGATAGAAGTGTGCAGCCATCTAATATCCTTGCTAGCTACCAATACATAAAAAAAAAGAATGAAGTAGATTTTTTGATGAAGTCTAAATTTAGCACGTTGCCTCTTGAACGAAAATGAGAGATTAAATGTTTGGGATGTCACCAGCCAGTGGATTTTAACATGATTCAAGGACTTAATGAGGAAATAATATACGTCTGGTGCCTATCTCAGCAGTCAACAACTGAGGGGTACGCTACATCCTAGACAGATCCAACTAACTACAGTGACAGCAAAACACTCACAAGATGTCAAGTGTACTATGTAGAGCCTGATTTTGATTTGTTCCTTGCGCAACATATTTGGTTGACAAATTTAATGTGCTTTTGTAGCAATAATTTCTTTTAAGAAAATTGTTCACTGTTATAAAGGTTTCGACGTAATGATGCATTTTCACAGTCTTAACATATAACAGAGTGCAAATTGTCAGTACGTTCAGACTCTGACTTATAAGCATCCTTTAGCATACTTAAGGGAATTGGAAAATAATATTTCTTTCTGATACTCTAAGGTATGATGCAGGGTTTTATGGCTATTTTCTTCCGTTTTTAAGGAAGATTAGAACAACCTTTTACAAATTTTCCGAAACACTTTTACAAATTTACCGAAACACTTTTACAAATTTACCGAAACACTTTTACAATCTTACCGAAACACTTTTACAAGTTCACCGAAACACATTTACAAATTTACCGAAACACTTTTACAAATTTACCGAAACACATTTACAAGTTTACCGAAACACTTTTACAAATTTACCGAAACACTTTTACAATCTTACCGAAACACATTTACAAGTTCACCGAAACACATTTACAAATATACCAAAACACTTTTACAAATTTACCGAAACACTTTTACAAATTTACCGAAACACTTTTACAAATTTACCGAAACACATTTACAAGTTTACCGAAACACATTTACAAATTTACCGAAACAGATTTACAAATTTACAGAAACACATTTACAATCATACCGAAACACATTTAAAAGTAAAAAAAAGAAACACTTTTACAAATTTACCGAAACACTTTTACAAATTTACCGAAACACTTTTACAAATTTACCGAAACACATTTACAAGTTTACCGAAACACATTTACAAATTTACCGAAACAGATTTACAAATTTACAGAAACACATTTACAATCATACCGAAACACATTTAAAAGTAAAAAAAAGAAACACTTTTACAAGTTTAACAAAACACATTCACAAAGACATGACCTGGAAGTGATACTGCAGGGATGAGGTTAGGGTCGGGACAAGACCAAAGTAGTAACAGTAATGGAATCGATCCTGCCAGCAGCTCAATCTGCAGAGAGGTTTTGCCCATTTTGCGGAATCTATTTTCAAGTTTTAGGGACATTTTGTGGTGATTGTGGACATAGTTTGGACTTTGAGAAGGGAGAAGGAGAAGAGGTCGGTTTTATGGACTGCCTCGTTAAATATTTAAACGAAGGCCACTCATACAGTGTGATTGTTGACATGATGGAACGGCTTCACAGTGTCCGCCTGTCTTTGTGGACCGTGAAAACGAAATAAAATAATGCCGGATGCTACCGCAGAAGAAACTAATCATTTGAAGTAGATATCAGAAACGCCATCAGACCTGTTCCCCCTAAAACTTGAAAATAGATTCGGAAAAACGGGCAAAACATCTCTGCAGATTGAGCTGCTGGCAGGATCGATTCCATTACTGTTACTACTTTGGTCTTGTCCCGACCCTAACCTCATCCCTGCAGTATCACTTCCAGGTCATGTCTTTGTAAATGTGTTTTGTTAAACTTGTAAAAGTGTTTTGGTAAACTTGTAAATGTGTTTCGGTAAACTTGTAAATGTGTTTCGGTGAACTTGTAAAAGTGTTTCAGGTTAATGTAATTTGGTTTTGCACTTCCCGGCCACCGTACCTGACTCAGTAATGATGCAGTATTTGGTGTGCTTGAAGATTATCTCCCAATTTACACTAGATGCATCAGCGGCGCGTTACAGCAGACGTTCGGTCTCCTCAGCTAATAGAAACCATTATAGTCTCTAGTTTGGTTTACAACAGATGTACCTTCACAGACATTTCACTTGAAATTCCTGGTCCTGAGACAACCAGCCTCAAGTGACCTCTTGGCAGAAAAAAAATGAGTTAGCCAATTCATGGCTTTAACTAGCTTAATACATGTTAGCTCAAATCAAAGCTCTTGTCTTTCACTTTTTGATCAATTATTGTGCTTTTTAAAGCTAATAACTTACCAACTGTAATTACAAAAATACATGAAAAAAATACTCTGAACCATAAGAAATACATTTATTCTCACCTTAGTGTTGTATTTTCAAATCAAAAGATTAATAGTGCAAAAATGAACAGATTAATGAGCCAAATGTTTGAAATCAAAATCAAACCACAGTGATAACCAACCCATGGGACAAGCGACCTCCCCTACTACCCTACCAGCCCCCCCGTAACCCTGCATAGGAATGACGGGTACAGATAATGAATGGAGGGAATTCTACATATTCTAAATCACTCTAAAAATCCCAACAAATCACCCACCATTAGTAGGGGAGACCGGGGATGGTTGTAACACGAGGATAGTTGTAACACTCTCAGTTTGACCAATCAGAAACGAGCTATGGTGATGTCATCAATACAGTCTTTGCCCACTTACAAATTGAGCACACTGGCAAAGCCACATGTCTGTGGGTTGAAAACAGTCTATTCTAGAACCAAAAAACTATTTTTCAAATAAGAAAGTAAAAATTTTCATCACAAATAATTTTTGCATGTTGTCCATTGGATTGTAGCTACAATTGTCTCACTTACATAAGCTAAATTAGTAGTTTCTCTAGTTTATTTTGATGTGTTGCATTAGTGCTAGCTTTGAAGCTAAACGCAAAAAACATTCATTTTTTTTAATGGCTGCCTGGCATGGGGAGGATTGTAACAGATCTGAAAAAGTGCAACCTTCCCGTTATATTGACACGTTGCACTGGTCTCCTTTTTACTGCATGCTTAGGCAGTGGACGTGTAAAATAGACATGGGTGTCCCTGCAGATGTTCTCCAGAAGACAGGAACTGAAGTTATACATTGGTGAGATGGGTTGCCAAGATCCACAATATCTCCCAGATTTTGTGAAGCTGCACAGAAGAGAATGTTGGATGTGGAGATAAAGTCAGAGAGGCCAGGTTGAGATGGTTTAGACATGTTCAGAGAAGATGCAATAGTTAGGCCTGTAGAAGGATGCTGAGGATGGAGCCACCAGACAGGAGGCTGAGAGGAAGACCAAAACAGACATTTATAAATGTGGTGAAAGAGGACATGAAGTAAGTTGTTGTGAGGGTAGAGGATGCAACAAATAGGACTAAATGAAGACAGGTGATTCACTGTTGTGACCCCTGAAGGAAAAAGCCAAAAGAGAAGACAAATGTATTGCCCCCCCCACCCCACCCCACCACAGACAAGCCTCACACCCCGTACAGAACATAACATGAAAAGTAGACAAGTCCTTATAAAACAGGATGTTTACTCGCATCATTCACTGATGTCTTTGATTAACTTGAGCACAGCCTTTTATTAAACTAAGACTTGACTTAGTTTAATGAAAGTAGCTTAGTGTAATTTACCTCTACATGCTTGTGCAGGATTAATGTGGAATTTTTAAAAGCTGATTTCTCTGTCTCTCTGGACAAACACAATAATGCTGTTGCCTTTCTTGAACCGAAGCTGAAGTGGTCACTTAAATATGGCCAGGGGTTGACATCGTTCCCTTTCAGTCGATTCAGTCGATACAACTTAGGTACTATGGGACATCACGCCCTCGTGTGGCCTGGCTGAACTCACTTCTAATCACACCTGTGAAGGTGACGCCAGGTGACGCCAGGTGATGGGCACGCCCATCACCTGCAAATACACCCTCATTTTACTGCTCGCTGGTGTTGGCTATTGCTGCCTACAGGCTAGCATACCTGCCCACCGAGCACTGATTTTCATTGCTTCGGCTATTCACTTGGTTTTTGTGCCCTCACTTTTGCGCTGCTTCGCTCCGTTGTTCAGGAAGAGCACAGAGTCGAATTCAGTTAAGCAGAAGTCTGCTCTTCCCCCCGTCCCCAAGTCTGCTGTTTTTCTCTGCACAAGAAGAACCCTGCATGAGGCATGCCCAGCCTGCCAGGGGATGCCAGGAGAGCGCTGCAGGATCCGGAGGTGTGCGAGTTCTGTCACCAGCTCTGCAGCTCCACTCTCGAAGGGTGCGTGAAGTTTCTCCAACAGCTCCTGGGGGAAGTTGCTGTGGTGCAGCAGGACCCAATGCTCTCTGAGGTGGCTGTCCCAGTTTTAGTCGGGTCCAACGTGAACGGTCTATTGGTTGAAACCCCCGCTATTAGCTGGGTCGACCACATAGAGATGATGGATGGGCTCACCAATTCTGACCTGGAGGTGTCTCAGTTTAACTTCGAGCCCCCAGCAGAGGATGATGACGATTTGCTGGACGTCTGCGTCGACAGGCACGACCTGATGGAGGCCGAAGAGGGGTTTCAAGTTGAGGAGTGCTTGGCTGCTGCTACAGCATTAATCTCTGAAACCCAAGAGAACAATTCATTACTCCCGCTTTGCCGACGGGCAGCGGAGAAGCTAGAGGTGGACTGGCCCTCTCCTCTTCCAGCCCAGAAGAGGTCGCAGTTTTCCAGGTTTTACCTCCCCTCTGAGCCGACTTCGGTTAAGAATCACCTACCGCTTTTTCTGGACTTCGTCACTGAGTTGATGTCGTGCTGGGGAAAACCGTTGTCCACCCATACCGTTGTGCCGGGCTACGGACAGTTTGTCAACCTGGATGGTGGCGAAAAAGCTGAGCTAGTTAGCATTCCTCCCATGGAGCCCTCCCTGGCGGCTTTTCTGGCCCTGGCGTGCAACAATGGGGTGAGTGCACCGGCTATTCTACCCTCCAAGCCGTGCAGATTTTTGGCAGCACAGCTGGACAAAATTTACTGGGCCATGGCTACCTCCGCCCATCCCCTCAGTTTTGTCACAATGCTGGAGACGTACCAGGCGATGTGTTTGGCGACCTCGGTGGGCAGGTCCCCCCAAATAGCCCGCTTGCTCCTCTTCTGAAAGAGGTTCGGGTAACAGCGGCCTACATCCTGTGGATATTCTGCGTCAAGCCAGCTCCAGCCCTTGCCCCCTCTGCAGTTAGCTTGGAGTAAAGGTCCTCCTGTGGGCACACAGGGGCGTTCTGCGACCCACAAGAAGAAACCTCAGTCTTCCTGATCACAAGAACCAGGTTCGTTTGGGCCAAGTAAGTAAGTAAGTAAGTAAGTAAGTAAGTAAGTAAGTAAGTAAGTAAGTAAGTAAGTAAGTAAGTAAGTAAGTAAGTAAGTAAGTAAGTAAGTAAGTAAGTAAGTAAGTAAGTAAGTAAGTAAGTAAGTAAGTAAGTAAGTAAGTAAGGAAGGAAGGAAGGAAGGAAGGAAGGAAGGAAGGAAGGAAGGAAGGAAGGAAGGAAGGAAGGAAGGAAGGAAGGAAGGAAGGAAGGAAAAACTGAAAAAGACTTGTCATATATATTTCTAAAGTAAACAACGCCATATCCGTTTTCACTTGTGGTGATACGTATTTGTGTAAGTTGTTTAACGTTTGTTGAATTTACACATGCACTTACAAAAAAATTGTTTATTTAATTTTATTAAAGGAGTCATAACCTAGTATTACCTTGGATACCCACACTTTATCATAGTCTTTCAGGCCCTTCTAAAAAAGAAAAGTTGGAAAAAAAGTGACACCGCAGGTAACGCTACAGCATATCATTCCAAAATGACATCATGGCGCAAGTTGTGAATGAATCCGACCTGGCCGCGACCTACGGAATTCAACCTTATATGCATGAGCCAGACTCTGAACCTGAGCTGGAAAGGGAAGATGTATAGTCAATGGAAGGATGTTTACAGCAAGATGCCTCTGAATGGTAAAGACAATCTTTTTGACTGAGACATACGTTTCTGCATCTTTCACGGTTGATTTCATACTTCGAATTGGAATTCAGTAATGGCGGTGCTCGACTGAATATGAGGGGGAGAGGGGCAGGGCGGGTTTCCTGCAGCATAGGTCTGCGATGTCCATATATGGTATATCCTGCGCCGACTTGACGTCAAGTTGGCCAGAAATTAACATCACGTATTTGAGTGCACATGCACGTGGACTGGTTGACGAACCCAAGGGTAAATAAACGCTTCACTATTAAATATTGGCTTCCCGGCCAGTGTATAATCGTTAGGCAATCATAACATACATTTTTTCTCATGGAAAAGGGAAAATTACAGGTCATGACCCCTTTAAGTTAAAAAAATATATACTTCATTTACGGGTATTAAGCAAAGTTGTCAATGATGTGTAATCTTACTTTTTTAGAGATTAACCATGTAGAGACAATAAAAAGCTTTTATAGTTAATCTCTAAAAAAGTAAAATTACTGGAAAGTTACAATGTAACATTGTTAAAGGACATTAAAAAGCTTTAACAATGTTACATTGTAACTTTCCAGTTCCCTTTGGTCAAAGTACTGTGAGGGATGAGGGTGGGTGGTTGGAATTTGTAGTCTCTTCCTTCATCTCCTCGGTCCGCGGCACAGTCGTTCCCCACGCTCCCGGTGAGGATTGACGCGCCACAGAGGTGGCAAAAAAGACTCCCTGCTGCCGTAATGTGCCGCTGACGCACCCAGTTTAAATTGGGGTTAAGGCTAGTTAATCTGAATTTGACTAGTAGCAGCTAATATTTCTTCCACTCAGATGAAGGGTCTGTTGTGACATGGCACATCTCTGAGCTAAAACCTAAAGCACTGGTAGGAGTGGTTACGACGGACACTGGATGCAGAATGATTACATTTTTGACCTGCTTGAAGTGCTGTTCAATGATCTAAATTTAGATATTAACATAAAACAACATGCAATTTACTGATTTACTAGCTTCATTATACAAATAGAACAGATCATAGGGAGAAACTTTGTAGTTAAGGAAGATCTATAATAACCCAGGGTAAAAATCATAGCTGGCTTATTCTTTTGAAATTATCATTGCAGACATCTTAAATGACACCGTATGAGGAAAATCAATCATTTATTTAATTGCTTCATATTGTTTAGCTTCTCTTGTCTGAGTAATTTAGAGTCTCTTTAGTGCTTAAGATCAGTCTTTCTGTTCTATAAAATTTAAAATGACATCAGAACATATCTGTTAGCTTTTAATAGGAGGATTTGTGTGAGTTAGTCTGTATGATTTTATTTAGCTGTATTGTTTCAGCTCACATCAAATCTTATATTTTCACACACAATTTGTTTTATGACTTAATGATACAGATAAAGAAACAAGGTAAAGTCCTGCCTTCTTTTTAAATTAGCCCATGTAGCCAAAGGATGTCTGAGTTTGAGGGGAAAAAAACATCTCCTACATTTTAAAGATGAATTCCTCCCTTCTAAAAATTAATCCGATTATTCGCTCTGCGGTGACAGATTGATTGAAGTGATGCTGAGGCAGCATGTGCTCCATTCTCTAGAGACAGACACATAACGGAGAAACATCCGGCGTCATTTGCAGCCCTCAATCTAACACTGAACAGGAAGGTAAGTGTGCACGGACAAGCAAGGATGTAGATGTACATAAGCAGACTTCCACAAGATCACATCCTTCTATCAACCCTGGCCTTAATAGACAAGCCTTGATTTAAGTACTTTCTGATTTATGTCTTTTAATTTATGTTCTTTTTCATAGGATTGTGTGTTTATTGGAGTAAGTTGATCATGTTTCCTACCAGCAACCACGATGTGCTCTGTTTATTCAGCATCACTGCAAATGGAGAAACATCATATTTTCAGCTGCTGTTCTCTTAAAGCATTACAGTATCTAAAAGATTTTAAGTTGTTAAATTTTGTCCTGCAGTATTAATTAATATCTCTAATTTACAATTTAACATAGTGTTTGATCTCACTGTACTTGCCTTTGATCTCTGGAACAAAATTCCTTAAGAACGCAAACATTCAAACAATATTTTGTTTAGTTTCAAAACCTGCATTAGAATATATGTTAATAGGAACATAGGATGACCTGAGTTTTAACTTCATAGATAGCTCGGGGTTACCTAAGCCACTCTTAACTATAAGCTTTATCAAAAAGGGAGGTTTTATGCCTGGTCTTGAAAGTAGTGTCTGCCTCATGGACCAAAACTGGGAGCTGATTCCACAAGAGAACACTAAAGAGCTGCCTCCCATTCTACCTAGAAACCACAAGTAAACCTGGAGTCTGAGCGCAAAGTGGTCTGCTAGGATCAATCAGATCTCTGATGTATGAACGAGCTTTATTATTAAGGGCTTTATACAGTATGTAAGAAGGAGGATCCTAAATTCTATTGTGGACTTAAAAAGGAGCCAATGAAGGGACGCTAAAACAGGACAACTAGGATCTATGTTTTTAATATTCATCAGAACTCTTGCTGCAGCATTTTGGATCAACTGAAGGCTTTTAATTGCATTTTGTGGACTTCCCGATAATAAGAATTGCAGTAGTCCAGCCTTTAAGTAACAAATGGATGGACTCATTTTTCAGCATCACTCCTGGAGAGGATATTTTAAAGTTTAGCAATATTCCGGAGGTAAAAGAAGGAAATCCTAGAAACCTGTTTAATATGGGATTTGAAATGTTACATTTGTTCTGATTTTTTTGTTTTATTTTACTTTTATTCCTCCATTTCTAGTAGAAACATTATTTTTGTGGACAATCGTTCTCTCTGGTTTTGAATGCTGTGTAGCTGGAAGGACTTTTGCTACTTTTTATTTTATTTTTGGACATTTGTTATGATGCATAACCACGGCAACAAGGTAGTTTACAACTGGGAGCAGCTGATTAACATCACAAAAGCTCAAATAATACCTCAACTGCAGCCACAAAACCCTGATGACTTGAAAATGAGACGCCATGGATCCAGAGCAGGGGCGAAGAGGAGAGAGAAGGAGGAATTTCAAACCATCTCCATCAATCATATTGGGCAATGTGAGATTGTTGGCAAACAGGTTAGATGCTGAGGACCCTCTGGAGTTTAGTGTACAAAAAAGGATTATTCATAAAATGAAGATTATGGACAACCCTGAGCATCCTCTAGCCTACATCCGACTGTCCTACAACTACAGAGCGTCTTCAGTCAGAGGCTTCTTCAGATCTGCAGAGAGCTACAGGAGATCATCCCTACCAACAGCCATGAGCATCTACAACAAATCTATGAAGAAACTTTGATAATGAGTTACAACAACATTTAATTTCCCTTTGGGATTAATAAAGTAATTTTGAATTTGAATTGAATGTCATGGTCAAACATAATGCCAAGGTTCTTTACTCTATTGCTGGAGGCCAATTTAATGTCATCTAAATGAAGTGATTGACTAAGCAGTTTCTTTTTCAGAGCTTCTGGTCGACAGATGACAACTTGTGTCCTGTCAAAATTTAAAGGCAGAATGTTTAGAGTCATCCAGATAATTTTTTGATCGACTGTGTCAAAAGCAGCACTGAGATCTAACAAGACCAGAACAGTCACAAGTTCAAAATGTCTGAGGCCATGAGAATATCATTAGTAACCTTCACCAGTGCTATTTCAGTGCTATGATGAGCTCTAAAACCTGACTGAAATGCTTCAAACAGGTTTTTACTGTTTAGATGCACACATACTTGATAAGTAACTATTTTCTCAAGGATTTTAGATTAGAAAGGAAAGTTAGATATAGGTATGTAATTAACTAAGTCATCTTGATCGAGCAAGGATTTCTTAAGTAAAGGTTTAATTATAGCAACCTTAAATTCCTGTGGTATGTATCCATTTACTAAGGATAGATTCATCATGTCTAAAATGGGGCCAGTAACCAAAGGGAACACTTCCTTGAATAATTTGGTTGGGATTGGGTCCAACATGCAAGTTAAAGGTTTAGATGAGGTTAACATTTTTGATATTTCCGATAGCTCAACTGAATCAAAACAGTCAAAACACAAATGAAGTTCTAAAGTTCCCTCTGATGCCGCCTCACTTAGTGAGAGAGAAGTAATCATGTTTGGGAGGATGCCAAGGATTTAATTTTTAATAGAATTAATTTAGGTCCTACATGCCAAGTCCGAGTCAAAGTCCCCAAAAAGAGTTTTCCAGTCAAAGTCAAATCATTATCACCTGAGATGAAGTAAAATAATAAGAGAGCAGGGTGTAGATTTTATGTATAGAATAAGGGCAGCCATACATAGTTTACTTTATATTTTTAAAAATAGTACTCAATAACCCCATGCTATCAACAAGCTAACAAAGTAGAATGTGCAATAAAAGAAAGCATGCTTAAAATGATATTGGAAAACAATTAATCAACTTGTCACCCGGACACTTTCAAAGGCTTTGGGAAGTTATTAAATTTGTCCTGTAGTCTGACCTAATATAACAAGCTAACATTAGCACTGGCTGCATGCTAATTACAACAATAGCAATTTCACGTCGGAGTGAGTCCAAGTGCAAGTCAAGTCATGTCATGTCACTTGAGTCCGGAATCAAGTATTCCATCCCTGGCATGTGATGGGGTGGTCTCTGTTCAGCACACCTCTATTATTACAATAGCCAAACAGTAACATTATTGGTTTGCTGAAAGGTAAAGATTTAGGACATATGCCAGAAGGTGGGACAAGTCTATTTGCAAGTAGATATAACTGATTCAGAGTAAAAAGAGTTTGAAGTGTTTGGGAACAATTTTCAAATGTTGTATCTAACAAAGCAAAAATTATTCTCGGACAAAGTGAGCTATTCTGACCTATGGTCTTCAACCTTGGCTTTACCCGACAGACAGACAATAAACAATTTTCTGTCAGTCCATGTGTAATTTCAATCAACTTTAAAGATCCAATGACACCAAGCTGATTTAATGTAAATGTATCATGACATAATGCGTCTTGTCAAAGTATATGGTTGTGTAAATTTATGAGCTGAACAGACTTGATTTTACGCGATAATTAGAGTTTCAAAAATATTAGCTTTATCGCGGCTTCAAAGCTACGTCTCCATGTGACGTCAGCGACAGAACAGCTCAGGCTGGACAGTCCGAAAACTCCGCTGTCAGGCCTGATGGAGGCGCTCATATTTGAAGCCCCGGAAGATTCTTCCTCCAGTTTTAGCCTTGAGATGGTTTTTGAGGTGGAAAATGCTGCAGGTTCTGGTGCTTCTAGAGGCATGGAACCGTACAGGTACCAGCCGTATACAACGACTGAGATGGATAGAAGAAAGCGGGTCAGAGAAGCTAGCGAGAGAAGTGACGTCAGGGAAACACAGGTTGGTAAGGATTAGAAATAACTTAATAGTGGCTTCTTTAAAAAAATAAAAAATTAACAAAATGATATAAATGAGCATAATAATATTAATGTGTAGTGATTTTAGTAGTGACCTGAAAAATAAACATTAGCCTACATAAAGTAAATATGGTAAATCAGTTTTAAAACTAAAAATAATAAACTAATCCAGACGTACTTATTTATAAGGTCTGAGACTGATATCGGAAAAATAAAATCATATTGTAGGCAAACATTCAAGGCAAACAACAAAGCAAGTAGCCTAAGACTTACTTCATTACAATTCTTCTTTATGATTATCGTACCAATTTATTAGTTTCAGGGGAAACACGTTTATTTAATTTCTTTGTCAGACTCACTAAATAGAGTTTGAATTATTCATAATTATAGCAAAACTGCTTTGAATATGTACCTGTCTTTTCTAGCTTTATCTGCGCTCTCTGTTCCTGAATCGCAAATTTAGTCGCAGAAAAATCTCTCTGGCAGCGCAGGATAGCAGGAACATTCTGCTGTCAGCGCAAAGCTGGGGGAATATTCTGCCATGTTCTCTCCATAAACACAATATATCAATACCATTCTCTTTGGGAGTCGTAAACAAACAAAAGTATTAAATTAATATATTTAACCTGAAGTAAATAAACTTCAGCCAGAGCCATGAAATTTATTTGATGTATTTTTCCATCTTGAAATGGGTACCAGCGGCACTGCAGGTCTCTGCCCTGAACGTGTTTCCATACGGACTAGTCTTTTAAACCCTTGATGTATCCACTGCAAAGAGTGCTGCAGCATGTGCGCAGAAAGAAATCACGCCTGTATGAGAAAGTGCAATGGATTCATTTAAATAATAGTCCGTTCAGATACTGATTATGTGGAAATTGTGCTGGGAGTACAAGTGGATGTTAGATCTGCGCTGGTAAGAAATTCCGCATCGCTGTCGCTGTCAGTGTTGCGCACAAGCACCACCACGGGTACCGCCACCACACGCTGTCACACTCCTACTGAACACTGCAGGTACAGCTGCTGGCAGCAACACGCACTAAACAACCCAGGGATTCCTTTATCATAGTAAGAAAAAAAATTCTGCTCAAAATGTTCCGAACAGAGAAGAGAGGAGGAGGAGGAGGGAGCCCACGACTCACGGGTGCTTCTAACCTGTTTCACCCACTTTGACAGTAACTCTGAGTCTTTGGGAAACGTAAATAAACTGACACAGTCCTTGTATGTATTTGAGCAAAATCCCCCAACACAACACGAAGGCATTACGATCACTTTTGTCAAAAATAGAAACTAGCGGTCCCAGTCAGAGTTGAAAAGCCGCTGTCAAATGTGTCAACAAACAGAATGCGTTCTCTCGCTAACGTCACTTCCGGCTTTCTGCTCATTCAGTCCGCAGTGATACAGTAATAAAACGCTAGTCACCGCAGCGTTTTTTTGCTCTCAATAGGATTATACAAGGCGTGTTAATGACTTTGACATAGTCCATTGGGTTCAGATTTCTTTATTTTATGTTATGTTTAAAAATGTCAACTTCGTGTCATGAGGTCTTTAAACAACTTATTGTAATAGGTATCATCACAAGGCTCTTTACTGATAGCTGACATGACGTATACCTACTTTAAAATAGAAAAATTTATATGGCAAGTTTATTAAACTCACCATCTCATAGGTGTCCTTTTAGCTGGTGACATGTCCGAAATATTCATGATTAACAGCTTTGTCCACACCACTTTTAAAGACCTGATGCGGTATTTCAGTGCAGATCTAACATCCATACATTTCGTATAATCAGTAGATAGATAGATAGATAGATAGATAGATAGATAGATAGATAGATAGATAGATAGATAGATAGATAGATAGATAGATAGATAGATAGATAGATAGATAGATAGATAGATAGATAGATAGATAGATAGATAGATAGATAGATAGATAGATTAAAAATTTGTATTTTGTTTGAGACTATAACTGTCAACTTTTACCTAAAAAGTATTCCAGCTTCTTGCTTCATGCTAGCTCATGCTATAGAACTGAATTCCACCTGACTTTTACGAGGCTGTTCTCTGGGTCTTATAGTATTAGGATGAAAAGGGTATCTAACAACCAGCTGTTGTTTTATATTGAGGTGTCAACGATTGTCTCGGACAGCGTGGACAGAGTTTTGTCTAAAAGATGCCTGCTGTCTTTGCAGAAGCCAACTACTGATGAGTTGGATGGACTCCAGGGGTGAACTGTTCCCTCGTTAATAGCTACAAACAGAGAGTACATCTGGACCTGAGCAGATGGGATGAACATCTGCTCTGCTCACACTCATTTGTTTGTTGTTTGCGCCATAATAGCCCAAAACCAACTTATGATGTAGAGAATGTAAGTGTGATTTATGTGCAAATGAAAAAAAATGCTTTACAAATGTTTAAAAATTGGAAATAGAAACCAAACTAAAATGATTGGTCTGTTGGTTTTAACACAAACTGTGGACATTTGGATCCAGATAAAATCCTATTTACTGTGTATCTGGTTTTTAGTGTGTTTTGTGATATATTCCTTTAAATTTAGGGTTAATTAAATGAATTCCATGGTTCCATTCAATTCCATTTCATGCTTTACATAGCGCGTCTCTGTGTTTGAGGTAATAATACACAGTGGGCAAACTTGAAAAATAAGTAGTGTATCAAATACTTATTTTCCCGACTGTATCAAGGGCAATTCAAATTGATAAGTTTAAAAAGGAAGTGGTAACCATGCTGACTGTGAATTCTGAAACAGATGTTGATTGTCCTAGACTCAAGCATCAGTGACAGTTTCACAGTCCCAAATTGATTATCATATTCAAACCCTGCTGCTGGTGAATACGGCATATTGGAGAAAGAGATGGTGGTTGGCGTTCTTACGAATGTTATTTATTACTAACTAAAAATAGTGCACAGGCTGCAGATCACTGGCTGGGCCTTTGAATATTGAAAGTTGCTGCAGCTGTCTCAGGACTGCTGCTCAGCATCCTTTGTAATGACCCCACCTTATGCCTTGGAAAGGTGGCCCTGCAAAATTAATCTGTGTCAGTACATCCGTTTAAGTTTGAAACCTCCCTCTCAGAGCAGACAGGTGAGGTGAGCAATGGTAAAAGAAAGAATCTGACAACAGGAATGATCAAGAGGGGACATTTTATTTTATTTTTCTTATTTGAGCTTTATTTAACTAGAATAAAAACTCTTTGAGATTAAAAATCTATTTTTCAAAAGTATCCTGGGCCAGAGGCAGGGCAGAATTTCATACACCAATTGCATACATTTAAAAACAGTTTAACTTTACATGATTCATTTAACACAATACACATCAGATTAAACATCTACAGGTAAGAGTCTTTGTTTCATGTGTCAGTAATGATCTGAAAGTATCAAGTGATACAAGATCTTTCAACTGAAAATCCTTCTGTTGTTCATTCCAAGACAAACCAAAAGGCCTTTTTACCCATTTCTGTTTGCACTCTAGGCTTAGAGAGAAGGAGAAGGTCCTGAGAGCGCAGGCTGAAGTTGTTGCTGCTCCTCAGCTCGAAGAGCTGCTGCAGATAAGGAGGGAAAAGTCCAGCAATACATTTATAAATTAAAAGGTACCAATGTTTCAATCTGCGAAGCGACAAGGAAGACCAGCCCACCCGGGCGTACAGGACACAGTAGTTATTCAATGACCTCATGTTTGTGACAATACACAATTACCCATGATAAACAGTGTCTAGAGCACATAAAGCATCAGAGGAAGCAATCAAATATACAACATGACAATAATCCAAAACAGGCATAAAAGTGGCTGACACAAGTTTATTTCTAGCTTTAAATGATAAGCATGATTTAATCCAAAAATAAAAACTAAGTTTTAGTCTTAGTCTATGGATCAAACTTTTAATATGGGCCTTAAAAGATAAACAATCGTCAATTAAAATTCCAAGATTTTTATATTCTGTCACTAGTTGGATTGGATGTCCCTGATTTGAAATGATGGAAGGCAAGTGCTGGAAAGCTGATTTGCCGTTTGAGAAAAACATTAATTTTGCCTTGTCTGCGTTTAAAACACATTTTATATTATAAAAAGCATCCTCAAGGTGATTAAAAGCAGTTTGAAGTTTTAATAACTCAAGTTCTGCTGACAGAGCTGATGTATATAATACCGTGTCATCTGCATACAATTTCAATTTTGCATTTTTGACTGTTTTTCTAAGTCATATATTATATTAATTATTATATAAATAATAAAAAGAAATGGGCCAAGAATCGAACCCTGAGGTACACCAGAAGATATAGTTAAAAAACAAGATTTTTTTGTTCTGGACTTTAACACTTTGAGTAAGACCTGTAAGGCAAGGCAATTTTATTTGAATAGCACACTTTCAACAACAAAGTGATTCAAGGTGCTTTACATGATTAGGAGGTAAAATAAAAACAGCAGTAAAACACAGACAAAGCATATAAAGTAAAAACAGCAATAAAGCAAGAAGCATGCACAGATACAGATACATCAAGGCATTACAAAGCATATGATGTAAAAACAGCAAGAAGCATACACAAAACATGATACATCAAAGCATTACTCAAAGGCAGCTATAAACAGATACGGTTTTAGTTGTGATTTAAAAGAACTCAGTGTTTCAGCAGCTTTGCAGTTTTCTGGAAGTTTGTTCCAGATTAGAGGAGCATAGAAACTGAAAACTGCTTCTCCGTGTTTGGTTCTAATTCTAGGGATGTTGAATAGACTGGAATTAGAGAACCTGAGTGTTCTGGTGGGTTGGTATAGTAACAGCAGTTCTTCAATATACTTTGGTGCTAAGCCATTCAATGGTAAATGGTAAATGGCCTGTACTTGTATAGCGCTTTATTTAGTCTGTGAGGACCCCAAAGCGCTTCACACTCCATTCAGTCATTCACCCATTCACGCACTGGTGACGGCAAGCTACATTGTAGCCACAGCTGCCCTGGGGCAGACTGACAGAAGCGAGGCTGCCGGACACTGGTGCCACCAGGCCCTCTGACCACCACCAGTAGGCAGAGGGGTGAAGTGTCTTGCCCAAGGACACAACGACTGAGACAGACAGAGTGAGGACTCTAACCCTCCGGTTACAAGACGAACTCCTCACTCCTGAGCCACAGTCGCCCCAATGATTTATAAACTAGTAAAAGTATGTTGAAGTCTATTCTCTGTGCTACAGGGAGCCAGTGTAAGGACTCTAGAACTGGGGTGATGTGCTCTACTTTCCTGGTTCTATTGAGGACGCGAGCAGCAGCTTTCTGGATTAGCTGCAGCTGTCTAATTGACTTTTTAGGCAGACCTGTGAGAACGCTGTTGCAGTAATCAATCCGACTAAAGATAAACGCATGGATGAGTTTTTCTAGGTCCTGTTGCGACATCAGTCCTTTAATCCTAGAAATGTTCTTCAGGTGACAGAAGGCTGACCTTGTTATTGCCTTTATGTGACCCTGGATGTTCAGGTCTGAGTCCATTACTACACCTACATTTCGGGTTTGATCAGTAGTTTCTAGCTGTATTAACTGAAGCTGTGTGCTGACTGTTGATCGTTCTTCTTTAGGTCCAAAAGTAATCACTTCTGTTTTGTTTCTGTTCAGCTGGAGAAAGTTAATGCACATCCATCCATTGATTTGCTCTATGCTTTTACTTAGGGTTTGGATGGGTTTAAAGTCACCTGGTGACATCGTAATGTAGAGCTGAGTATCATCTGCACAGTTATGGTAGCTAATCTTATTGGTTGTTATAATCTGGGTTAGTGGGAGTATGTAGATATTAAATAAGAGGGGCCCCAGGATGGAGCCCTGGGGCACCTCACATGTGATTTCTGTTCGTTCTGATGAAAAGTTTCCTATTAAAACAAAGAACTCCCTGTTCTATAGGTAAGACTCGAACCAGCCAAGTACTGTACCAGAGAGTCCGACCCAGCTCTCCAGTCGTTCCATTAGTATATCATGATCAACAGTGTCAAATGCTCCACTGAGGTCCAACAGAATCAGCACTGTGGTTCTACCACAGTCTGTATTTATGCGAATGTCATTGAAAACTTTGACGAGGGCATTCTCGGTGCTGTGGTGAGCATGGAAACCAGACTGAAAAACATCAAAGCGGTTGGTCATTGTTATAAAGCTATTTAACTGCTGAAACACAGCTTTTTCAATAATTTTACTGATGAATGGAAGATTAGAAATGGGCCTCTAGTTCTGCATTAACATGTCCAGATTATTCTTTTTTAGCAGTGGTTTAATAGCTGCTGTTTTTAAAGGCTGGGGGAAGAGACCTGACAGGGGATGAATTAACTATTTTAATCAAATCAGACCCAATGACAGGGAAAACTTTCTTAAGGAAAGCTGTGGGTAGGATATCAAGACAGCAGGAGGAGGAGCTTAATTGGTTAATGATTTCTTCTAGGTTTTTTCGGTTTAATTAATGGAATTCTGAAATTTTTTCAACACTGGTGTTAGTTAGGTATAACATTGGTGGTGGGCTCGGTGCGGTGGTACAGACCGACCGTCTAAATTGCTAGAATCTTTTCAGTGAAAAAGCTGGCAAATTCGTTGCAGGCCCTGGTAGAATTTAATTCAGGGCTACTTGTTACTGAGGATTTGTTTGTCTTTCCACTGTTGCAAACAGAGTCCGTGCATTATTAATGTTTCTGTTAATGATTTCCGAAAAGACAGTCTGGTTTGACAACCTGATATTTCACAATTTCTCTGTTAGTACAGAGTGATCCACTGTAGTGAACGCTTTAGAGAGGTCAACAAAGAGAGCTACACAATGTTGCTTTTTATACAGCGATTCCATCATGTCATTTAGAACTTTTAAGGAATGTAGAAATGCTTTCGAAATCCCAATTGCAAAGGACTTAAAACACATAAATATAAATAAAGAACTATTTTAGTTGGGCACTAACTAGAGATTTCAGAACTTTAGCCAGGACAGAAAGCTTCTACATAGGCTGGTAATTATTTAGATTTAAGGGGTCACCTCCTTTCAGCAATGGCAAAACATAAGTAGATTTCCAAATTTGCTGAATGTTTGTGGAAAAGGAAAAATTATGTTATATTAATGTGTTAAAGGTGGGGAAATAAAATCTGCAGCAAGTTTAAAAAATGGGTTACAGGATAATCTGGACCAGCTGATTTAGTTGAATCTAAAAGTTTAAGGGATTTTGATACCTTCAAGATTGTAAGGGGGCTGAGAAAAAATACTTGAGAAGAGACTTCTTCAAAAAAGGATGTGGGGGAGTTAGATTTAAAAGAGAACTTTGTAGGGTCAAACAGTGACCCAGGAGCAATACAATTATTATTAAAAAATGAAAACATCTTATCTACATCAGTGACACAGCAAGAGTTTTTCAATATTGATGGCAGTAGCTCAACACATGACTTAATTTCAGATAAGGAATTAATTGTTTTCCAGGGTTCAAATGATTTGATTTTGTATTCCTTATTGCAACTGTGCATTCATTTCGCAGTTTCCTGAAAGATAGCCAATCAGTAGCATTTTTCGATTCTCTGGCTTTTGCACACGCTAAATGCCACTCAAATAGCAGGCTACTCAAGTCAGGGCTAAACCATCCATTATTATGACCTTTCACTTTATAGTGTCTGAAATGAGCATTGTTATTTAAATAGATCCAGGCAGTTTAACATCATTAATTAAGTTCATTCGATGCCAATCAAATTCATTTGGATCATGACAAAAAACTTGCTCAGAGAAATGTTTTATATCACGCTCTAGGATTATTTGAGCCTTTGTTTTTGGAATTTTTGTGCTTCTCGAAGTGGCAATAGTCACTAATATCATTTATTTAGGGCATATGTTTGAGTTCACATCTAAAAAAAAAAGAAAAAAAAAAGAATCACATCAATCAGTGTTCACTTTTCTGGGGCTTTAAGGTTTGTTCTTGTAGGAACATTTACTAAGTGAAAATTATTTAAAGTGGACCTGACATGAAATTCCCCGTGACGTTTGGGCCCTTTTTAGTCACGTCTTCCACAGGTGATCCAGACAGACGTGCTGTGCACGGAAGGGAGAGGCTGTCTGTGTGAATGTTTGTGTGTGCGTGTGTGTGTGTATGTTTGTGCGAGAGAGACGTGAGTGACAGAGAGATGAAGAGAGAGCAGGGAATGAATACGCTGCATGTTTTAAATAGCGTAAAAAAGAAAAACAAAACCAATGTGTAATGGTCGGTGTTGATTTATTTATTTATTTATTTTGGAACCGGTGTTGAATCTGTGGCGGTCGGAGTTTAATCTGTGGCGCACCGCCACAGATTCGTCTATATGTGGAAAACACTGGTATATAACAGCTGAAGGATATTATTGCGGAAATATATTTACTTGTATAGGGATATTTGCTGGTTCACAGAGAGTTGGCAATCTGCAAATCCACTGCTGTATTGTCCCAAGTTAATAAAACATTCGTCAGAGAAATGTTTGCCACAAACGACCACTTGCTTCGGGAGTCGGTTGGGTACATTTCCTGCATAAATAAAGTCCATCCACAAGCTTTTCGGTGGCTCGGAAGTGGGGAGGACAGTGTTGCGGCGATCTGGACTCCTTGCTGTTGGTTTGTTGTTTGCCTTTTACCTTAGCCCTCGTTGTTTAGGTTGTAATACACGCTGCGGGGGGAGGGACTTGGAGAATGTAGTTCAGAGATGGGGATAATTGGCTGGAACTCAATGACGTCATATGCCAAAATGTGTGGTCATATGCCGAACTGCAAAACAGCCCGTTTCTGAGTGCTAATTTGACTATGTAGGCAGACAGACAAAGGAAACATTAATCAGTCATTTTAACCACTTAGGGCACATAGGCAGGCTGGGGAAACTAAAAAATATGACCAAAAAACTCAAAAAAGGCAAACGATCAGCAGAAGGCGCCCTGTAACAATCAACAACATATGTAAGGAATCTGAAATCTTCAAATCCATAGCTAAAAATTCAAAATTCGTTGTCATAGACTGTCAATCAAGAACTCTAACATTAAACTTTATTTTACATATATGACTACACCGCCATACCTGTTTGTTCGGTCAGCCCTGAAGACGTTATAACCTTGTATGTATATGTCAGAGTCAGTTACCGACTTTTTTAATGAAAACTGAAACAGAACTATTACGCCTGCTTCAGTTGAGACACCCCAGATGTGTATCATATCCATTTTTGACAACATGCTCCTTGCATTTACAGTAGATTAACAAAACCAAGTCAAGTTCGAAATTTAAAGTCTTCAGGAGTACTAAAACTACGAGTCCGCTCCCAGGATATATCACTTTCCTTTACACAGTGATAGCGCACTCATCGGGCAATCAAACAGACCACCACTCTGCCCCGAACTGGGTATCTCGGGAAGGTTGGATAGCTGCATGCCACACTGTGAAGAAGTGAATGCCAATCACAATGCATCCGAGTCGAACAGAGATGTGTATAGTTCAAAAGCAACCAAAGAGATGATAAATTGAAACTTCCCTTAGTCAATATAAGACAAGGCCTATCAGTCAGCTGTATCAAGAGAGGAATCCAGGAATGATTTCATGGAGTACCAGCCCAGCCACAAGTGACGTGATTATTAAGGCATACACTTAGATTGATATGCCACTAATAAATACTTACATTGTTTAGGTATTCACAGTAATTTCAATATGTATCTAGTTGCACAGAAGCCACATACTGAATTTATTTAATCTGTTGGCCTTGCACATCACAGTTAATGGACAGGTGTGACACAGCTCTAGTGAAGACAATCCATATAGAGTGGACTCTGCACTGTAATATTCAAAGTGTAAGAGATATTTGTGAAATTCTTAATTTTCTTCTAACAGCATGTCAGATTATGAAGGTTACCCCTTCAGGAACATACGCTGGTGATTTAAAGCCATGCTGAGGGGAAATCCCTACAATAAAACAGTTACCTCCCCTTGCCACGGCAACAAACATCGTACAATCCTACATGTCCTCATCTGTGCTATGGTACGTGTTGCACAAAACAACAGTCGTGCCCCTCAGCTGCTGAACGTGATACATCTAATGGCAGGAAGAAATAATGTTTTTCATAACACGGCCAGCAAATGGTCAGAATGACATGTAAAAGGAAGAATGTTTTTATTGCACAAGTGCATCGGCTGAACATAATGTAATTTCAAGGAGTTGCAGTGACACAACAGCATGTCAAGAAGAGCTGACATCTGTTCCTGTAATCATTCTGCTAGCACTGAGAAGCCATGAAGAGATTTAACAGATTTAGAAAGCTGCTACCTTAACATCATACCCCTTTAGAAGAGAGTCGGGATGTAGGTTTGAAGCAGCTTAGTATACTGTACACTCTACAAAAATTTAGATGACAAGGTCCATAAAAAGGAAGAAAAAATGAAAAACTCACAAGAGGGTTTTGCTCATTTAAAGTAATATTTAAACCCCTAAAGAAACTGAAGTCATCTAATGAAGTCATATGACCACATTACTTTACAGTAAAGTTCGAATTAAGAAAATTACCTTAAAGAGGAACTCAACCCCCTTTAAGAGTCTTACTGCACCTGTCAGTTTGAAAAATGCACCAAAAGGAGGTGTTGTCTGGCAGACCAATGGACGCCGGGGGAAGAGGGCTGTGCGGCGTCAACACTTCCTTCCTATTCCAACTCGCTACAGAGGTGTGGCAGGATGGCTGACGTCACCCATAGATGCTGAGCCAGTAGCACTGCCCGATTCAAATTCAAGCGCAGTGTAAAGTTTTAACCTGAAGAGGCCACTCCTCTGACGGTTTTGGGTAGAAAATTAAATTTTTTTGTAAACTGTGCTAAAATACCAAGAATAATTACAAGAGATGTAGACGGCACTATTAGATACTCATTTATACAGTTTATCAGCAAAAACAAGTTAATTTGGGGGTGAGTTGCACTTTAAATCATTGAGTGACACAAATAGAAAAATGGTTGCTGAAAACCCATCATGTTGCAGATAGTTTTTGAACCCAAAAAAGTCAGATATAAGCCAAAACTGCAAGAGTACCAGATGGTAAAGGTATGAAATGACCAGCAGGCACTTACTTATAAATACATGCAGTACCTAGTAAAAATATTCAAAACCTTTGAACTTTCTAACTTTTTTACATTACAACAATTCAGTTCAGTTCTATTCTGTGTTTTATATATTATGCCAATTTACACCAAATGGTGTCTAAAGGCATTCTAGGAGATTTAATGGTAGCAGTAGCTTAGTCCCTTTATTTAGAGGGAAAAAACAGGAAAACAGACAAGCTCTGAGCCAGTAGTTAAAAAATTCTGTGAAAATGTATGTTTTGGAGACAGAAACCAAAATACTACAAGGCACTGACTCCGGAAAGGGTAATATATATGCATTTCTATACCTCTTAGATTTTTATCTGAAAAAGGTTTTGAAAACCATCTTTTGATTTCATTTAATTTTCCAGTTACGCACTACGTTAAGTTCTTAATAAAAAAAAAAACATCAAAGATTGTGGTTGTAATGTGTCAAAATGTAATAAACATTTAAGGGAAATGAATGATTTTGTGAGACACTGTACATGAGTCTAACTTGTGCGTTAGTTGCACAATTTTATTCCCTTTACAAATGTTTTGGCAGATGGAAAAGGACTCATAAGCCTTCATGTATTATTTGGAAGAGAGTTGTCATATTCTCATATCATAGTCTCACATTTCCTATTCCATGAAATGTAAACAAACATGGACTGGCATCAGATTTTAGCAGTTTTAGGATTGCTCTCTTGCTCTGTAATGGACTGGCGACCTGTTGAGGGGGTACCCTACCTCTCGCCCCGTGACTGCTGGAGATAGGCACCAGCCCCCCGCAACCCTGCATAGGATGGACAGGTACAGCTGATGGATGGATGGATGGATGGATGATTGCTCTGTTGTCTTTGGAAAATGTGCCAGACAAATACACTGCAGCAATGGGCTCAGCATGAGCAGAAAATGAGGCAGAGCTGTTGCATGGTTGTTTTGGTTTTATTTACCTAGAATGCCCTGCGCTATACTCAACGTCCTGATTTTGGGAACGATCCCGGTCATTGGTGTTCACATATGCAATCAAACCGCACCAAGGTTTTTAAGTGGACCAGAGTTTTATTTTATATTCGCATCAGAGTTTGATTGCGCATTCACACCTCTTCAAACAAACCGGACTTTTGGGGCAAACGAACTAGAGTTTGATTAAAAATCAAAACGAATTTAGTAAGTAAATTATTCCTAATGCCTTCCCAACTGTCTATCATACAATGACAACCTCTGAAGGGAGAAGTCAACACTAGCAACACCAGGGAGCAGGGATAATATTGTGAAATGAGATCTAGGTCTATTAACCATATTGTTCATAATTTTTTACAATTGCTCTTTTCTACATTGCTTTACCGGGTTAAATCAGCAAAAGTGGCTTGAAAAAAATATACATTTGGGTTGATAGTTGACCTTGAACATTTAATATGTACCCTGTTTATTATTCTATTATCAAAGATTGAACTACGTTTTTAGGGTGGACTTCAGTCTTTGATCCTTCTTGAGAATGGGAACAACACAAAAACACCAGACCATATTCCTCTAAGTCATGCTCACCCACACATCTGTGATCACAGACCACCACCAGACGGTAATTGCTGTGTCTCATTGTCCATGCCACTGCTGATTAGCTTTCAAGCTTTACCCAACACTCTAAGCACATAAGAGGAACAAGCTGTATTCATAACGGCCTTCTTGGATTTGGGGACCTGCGTCAGACCACTCAAAGAAAAGATAGAAATTTAAGGATTTCCAAGAAGACTTCTGTGGCTTCAATTAGGCAGGTGCTTGAGAGGTCACATTAAAATGTAGAGAGGGTGGCTATCTGGCAGTGATTCAGAATACATATGCATCTTAATGAAACCATTGCAATTAAAAGGAAGGCAGGACCCTTGGAGTAATCAGTTGAATATAAAATAATCCATATGCATGAAACATTCAGGAAAGCCTGATCATTCTGTTTCTGACAGAAGGACACCAATGGTTAGTGTTTGTGACTGCAGCAGCTCAGTGGAGATTCTGCTTTGGGCTATGTGTCATTCTTGGTGTACAGTGGTTCTCAGAATGTACACACACTCGTTTTGTAAACCATGTTTTTAATGTAAGACCATTTAAAATAATTGTTATAATTTTCCCACATGAAATGTTGCATTTACTCTACAGTGGACCTTTGCTTATTTGTAGTTCAGTATTTGCGGATTTACCTATTTGCAGATTTTTCTGTGGAAAATCCTAGAAAATCTGCCTATTCACGCATTTTGTAGTAGCGCCCATCTGAAATATTGCAAAGAAAATGCAGCTTGGGAGGCTGGAACATCTAAATGAAATGTTACTTGACTCAGTATTGGCTGATGTTTGCAAAGGAGGCAATCCAGGAGTAGCATTTATTTTTACCTTGGGTGTAACCTTAAGGGCAGAAATAAGGAAGACTGTAAACATTAGCTTCTGCAGTATTGCTAAGACGGTGTTCACTGAGCGTAGTTATGCATATTAAGGTATATATGGTGTGTACACTATTAAAATGTTTTTAGAGGAGGTCTCAATTATTTGCGGATTTTAACTATTCACAGGCAGCTGTGGTCCCTAAGCCCCTTGATTACCAAGGGTCCAATGTATACCTTTCAAGGGAAACCATTTAAAATGAAAAAACGGTAGAATGATTGGGCAAAACCTTGTATTAATACTTGCTTACTTTTTGTTAAATTTGCATCATTTACTTGTAGCCCCAGTTTTCAAAGCATAAGAATGATCAAATTGTTCGATGGTATCAGTCAGGAGAAGGGTACAAACAAACCTACAGCCTTAAAACATGGCACAGTGGAGACAGACGTTAATAATTTGAGAAAATATGAGACTACAGAACATTCTCTATTTATCTGGACTAAGGAATAGGGTGGAGGAACATGTGCTTTTTATTCAAAATAAGGTACCTGGGCTTGATTAAAATCTCCCAGTGAAAGTTAATAACGTCACAAAAGGTAGTTCCTTTTACTCAGATGGAACTGGGCTTCTTGTAAAAGTGGATGAAATTATGAACAGTTTTAAAATCTATATTGACCCAGCTCCTTTAGGTGTCTACTAGAAAGCTGATGACGGAGATAGTTTCTGGATCACAGAAAGATCAAGCACACAACCAAATCAACAATAGTATGACATCAACCAGAAGAAAATGAGAGGTGTAGATTGGCAAAGCCAGAGTTCAGAACCAAATCTTAGAGAAAATCTGTGGCATCACATGAACAGGGCTGGGGACAACAGATGTCCTCCCAAATAGACAGATTTGAAGAGCATTTGCAATTCAGAGAGGGTGCTGATAGATTCCCACCAAATAAGAATGGATTCTGTTTTTGATCAAAAAGTGTTTAAACAAAGTATTATTTTAGGGATGTGCATACTTTTGCAACCAGGCTAATGAAGCAGTTAAATTTTTTTATATTGCTCCCCTTATACATTTTTCAGTGTTTTTAAGGTAAATTGTACAGCCGATATGTTAGAGTAAAGATTGAAAAAAACTTTTTAACAAGGTGTTGTGACACAGATAGGTAAGTTTTGGCTATGAATAATTATGAATATTTGCTTAGGGCAATTATTAACAAGGTTAACAATTTTATGTAAAAATGACCAGGTTTGGGGCGCCACCTGTGATCCAGGAATAATTAATAGCTTTCTACCAGCGTCTGCATTTGGATCCATGCAACACACTGCATATCCTGACACAAGGCTTGTATCAAAGGGTTTTGGGAGTGAAGCTAAGTTAGTCTTAAACTAATTGTAATTAGTTTAAGAATAATTAGTAACTCTGGTTTGTTTTCAATTCAATTCAATTCAAAAATACTTTATTGATCCCAGAGGGAAATTAAGTGTTGGTGTAGCTCATATAATTAATTCTTTAAGGAGTTGTTGTAGATGATGATGGCTGTGGGCAGGAAGGATTTCCTGTAGCGGTCTGTATTGCAGCGAAACTGAAGAAGCCTCCGACTGAAGACGCTCTTTTGTTGTTTGAAGAGGATGCTCAGGGTTGTCCATAATTTTTTTTTATTTATTTTTTTTTTTATTTTGTGAAGAATCCTTCATTGTATCTTCATCTCCAGATGTTCCACAGTTGTCCCAAGAACAGAACCAGCCTTCTTTATCAGGTTGTTTAGCCTATTTAAATCCCTGGCTCTGATGCTACTACCCCAACAGATGACGGCTGAAGAGATTACACTCTCCACAACAGACTTGTAGAAGATCTCCAGCATCTTGCTGCAAACCTTGAAGGACCTAAGCTTCCTCAAGGAGTACAGTCTGCTCTGTCCCTTCTTGTAGACAGCTTCACTGTTGCGCCTCCAGTCCAGTCTGCTGTCAAGGTGAACTCCGAGGTATTTATACTCCTCAACCACCTCCACTTCTTCTCCCATGATGGAAACAGTGTTTGACTTATCCCTGTTTCTCCTGAAATCTACAATCATCTCCTTTGTTTTGTTCACATTCAAGGTGAGACGATTGTTTCCACACCATGTCACAAAGCGGTCCACCAGCTCTCTGTATTCAGCTTCTTGTCCATCTCTGATACACCCGACAATTGCAGAGTCATCTGAGTATTTCTGCAGATGACAGGTCTCTGATTTGTACTGGAAGTCTGAGGTGTACAGAGTGAAAAGGAATGGTGAGAGTATGGTCCCCTGTGGTGCTCCTGTGCTGCTGACCACCTGGTTTGACACACAATTCTTCAGTCTCACAAATTGTGGTCTGTTGGTCAGGTAGTCATTGATCCAGGCGATTGTTGAGGGTTCCACCTGTGTCTTCAGGAGTTTCTGACAAAGCAAATCAGGCTGAATTGTGTTAAATGCACTGGAGAAATCAAAGAACATGATCCTCACAGTGCTGCCTGCTTTGTCCAGATGACAGTGGGTTGGTTGAAGTAGGTGGATGATGGCATCTTCAACTCCAACTCCACAGCAATAAGCAAACTGCAGTGGGTCCTGATGCGTTCTTGTTTGCTTACTCAGGGGTGCCAACAGGAGTCTCTCCAGGACCTTCATGATGTGGGATGTCAGGGCAACGGGTCTATAGTTATTGATGACTGATGGGTGAATTCTCTTTGGTACTGGAACACAACACTGGAACCTTCTCCTGAGTTAGGCTAAGGTTGAAGAGGTGCTGCAGAATCCCACAGAGCTGCTCAGCACAGGCCTTCATGACTCTGGGGCTGACACCATCTGGACCTGCAGCCTTGTTCCGGTTCAGTTTCTCCAGCTGCCTCTTCACCTGACTTTTGGAGACAGACAAGTGGGAGGGAGAGGCAAAGGGGGTAGCAGCATTTCCTGACTTGGTTGAAGTCAAACTTGTGGAACTAGAAGAGTCCATGGGTGAGGTGAAGGATAAAACATCTGAGGTGTAACAGGAAAGCTGTTGATCAGAGGAGAGTGGGATGTCTGTTTGGCTGGGAACAGGATAGGGGGATGCTGAGCTAGTTCCTGAACTGAACCTGTTGAAGAATATTTTCAGTTCATTGGCTCTGTCCAGACTTCCATCTATCCAATCCTTCCTGTCCTTTAAACCTGTGATCTTTCTCATTCCTGACCAGACATCCCGGATATTGTTCCTCTGTAGTTTGTTCTCTAGCTTCTTCCTGTATGCCTCTTTGCTGTCTACAATCTTTACCTTAAGTTGCTTCTGTATACTCCTCAGTAATTCCCTGTCTCCCTCCCTGAAGGCTCTTTTTTTCTTGTTTAGCAGGTCCTTCAGGTCACTGGTGATCCAGGGTTTGTTATTAGGGAAGCATCTCACTGTTCTGGTGGGGATGATGTTGTCCACACAGAAGTTTATATAGTCAGTCACACACTCAGTCATGGCATTGATGTCCTCTCCATGTGGTTGGCAAAGAGTCATCCAGTCTGTGGTTGCAAAACAACCCTGCAGGGCTTCTTCAGCTTCCTGTGACCATTTTCTCACAGTTCGTTTTGTCACATTGCCTCTGAACAAGTGGTTTATATTCTGAACAAAGAAAAACAAGATTGTGATCCGACTGTCCCAGAGGAGGTCTTGGTTTGGACTTGTATGCAAATTTTGTATTTGCATAAAACAAATCCAAGATCTTGTTTTCTCTTGTGGTGCAGCTGACAAACTGTTGAAATGTTGGAAGTGTAGTAGAGAGCGAGGCATGATTAAAATCACCAGATATTGCCACAAATGCATTGGGGTGCTGTGTCTGTAGCTTAGCAACAACGGAACTGATGACATCACATGCAGTGTCATCAACAGCTGAAGGTGGAATGTAAACAACTGCCAAAATTACACTGGTGAACTCTCTTGGTAAATAATATGGACGAAAACTCACTGCCAAGAGTTCGACATCTGGGGTGCAGAGACAACACTTCACAGGTACATGTCCTGGATGACACCATCTATTGTTGACAAGCACTGCTACTCCACCACCTTTTCTTTTTCTGCTCGTTTTCAGATCTCTGTCTGCTCGTACAGTCAGGAAGCCTGGCAGAGAGACGTTGGAGTCGGGGATATGATCCAGCAGCCACGTCTCAGTAAAACACATAACACTGCATTCATGGTACTCTGGCTGAGTCCTTGTAAGGGCTTGGAGTTCATCCATCTTGTTAGCCAGTGATCTTATGTTGCCCATTATGATTGATGGAAGAGATGGCTTGAACTTCCTCTTTCTCTGTCTCCTTTTCGCTCCTGCTCTGCATCCACGTCTCCTCCTTATCAACTCATCAGGGATTTGTGGCTTCAGTTGAGGTATTATTTCAGCTTTTGCGATGTTAATCAGCTGCTCCCGGCTGTAAACCACATTGTTGCCATAGTTACGTATCATAACAAATTGTCAAAAAGGGAAAAATTTACAGCAAAAATCCTTCCAGCTTCACAGCACCAAAAATTTGAAAGTATACAGGTAAAGAAACAGGTAAAGGTATACAGATAACCTTTTGGAGAATTGATTCTATTTTATGGATCGGTCACCGCAGTGATTGATCTAACTTAGTATTTTGACATACTAAGAAGGCGGTTTCAAAAGCGACTTATATGATTAGTTTTCGTTGTTTGTACTATCTATTTTAAAGCCAATCTGTATTCTGAATACCTTAGGTAGCCATCTTTATTGTTTATGAAGCACTGGCGGTGTCAGGAGTGTGGTGTGAATGCATGGATGCCGGTAGAAGGTGCCGGCGGAGCATCAGCAAAGAGAGGATCTCTCTCTTTCTGTGGATTCTGTGACCAAAAAGATTCTTTCTGCAGTTTCCAACAAGTCATTCAAGACTTATTTCATCAGCTGAATACAGTTCACCTGATCAATCGGCAGACTGTAGAAGTCTTTCGGATCCAATGAGCTTCTTCCAGAAACTCGCCTCCCCCCTTACCAGCGAAGGATGGAGTTAGCGTGCTGTTCTCTCCCGATGTGAGTCCGGTTGGTCTCACGGGCAAAAGAGAAAGCAGTTCCGGGCTGCAGCTGGTTTGGTTTGAGTTTGGCCGATCACCACCCCCTCTCTTTTTGTTGAAGCTAAGTGATGTGTGACCAGCACTCCTACTGGCAGGAGGTCTGTGTTTTGGTCCAGTAGCCATGGCTGTGTTTTCAACAAAGGGTGTGTAAACTTTTGAGAGCCACTATATATCATAAATAAAGTGGTTAGTTAATCCTAGGAATTACCATGTTGTGAATGTTTTAGATAGTATTTATTTATTAGATAGTATATACTTATTATATATAAGTTTTGTTTTTTTTGTACATTGGT
Source organism: Valencia hispanica (assembly GCA_963556495.2). Lineage (NCBI taxonomy): Eukaryota > Metazoa > Chordata > Actinopteri > Cyprinodontiformes > Valenciidae > Valencia > Valencia hispanica. The sequence continues at coordinate 29,131,804 of OY747717.1, read as the reverse complement.
TCCTCTTTTTTCTTAAAGAAGTTGCATTTTTTTGACCTGTATACTTTCTAGTTTTTGGTGCTGTGAAGCTGGAAGGATTTTTGCTGTAAATTTTTCCCTTTTTGACAATTTGTTATGATGCGTAACCATGGCAACAATGTGGTTTACAGCCGGGAGCAGCTGATTAACATCGCAAAAGCTGAAATAATACCTCAACTGAAACCACAAATCCCCGATGAGTTGATAAGGAGGAGACGTGGATGCAGAGCAGGAGCGAAAAGGAGACAGAGAAAGAGGAAGTTCAAGCCATCGCTTCCATCGATCATAATGGGCAACGTAAGATCACTGGCTAACAAGATGGATGAACTCCAAGCCCTTACAAGGACTCAGCCAGAGTACCGTGAATGCAGTGTTATGTGTTTTACGGAGACGTGGCTGCTGGATCATATCCCCGACTCCAACGTCTGTCTGCCAGGCTTCCTGACTGTACGAGCAGACAGATATCTGAAGACGAGCAGAAAAAGGAAAGGTGGTGGAGTAGCAGTGCTTGTCAACAACAGATGGTGTCATCCAGGACATGTTACTGTGAAGTGTCGTCTCTGCAGCCCAGATCTCGAACTCTTGGCAGTGAGTTTTCGTCCATATTATTTGCCAAGAGAGTTCACCAGTGTAATTTTGGCAGTTGTTTACATTCCACCTTCAGCCGTTGCCGACAATGCATGTGATGTCATCAGTTCCATTGTTGCTAAGCTACAGACACAGCACCCCAATGCATTTGTGGCAATATCTGGTGATTTTAATCATGCCTCGCTCTCTACTACACTTCCAACATTTCAACAATTTGTCAGCTGCTCTACAAGAGAAAACAGGACCTTGGATTTGTTTTATGCAAATGTAAAGGATTCATACACGTCCAAACCAAGACCTCCTCTGGGACAATCAGATCACAATCTTGTTTTTCTCTGTTCAGAATATAAACCACTTGTTCAGAGGCAACCTGTGACAAAACGAACTGTGAGAAAATGGTCACAGGAAGCTGAAGAAGCCCTGCAGGATTGTTTTGCAACCACAGACTGAATGACTCTTTGCCAACCACATGGAGAGGACATCAATGACATGACTGAGTGTGTGACTGACTATATAAACTTCTGTGTGGACAACATCATCCCCACCAGAACAGTGAGATGCTTCCCTAATAACAAACCCTGGATCACCAGTGACCTGAAGGAACTGCTAAACAAGAAAAAAAGAGCCTTCAGGGAGGGAGACAGGGAATTACTGAAGAGTATACAGAAGCAACTTAAGGTCAAGATCAGAGACAGCAAGGAGGCATACAGGAAGAAGCTGGAGAACAAACTACAGAGGAACAATATCAGAGATGTCTGGTCAGGAATGAGAAAGATCACAGGTTTTAAGGACAGGAAAGATTGGATAGATGGAAGTCTGGACAGAGCCAATGAACTGAACACATTCTTTAACAGGTTCAGTTCAGGAACTAGCTCAGCATCCCCCTCTCCTGTTCCCAGCCAAACAGACATCCCACTATCCTCTGATCAACAGGTTTCCTGTTACACCTCGGATGTTTTATCCTTCACCTCAGCCATGGACTCTTCTAATTCCACAAGTTTGACTTCAACCAAGTCAGGAAATGCTGCTACCCCCTTTGCCTCCCCCTCCCACTTGTCTGTCTCCAAAAGTCAGGTGAAGAGGCAGCTGGAGAAACTGAACCGGAACAAGGCTGCAGGTCCAGATGGTGTCAGCCCCAGAGTCCTGAAGCCCTGTGCAGAGCAGCTCTGTGGGATTCTGCAGCACCTCTTCAACCTTAGCTTAACTCAGGAGAAGGTCCCAGTGTTGTGGAAGACATCCTGCCTTGTTCCAGTACCCAAAATAACTCACCCATCAGTCATCAATGACTATAGACCCGTTGCCCTGACATCCCACATCATGAAGGTCCTGGAGAGACTCCTGTTGGCACCCCTGAGTAAGCAAACAAGAACGTATCAGGACCCACTGCAGTTTGCTTATCGCTGTGGAGTTGGAGTTGAAGATGCCATCATCCACCTACTTCAACCAACCCACTGTCATCTGGACAAAGCAGGCAGCACTGTGAGGATCATGTTCTTTGATTTCTCTAGTGCATTTAACACAATTCAGCCTGATTTGCTTTGTCAGAAACTCCTGAAGACACAGGTGGAGCCCTCAACAATCGCCTGGATCAATGACTACCTGACCAACAGACCACAATTTGTGAGACTGAAGAATTGTGTGTCAAACCAGGTGGTCAGCAGCACAGGAGCGCCACAGGGGACCGTACTCTCACCATTCCTTTTTACTCTGTACACCTCAGACTTCCAGTACAAATCAGAGACCTGTCATCTGCAGAAATACTCAGATGACTCTGCAATTGTCGGGTGTATCAGAGATGGACAAGATGCTGAATACAGAGAGTTGGTGGACCGCTTTGTGACATGGTGTGGAAACAATCGTCTCACCTTGAATGTGAACAAAACAAAGGAGATGATTGTAGATTTCAGAAGAAACAGGGATAAGTCAAACACTGTTTCCATCATGGGAGAAGAAGTGGAGGTGGTTGAGGAGTATAAATACCTCGGAGTTCACCTTGACAACAGACTGGACTGGAGGCGCAACAGTGAAGCCGTCTACAAGAAGGGACAGAGCAGACTGTACTTCTTGAGGAAGCTTAGGTCCTTCAAGGTTTGCAGCAAGATGCTGCAGATCTTCTACAAGTCTGTTGTGGAGAGTGTAATCTCTTCAGCCGTCATCTGTTGGGGTAGCAGCATCAGAGCCAGGGATTTAAAAAGGCTCAACAACCTGATAAAGAAGGCTGGTTCTGTTCTTGGGACAACTGTGGAAAATCTGGAGATGATAATGCAAAGAAGGATTCTTCATAAAATCAAAAAAATTATGGACAACCCTGAGCATCCTCTTCATGAGACAGTCACACAACAACAGAGCATCTTCAGTCGGAGGCTTCTTCAGTTTCGCTGCAATACAGACCGCTACAGGAAATCCTTCCTGCCCACAGCCATCATTATCTACAACAACTCCTTAAAGAATTGAATATATGAGCTATACCAACACTTAATTTCCCTCTGGGATCAATAAAGTATTTTTGAATTGAATTGAATTGAATTATTCACCTTAATTCAGTTGTTATGAAAATTAAACTTGGTCAGAAGTGTATTTAGGAGTTAGATAAGCTGAAAAAGTTTTTTTTTTTCATTGGTGGCATTTAAACAAGTGTTAGAGGACACTACCAAAAAACCTTATATCAAATATGGAAATGGTTTAGAGCGTTTGCCAGCTGAACTTACACAACCCAACTGGTATCTGGCTAAAACAAAGCTTGAACTCTGGGAAACAATTACAAATGGTAGGTTTGATTCAACCTGAACATCGACAATACAGTATTGAAACAAGGTGGTGGCAGCATTATGATCCAGTGTTTCTCATGTAAATATGGGACTGGATTTTTTCCCTTGTGAATTAAACTATGAATAGCTCAAAATGATACGAAACCTTCAGATCTGTTATTAGAAAGCTCAAGATAAAGATAGATGTTGATATTTAGCAATCAAGTCAGTCCAAACAAATATAGTTCAGATCTAAATCTAAAAGGGCATAAAAGGGCTGCGGACAAGAAATATAGAGTGGGCAAATATTTTCAACTCAAGATTGAAGATGCTGAAAGACTCCAGTCAAAGTATTGGTTTACGGGTGTGCGCACACTTATGCAAACAGGTTCCTTCTAACAGGGTTGTTTTTCAGTTGAACTGCCCATGTAAAAGTTCTGAAATGATTTATAATATTACAATTTTTTTACACCATAAAAACCTAACAATTTATCAAGATGTCTACACTTTTGTACAACATTGCCAAAGATGGTTTAAAAAAAAAAGCAATTTTCCCGCATTTCCAGTAGCAAATAGCTTTAGAAAACCCATAAAACCCTCTCATCAACTACATAAGTGTGACATGATTGTTTCAGCTGCGATGCCAAAAGAAATTACGGCAGGACATCTGTATTGAAACACTTTAGGCCACCTGTCTGATTGCTCACTTCCAACATTTTGTTTGTTGGTGCAATCAGGTGCAGAAAAAGGAGGGAAAATTGTTAGCGATTATCATAGACAATGAGCAAATCCAGCTCTCAGTCTCCACCACAGACACACAAGTATTCCTCTTGTGATTTTGATTTCAGTGAGTGCACCTGCTTCCCTGATTGGCTGTGATCCTTTAATCAGGCTGATGATCAAGAACAAAAGGTGGGTGTTTTTTTCCTGAACATGATAACATAGGTGTTTGCAGAAGGCTGTCGTTTATTTCACTAACAATGCCTGTGATGTACTTTAACTGATATACATATATACATTGTCAACACCAATGAAAGCTTGCAGCTGTTTACACAGGAGTACGGGTCGTGGCAGATGATTACACAGACTCAATGTCTTTTGATGCATCTGAACCATCCAATTTTAAAGTGCACTGATGACAAAGCAGATAAGTTCAATTGTTTTAAAACTGGGAAGAAGAATAATGGGAGTTTATTATGAATGTTCTCAAATACCCCTAACCCCCCTAACCCTAACCCTTAACTTTGGAGCAGGGGCTTCTTTTCTTGGTCAGCCCCCTGTCTTCCCACTTAGATGGACAGACTAATCAACTTAAAATGCATATATTTGGACTGTGGAAGGGAGCTGGAGCACCCAGGGAGAGCTAACACATGCACGGAAAGAACATGCAAACTCCACACAGGATACCCCCAGTCCTGGATTCAAACCCCAAGACCTTCTTGCTTTGAGGCAACTGCACCCACATATGACCCACAGTGAAAATAATCACAGGTAATTTGAGGAAAAGAAGTAAACCTGTCAGAGAGCCCACTAAACAACTCGCAACGCGGATAACACTCTACATTACAATGTCACCAGGTGACTCTGAACCCATTCAAACCCTAAATCAATGCATTGACCAAATAAATGGATGGATGTGCCATAACATTCTCCAGGTGAATAGAAACAAAACTGAAGTGATTATTTTTGGACCCAAGGAGGAACGATCAAGAGTCAGCACACAGCTTCGGTTAATACAGCTAGAAACTACTGATCAGGCTCGAAACCTAGGTGTAGTAATGGACTCAGACCTGAACCTCCAGGGTCACATAAAGGCAATAACAAGGTCAGCCTTCTATCACCTGAAGAACATCTCTAGGATTAAAGGACTGATGTTGCAACACGACCTAGAAAAACTCATCCATGCGTTTATCTTTAGTCGGATTGATCACTGCAACAGCATCTTCACAGGTCTGCCTAAAAAGTCAATTAGACAGCTGCAGCTGATCCAGAACGCTGCAGCTCGCGTCCTCACTAGAACCAGGAAAGTAGAGTACATCACTCCAGTTCTAAAGTCCTTACACTGGCTCCCTGTAGCTCAGAGAATAGACTTCAAAATACTCCTACTAGTTTATAAATCATTACATGGCTTAGCACCAAAAACTTTTGAAGACCTGTTGTCATGGTACCAACCACCAAGACCACTCAGGTCCTCCAACTCTAGCCTACTAAACATCCCTAGACTCAGAACTAAACATGGAGAAGCAGCTTTCAGTTTTTATGCTCCCCTTATCTGGAACAGACTTCCTGACGAGTGTAGAGCTGCTGAAACTCTGAACTGCTCTAAATCGAGACTAAAAACCCATCTGTTTAGAATTGCCTTCAAGTAAATGCTTGATGTCATATGTATGAAATGTGTTCATGCTCTCTTGCTTTTTTTAATCTTTCCCTTGCTTTATTGTGTATCATGTGTAATGTGTGTTTCTTTTATGTGTTTTTTTTAAATCACCAAATCATGTAAAGCACCTTGAATTACCCTGCTGTTGAAAGTGTGCTATACAAATAAAATTGCCTTGCCTTGCCTTGCATCAAGAAAGGCAGGAGCAGTTGAAGTTTCTGGCAAGCTCTGGCTGTGCTCTACATGTGACAGCAGTCTTCTGTATTATTTTGTTTGGAATAAGAAGAGTGGTTGGAGCCAGCAGCGCATTCTTCAAAAGAAAACACCAGGGCCCTGCTGAAATCCTCTGAAACGTTGTGAGAGAAGGTGTTATGATGAAACCAAACGGAAAATTGTCAGCCAAAATACCAACAGGCACGTTTGGCACAGAAACATCCCTGCACATCACCAGAAGAACAGCATACACCCACAGTGAAACTTGGCCGTAGAGGAATCACAAATATGCGTTGCTATTCTTCAAAACTGATGATGAAGCGGAAGATTCCAATGAATCCAAGCAAGCACCCAAATCAACAATAGTATAACTTCATTCTAGCGTAGCTACAAAATTTGAATGGCTTAGCCAGAGTGCAGAAACAAATCTGACAGAAAATCTGTGGGGTAGCCTGAAGGGGTCTGTGGACAACAGATGTCCACACAGTTTGATAGATTTCTAGAGCTTTTGCAAGGTAGTGTAGGTAAATAATACAAACACAAAATGAGAATATGCTCATGACTGCTATCAAAAATCTCTAAATGCAGGGATCGTTTAGGAGTTTGCACTCTTGTACAACCAGGTCATTGTAGGTTTTAATGTTATATTGTTCACCTTAAACATATGAATTCGACAGGAGATAAATGTATGACACATTAAAGGTGGGAGTAAAAAATCCAATTTGAAACAGAGGTATGTAACGTTTTGAGAACCACTGTGTATCTTGAAAATAGTGGTTCAATTACTTTAAAGACAACATAATGTAAATATATTTGAATATAATCTATTTACTTCTCGTCTCAGAGGTTCTAAACTCAGCTTGAAATGTACTGAGGAGTTACCCAAGTGTTTAGGAAAAGGTTTTTATTTGAAAATGACATTTTACAGTTTTCTTCTCATTCAATAAATTAACTGATTAAGCTATTTGAAGTTATTTTCAATCTGCTCTCTCTGAGCAAGTGCGAGTGAAACCATAAAGAAGCATCACATCAAGTAATTTTTAAATAAAAAGGTCAACATGTGCATAGTTTCTAAACTGATAGTAGATTTGGATCAGTGCAAAAATACAAGAAAAGGAACAGGTCATTTAAAGGATGAATAATACCACAAAGAATATATTATTTTAGTTTATTTGTGTTTACTTTTTAAATATTCTTAAGTTTACTTAGAAAAGCAGACAAGAGAGATTAATCTCTTTATGGAGTGCGTCTTAAATAAGCCCAACCCTATTCCTTCTGTCACAGGTCACTCAGTTGTAAAATCACTGCCTAAACCTGTCACAATGTGACTTTTTCCCCTTGTTCTGGTCCGTTTGTGTCTGTTAAATGTTTCCGGCTGCCCTTTATTGTGTCCTAATTACCTCCCCGTGTATATATTTACCCGCCTGTTCCCCACGTTAGTTGCCGGTTCGTCGTCGTCCCTGTCGTCGGTGTGTGCATTAATGCTGCACGAGTCCTGTCCTCTGAGGGCAGTAACAGTAAGTCTCATGACATTGTGTATCATTGGTTTGTTCCTTCTGGAATCACCATTAAAGAGCCTTTCTAAGCATCTTAGCTTCTCTACGTCTGAATCCGATCCAAATCATGACAAAACCCAGGATCACATAATTAGTCAGCTATAAACTCATAATTCAGAACCAAACAACACCCCCTCTCTGTCACTTTTCAAAGCTTGGTCTCTGCTGTGGTATTTCTGCCTCCTTTTTGTCTCTAGCAGGCTCTCCTGAGGTGTGAAAAGGTTGCTGACATTTGTGTCCTCTCTGCCAGCCACCAATACACCCACCATCTAATAAAATAAAATAAAAATCCTGTGTGCCAGAGCAATGTGAGCATATTGACAGCTTTGTGTTGAATGCCAACGTGTTGTATTTTAGATCTGGGAGGCTGTTTTTGTTTTCTGACATTAGACCTGCCATCATTGATAGACTCAACTCTACTAGACTTTCTCCTATCGCACCAGTCAGCAAGATGCAGATAAATCAACTTATTCACCTTGTGGCTCACTTTAAATGCAGGTGAAGAGCCACAAAGGACCGTGGTCATGTTGCTAAGTTAAAGACTTATTTTATGCCCCGATTTTACCAACATTTTGGAAAACTGACACATCTTTGGTTTTGACCACTAGACTAGTTTCAACTGTGTAAAAGTAAGATGTGTTGAGTACTTGGAATAATAGAATATTTGTATCTGAAACCAAAGATTCCAATAAATCCACAAAATGTCACCTGAAATATGAAATCAAGCTTCATATTTCTACTCTAAATCTATTGAAGCTTCAAATTATATTAGTCTTTGATTTGTTGCTTCTGTTCAGCAACACATGAAGTTCAAAAAAATGTACCAAAAAAAGTCAAACTTTCAGGAGTTCTGTCCTGGCTGGCTTCCGTAATGGGTGGGGTCTTAAGGTCTGTCTCTTTACATCTCACAGTAAATACAGAGAAACAAATAGTTTTATTTATTTATTTATTTTATTGTTTTAATGTGTCCTGTCTGGCAATGTGGAGCTCAGAATTGGTGTCTGAGTACTAAGTAGAAGCCCAACAGATTTACATTCACAAGTGGAGCTTTACGGCTTTTGCTATAGTACTCCACTTGATATACATTACTCACAATGAGTTAGGGATATCATGAAAAACTCAGTGGATGTCATACATATGGTGTTTGTTTCACTTCAGAGATTTTTAGGATAGGGAGGCAATTGTATTGGGGTGATAGACAACACCTTATTTTGTGTTTTCCACGTAATGGTCTCACTGTGTACAGTGTGCCTTAGTGTGCTGGAGAAGACAAGGTGAGCGATACGCCGAGGTCAACATGGTCCCCAGGGTTAGCTTTGGGGGAGGAGGTGTAACAGTCTGAGCAGGCATCACCAGTCAGCGCAAAACTGATTTGGTTATTGTAGATGGCTCAGTCACTGCACGTTCTTACCTCAGAGACATCATAGAACCCATCATTTTCCCCTATTTCCGCCAGCACACCCCCAACTTTCTGTTCATGGATGATAATGCTCCACCACATCATGCTAGAATTTTCACAGCTCGACTTCAGGAAGTCGGAGTGCCTCATATGTTATGGCCAGCAATGTCCCCTGACCGGAACACCATAGAGCACGTTTGGGACCAGCTGAAGCTGAGACTGAATGATCGTACCCCATCCCCATGTGATCTGGCAGAACAGCGTGTAGCACTTGTGGAAGAGTGGAACGCATTGCCTCAGGACAACATCATGAGGCTAGTGAGGAGCATGAGACATCGCTGGCATTGCGGCAAATGGTAGAAACACCCGCAACTGACATTGTCAATTTGTGTTATTTGGGGCTACCCTTGTTATTGTCTACATTTTTGAGTTAATAAATACTACACTAATGAAAATGGTGTTTCTTCTAATTCATTATTAGTAATATCAAAGGATACTTTTATTTATTTAATTAAAATTCAAACCAAATAGAAATAGCACTATGTAAATAACAATATCCCAAATTTATTGTGAGTAGTGGATGTGTGTTAAGAAATCTTTATTAGAAACTGCTGTGGTTTTTCTTCAGATATTATGGACACAGAAACAGAAAATAAAGGGAAAGAAAGAAGATGAAGAGAGGTAGAAAAAAAGAGTTAAGAGGGAGAGGGTAAGTTGAAGATACAAGAGAGGAAGAGGAACAAAGACATTTTTTTCATTTTATATGTCTATATGTTTCTTTTTTAGTCAGAGAGACAAATTAATTTTCCACATATATGATGAAAAAAGTCTCACAATTCCTTCAGCACATGTTTTTAGGCTGAGGAAGGTTTCTGTAATCCCAGGCTCCACACTAACCAAGCATGACATAAGATTTTCTGACAGCCCTGAGTGATCATTAAAAAGTACAGGTTCTTTATCTCGTGTTATTTGCTCTTTTTGTATTTTTGGACATTCAGTTTTCCTGTAGTTTATAATAAAAAACAGTGACGTTTAAATGTGTCATTGCGGACACAAACCGAGCACAGATATAAAAGAGAACAAAAACGCATGAATCATAATACTAATTCAATCCACTTGTAAAGAAAAGAAAACAAACACAAGTCCTCCTTATTTTCTCGTTTTAGACAGTAGTGACACTTTTACATGCTGTCAGTTCTTCCGTATAAGTAACAAAAGAAAATGGCATGTTAGTCGATAAACGGGATGTTTAGAAGACAATACTTAAACCACAAAGACCAAAGATGAAAACTGCAGGAAAAATTGTATTTCTTCTTCTGTTTTTGCTTTTTTTGAAACTGGGCTGATGTACTGAGAGTTTATTGCGTTACCTCCATGCATGTTTCTAATGAGACACATTAGTTCTATGCTATGTGTGTAATCATTTACCTTCACCTCTTAATTCAGACCTTCATCTTTAGTATGCTAGAAGAAATTAATATTTTTAGATGTACTGCCAAAATACATTTGGAGTCTCTTAGTGTTTCCCTCTAATCAGCACTGCTGAAAAGCTCTCATAAGAAGCTATCTGCAGAGCACCAAGACATGTTTGATTCCAGTCAGCTTCTGATCACAGCTTAGCAATTAGACACCAAAGGGTCAGGTGTTACCTTAATGAGTAGGTGGACATAAAAACCAAATGTAATACACAGTCACCGTGCATTTAAAGAAGCCTGAATTTAAATAGATGCTAAGTGAGATGTAAGTGATGAGTTTTATGCAGCCTTGGAAAAGATGTGCAAAAATAATCCTCAAAAAGAATACATTTTTAATAGGTGCAGCATTGTCTCAATCTGAAAATGTAAGGAAAAAATAAATTTCATTTCATTTTAAGTAAGTTCATCCATCCATCCATATGTCCCTCCGTCTGTCCATCCATTTATTCTTCCATCCATCCATCCATCCATCCATCCATCCATCCATCCATCCAGGGAGAGACATTACACTCGCCGGTAATAACCTCCAGCCTATTGTGGCGGATCCGAAGACAGACGGAATATAGTCCCACCAATGAGTTCTGTTTTTTCTGGTTTTACATTTGAAATTTGAACCATTTGAATATTGTGCAAAAGTTCATTTATTTTAGTAATTCAACTTAAAAGGTGAAAATAATATATGATACAGACTCATTTCATGATAAGGAAGATATTTCAAGCTTTTATTTGTTATCATTTTGATGATTATGGCTTACAGGTTACGAAAACCCCAAATTCAATATCTCAGAAACTTAAAATATTATGAAAAGGTTAAATATTTTAGGCTCAAAGTGTCACACTCTAATTAGCAAATTAATCCAAAACACCTACAAAGGATTCCTGAGCCTTTAAATGGTCTCTCAGTCTGGTTCAGTAGGAATCACAATCATGGGGAAGACTGCTGACCTATCAATTGTGCAGAAAACCATCAACACCCTCCATAAGGAGGGAACACCTCAAAAGGTCATTGCAAAAGAAGTTGGCTGTTCCCAAAGTGCTGTATCAAAGCACATTAATAGAAAGTTATGTGGGAGGGAAAAGTATGGGGGGAAAAAGGGGCACAGGCAGCAGGTAAGACCACAGCCTGGAGAGGATTGTCAGGAAAAGGCCATTCAAAAGTGTTGGGGACAATTCACAAGGACTGGACTGATGCTGGAGTTACCCCCAATTTACACCCAATGCATCTGTAGCACGTTACAGCAGCAGCGTGGTTTTGTTCTAACCTCCAGAGTGCATCAATCCCCACGCGTTAAAGATGCCGAACAGCTGTGGTGCAGCAGAGAAGACAGAGGCTGCAAGTTCCAAGCACCCCCCAATCCCCCCATCCCCATATACTCTTGGGAACTGGAAAGGTACAATGTATAAAGCTTTAGTACTTATACAGTTCATCTCTAATAAAATAAAATTACACATCAGGGATAACATTATTTAAATACCTGATAAAGATGTGCAAACGAGTCATTCTGTAAATAAAATGCACATTTTTTATAAGATAATGAAATGAAATACATTTTCGTAAGTTCATCTGTAATTTCAATAGCGCAAGCCTCTTTACTTATTTGTTGTATAGTTAAAAAGAAACTTTATTTTATGTGACAAGTTTTCTTTAAACTCATCCATCCACTAAGACGTCATTTTAGCCAGGGCCATGTCCCCAACAATATTTATAAATGACAGTTTTGTCCCCACCACTTTTATAAATCTAGTGCGGAATTTCTTACCAGCGCAGATCCAACATCCTCTTCAATCAACGAGTGACTGATTAACTCCTAGTCTGTTCCTTTTTTTGCAAGGTGTTCTAAAATGCAGTGTCGCTGCTCCATGCATGTATGCACAAATGCACAGGTCTGTGCACTGTATGCATGGACCTTTAAAAAGGATGTGTGGTGTCAGATATAATTCTTCACTGCCAGGATAAAAGCCTCATTGTTTATGCTGAAAAAAAACACCAATGATTTCTTCAAAAGATACAGGGAGCAAAGGAACCCTTTGGTCACCGGTAATTAAGTAATGTTTACATAGTTAAGCAATCGGAAATCTGCCCGTGTCTTTTATTTTGAAATATGTTGGATGCTTTTGCACTGATACCATGGGAGTTTTTTTCTTTAGCCCCATGTTAACTGTGGAGCTTGATGCGTTTTGGAAGCATGTCCTGTCAAAGATACAACGCAATCCTACCTTTAGTGGAGCAGCGCAGCGAGACGCTTCTGGGAAGCGTCTAAAACGCGCCGCAACCAGTGTAAACCACTCTATAGACTATAATGGTTTCCATTGGCCGCGGTGACTGCGCCACTTTCGTAAGCCCCGCTGACATGTCTGGTGTAAATTGGGGGTTGGTACATCAAGAGCCACCACACACAGACAGATCCTGGACATGGGCTTCAAATGTCGTATTCCTCTTGTCAAGCTGCTCCTGAACAACAACATCAGTGTCATGTTTGCAGAATTAAAAGACCCAAATGCAGCGAATAAAATAAGTGATTTAATTACAAAAAAAAAGGAAGACGAACTTACAAAAACTCAGGAGGATCAAAAAAATGCAGCGACAGGGAAAACGGGAACCAGACAGGGAAGAATGACGACGGTCCAGCTCTTTTCCATGAATGCTTTAAAATGATTTACTGATACGACCTCATCTACAGCATCTGATACAACAAGCTCCAGTCAATGGTTCATACAGTGCCATGTGAAGAGGTTAGGATACCTTGCAGTCAGCCTGGATGCCACACCTGAGTTCCTGCCAAACATAGCAATAGCTCCATCAGAAACAAATGCAATCCAGTTTTTTTGAAGCCACTCGTCACTGAAGCCTCCAGTGTCCAAACAAGTTAGTAAAGTGTTCTCTATACTTTCTGCTTTTGGCTCTCCAACTCAACCAGCTCCAGGAATACAAATGCAGGAGTGGCTCCAATAATTGAGGCTTTTACCCCTCCTTTCCACCAGACGCGTAAGCAGCACGTTACAGGAGTAGCACGTCATACGCAGCTGATAGCCACCACTGTAGTCAATAGAACCCTTTCCACCAGAGGCGAAAGCAGCACGAGTCTGCCGCGTCTGGGGAGCGACATGTCGCAGCACTTTTCTAAATATATGCGGCAGTCCTATTTTCTACGCCTCTGAAACACGTAAATTTCTACATTTTGGATAGGGGAAACAGGAAATATACGGCTCGGCACTGGAAATTTTCAAAATAAAAGAAACGTGCTGCTTTGTGGTTGCTTTACTTAAAAAAAGTCACTACCTGTGCGGCCCGGTGAGAAGTCAGTACCTCGCGGGAGGGTCTCATTTGTGTGTCATCACACAAATGAGCGATTTTGGAGATTCCCTGACATAACATAAACTTATTGGCAAATATAAAACAGACATAGCATAAAACACCAATCTTTTGGAGCCATGTTGTTGTCTTTTCCTGGTTATTATTGTCATAGACGTTTATATATGTCTATGGTTGTTGTGTTTACTGACGAAACCACGCGTGATTTTGCTAATCTCGCGTGATTTCGTGCTCTCGGTGACAGCTGCTTCCCTGCTGCTATGCGCCTCATACGCACCCGGTGGAAAGGGCCAAGCAGCAGAATACACAAGTGAAACGTGCTGCTCCTTACGCGTCCGGTGGAAAGGAGGGGTTACACTGACAATCATGGCAGATTTGTGACTGGCAGATGTAGCCTCATCAATGAGAACAGATAGTTTGCTCAAATAAGACACAATGCTGCTCACAATTTTAGTGCAACTGCATCTGGATTGTTGACTCGTGCCCAAGTTGACGCCATTTTTTTCCCTGAAGTTCAATGAGATTGTCATGATCAGTAAAAGGTCTATTCATCTATGCAATGTAATATGTTGTCCTAAACACAGCATCTGCATCGGCAAGCACGGTGTCTGATACAGTTCTCACTATACTTCCAAGCAAATCCTGTCCACCCTTTTGTGTAAGCTCCATAGCTATTTCATGAGCCTTGGACTTCTCATGCCGCGGAATCTTGTTCCGGAGCGAAGACAGTGCTGTTTCTCTGTTCTAATTGGAACCTGATGACTGGATCTTGAAGGAGGCTCACTCTTCAGATATAGAGATCATCTTCTCAGTCAGGACACCGGTTGACTTTGTGGTACTGCAAACAGCAGATCCTCCAAGTAAATAAAAATGATCATAATTGTATAATTTTAAAGTTTTCCTAATACCAGTATTACTAATAGCATCTACTGCTGCACTAATTCTCAATATACATCCACACTTAGATTCAATATTAACGGCTTCCATTTTTACACCATTACTAACTAAAACCTGAAAATGAAATTACCCAACTTTATTTTTATATCATATTTCAATACTTTCTGCGATGGACTGGCGACCTGTCCAAGGTGTACCCCACCTCTCACCCCATGACAGCTGGAGATAGGCACCAGTCCCCCCGCAACCCTGCATAGGAATGACGGGTACAGAAAATAGATGGATGGATTTCTATACTTTAAATAACTGCCCTAAGTGACAAAACATATACTGTAAAATGTTTGCCAAGCATAACGCACTTTACTAAACTTTTAAAATCTCTCTGATTTCAGAAAAGGTCCATCTTTGTCTGAACCAAGCTAGATTAGTTTTCTGGCTCACCACATTGCAAAATAAAGAAAACAACTAAGATAAAGTTAATGTTAATATTAAATATTCAGCTACTGGGTTTGTCATTGATGTCGTTCTTGTCATTATAGTTTTATGTCAATATATCTAAAATATGGGTGAAATTGTTGGGCAATATTAAGAAAAATGTCATGTACATGTTTTAAATAACTTTAGGACGAATTTAAAGGAAATTCAGTGTTTAAAAGGATATAAGAACTTTGCTTTATATTTTCTATGGGTATTCTGATGAGTAATGAAACCTGATGTAGCAAAAGTTATACCAATTGAAAAAGATGTATACAAAGTGATATTTCAAAAAAAAAAAATCTATTTGTCAAAAGGTTCATTCAGTAAGGACTCCAGATTCCAAATATTAAGATTTTCTGATAATTCTTTCATAGTTCAGGTTTTACAAGGTTAAGTCGCAAAAAAGTTCGAAGGGTCAAA
This sequence comes from Valencia hispanica, assembly GCA_963556495.2. NCBI lineage: Eukaryota > Metazoa > Chordata > Actinopteri > Cyprinodontiformes > Valenciidae > Valencia > Valencia hispanica. The sequence continues at coordinate 29,116,324 of OY747717.1, read as the reverse complement.
TAAAGCCATCTGTCTGACAACAGCTTGGTCGAAAGTTCCTCATTCCTTGAGACAGCCTCTGGCTCCATATCTGATCAATCTCTCTGGGCTCCTTTGATCGGCTCCATCACCTAGTAGGGGTGGGGGGCACTTGGTTTTGTCGTTTGGGATACTGTTGCTGATGTGGAGGTTTTGGGGTTGGAGGCGTCTGGGGGGGACCCCTGGGGGTGGGATCACTGGGCGGATGGGGCGCTGGACGTCGTGGCCGGCCTGGGGTTGGGCTTTGGGTGGTAACTCCTGATGGCTGCATGCGGTGCCTTAGGGGGGTTGCACTGGCGGACATGGGTTACTGGCCTGGTGGCCGTGCTGCGCCTGGGTAGCGTCTGGGGTGGGTTCTTGGGGATTCTGGGCTCTGGGGCGCCACCCCCCCTAGCTGTGGTCCTGGCTGGGGGTCGGCCGGTGTGGGGTCTCTGTTGCCTGTGGGGGTCGGGGCCGGCCGGCGGCCGGCATGTGCAGCTGCCTCTCTCTTTTTCTCTAGGCCGATTGTCATCGCTGGCCCCTGTATGGCGTCTCGCCTTGTTTGCTGAGCAGCAGTGGTCGCTCCACAAGGAATGAGGCTGGTGGATGTTGGCCTGGTGTGTCGGCCGCCCGGCTCATCGGTTTGCTCCTGGTCTGGGCAGGTACGTCGCCGTGGTTCAGGCTACGGGGGCCTCCGGTGTGCGGGTGGCGCTGGGGGCCTCCTTTGCTGGCGGGGAGGCTGTTGCTGTGTAGCGACAGGTGCTCTCCCCCTACGAGGGCACTTGGACGGGGGGGAGGGGTGTGTGTGTGTGGGGGGGGGGGGGGGGGGGTGGATGGGCGAACTCATCCTGGGTGTCTAGTGTCTTTTGTGTTTTGAGAGTAGAGCGAATGTCAGGGTGAGTTTAGTTCCCCTTCTGGGATCGGGCTGGGGGGACTGCCTTGGGGTCCGTGGGGCTTTGTGGTGCTGTGGCCGTGGGCCCTGGGTCGAGCGTTCCATGGACACTCCCACTTATAACATTCTCACACGACAAATATGTAGGGACTTTGGGGTGGGCTTCACCTCTGGTGCCGGTGCCCACTGTTAAAACCACATATAGACACTGAGGGCTCGGGGTGGGGGTTGGGGGATGTGTGGCTGCCTTCCCCACATCCCACCCCTCTGTTTTAAAGGCACATTATAACAACACCCATCAACACCATACTTGAGCGGGAGGATGGAGGCTAGGGGTCTTTTCACACCCCTGTTCGCTACGGGCCATCAGGTGTTGGGGTCCGGAGGAGGAACAGGCGGTCTGGTCGGGGTCCTGGGCTGTCGGGCTGCTTTGCCACTGTGGGGCCCTTGGCGGTCTGCTTGTCTCCGTCCTAGAAGGTAGGGGGTCCATCTCCCGGGTCCAGAGGCTGGTGGCTCTACTGGGGCATCGGTACCTGGACCTGGGAGCATAAAGTGTGTATGGGGTGTGTGAGTGAGGGTACAGCGTCATTTTTTGGGTGTCTTGGTGAGTCAGTGAGAATGTATCTGTTTAAGAGGGAGGGAACGTATGACTGTGTCTGTATGTCTTTGTCTACCTGTCAGGTTGGATCTTGGTCTGCCCCCTCGCCTGGCGCATCTCAGGCCTTACACTTAATGGGGGGCCTATTTCCCCTCCGTCACTCCCTGCCGGTGACGGGGGCCCCTGCCTGCCGATGCATCGGTGGTCAATCCGGTTCGGACCTGGTGCGTGCCTGGCCGGGCCTGGGGGGGCCGGTGTGTCGTTCGGCCGATGCGCTGGGCCGATATCTTCCTTTGGTTGGTTGGGGCACCTCTTTTAGGGGTGCCAGGTTTGGGATTGTTGGGTGGTGCCTGCTCGGTGGCTCGGCGGGATGCGGATCCGGCATCTCTGCTCGTTCGATCACCTGTTCTGTGCGCACCGTACATGGTCGGTTCATTGGCAGGTTGGACTCGGCGCTCTGCCGAGACCAGGTGTCCAGATGCTGGCTGAGCCCGGCCTGGGGATGCTGTCCGTCCCCTGCGGCTATCGGTGGGGCGCCCCATCGTAGGGCAGGGGTGGGGCGGTGGGGATTGGCCTAGGGTGGTGGCGGGGGCCCCTCGTCGGCCGGTCCCTTGTCGGGTCCCTGCTGGGGGGTGGGGTGCCCCTGGGCCCCGGCTCTCCCGGTCCATTGACCGGCCCGCCCTGGCGCGGCCGGTTGCCGGCGGGGCCCGTGGGCTCGTCACTGCTGCCCCCCGGGCCCCTGCATAGTAGCCGCTGGATGTTCCCCTGGGGTCCTCCTTTGCTCCACTCTTAGGGGATGCGGTCGGCCCCACCCGGGTCCGCCTGGGGCTCTGGGGGTCCTTTGGACGTCTTTGCTCCGATCTCCTTCATGTCTGCATCGATTCCTGGGAGACGGATTGAAGCCTGCTCACACCAACTATCGAACACTCTTATGGAGAAACCTTATATGCACCAGCATGCTAACACACACACATAGATGTGGGGTCTCTGGTGTTTAAGGATATATTCTTGGGCTGAGGTTTATCATTACAAGAGCTTGATTAATCGGTACCATGAGTTTTTCTGTGACATTGTTGTTGTATTTTTATATCTATTTTTGTGTGATGTGGTTGTGTAATTCTCAGTTCACAATGTTTGTTTTGTTTTGTCGATGTTCCTTTTTCGTGTTTTGTTTTGTTTTTCCCCCTCTCTCTGCCGTCCTGTGGGTATGGAGGCAGACTTCAATGTCTTCCTGTGTTTTCTTTGTTCCCCTTCCTCTCTTGTATTTTCAACTCACCCTCTCTCTTGACTTTTTGTTTCGTACCTCTCTTCTTCATCTTCCTTCTTTCTTCTCCTTAATTTTCCGTCTCCGTGTCCATAACATCAGGAAATAAAAACCCCAACAATTCATAATAAAGATTTTTCACACATATATCAAGTGGAGGACTATAGCAAAAGCTGTACTGCTCCGCTTGTGAAAGTAAATCTGTTGGGCTTCTACTTGGTACTCAGACACCAATTCTGAGCTCCACACTGCCAAAAAGACGGTGCCTGTGAACTTCATTGAACTGGAGTAATGTAACAGAGGGTTCAATCTCAATGGAAAAGATCATGCAGAGGATCTTGACTACCTCAAGTTGTTTCATTTTAAGCAGTATAGTGTATATTGTTTTTTATGTGCTGCTTTTTTATATATACTTTTTTACTGAAACACACTAAATGCAACATGGGAAGAGAGAAGATGCGTTTTACCTTCAGTAAACTAGACCAAACTAGTAAGATATATTTTTCTATAAGTTTTAATTTAAATTGTGTGCACTCTTTGTTTACTATAACTGTATATCTTCTCAATGCAGTCCACAGAAATACCAACTTTTCATCAAGAGTTTCATTAAAGTATTCAGCAGTTTGCAGATTTAGCAGGCTATGTGTGAGTGTTCAGCAACTACACAAAAACATTACACATACACACTGCTTCACTGCCTCACTAAAATTCACCTTATTATTAAAGATATTTTTATATAAAAATGGGTAATTTAATCCAAGGTACAGTCACACATTTTTCACAAAATCCATCAGACCTTAACTTTTTTTCATTCTGTTGTTCTGTATAATATGTTCTGATAAGTGGCAGCTATTTAAAGGCTTCGCTAACCATAGGTTGATGTGTTGCAACAGGAGTGTGAGTCAGAGAGTTGCAGCAACAGAACCACACAAACATGGTCATGGTTTTCTTTGAACGCAGCTGTGAGTCATGTTGGGAGAATTCCTCATCTAAACACTGGGCTGAGACACTACAGCTCTGCCTATGTGGGAGTGATCGACTCACTTTTCTTCCTGCTGGAAAGAAAAAGTCAACCTTACAAGCTATAGGAAGCACCCACATGATGATTTATTAAAGAGGAAGCAGCTAAAAAAAAGAGCTGTTGCTGTAACTTTACTGTTCAGGAATTGTTCCATGAATGAAGAGTGGGTTTTTTAGATCTTGGTGCCATTTTGGGCAATTTTTAGATAACTTTGCCGAATGATTCGATGCGTATGAATTCATTGCAAATGGCTATGCCAGCTTGAAGAATGATTTTCTAACCAAAACACAAAAAGAACGTTTTCCGTATGTGCTTTTACATAATGAAAAGCACAGGTGAAGCTGTGAAAGAGCCTAGTTGAAATCACTCCAGTAATATAATCTGCAGACTTGTTGCTATAAAAGAGGGGCAGATGTGCTTAGAAATGCCCCCAAGAAAATTGCTGGTAAGAAAATTGGACTTGTAAAAACTGCTTTGCATATGATTAAAAACTTCCAGATAATCGGTTCAAATCGTAAATGATGTCCAACTGTGTCCAGCGAGCACCAGAATTGTCTCCTGATGAGGACTGTCAGTTTTGTGGACGATCTTTTTACCCTATGTAAAGCACTTTGTGTCGCCCTCATTGTGGATGAAATGTGCTCTATGAATAAACATTAACTGATTAATCTATCTAGTATACAGCAGAAACATGGGAAAAAAATCATCCAAGATGTTAAAGTATAAAAAAACACAATATTGGTATTACTGCATATCGTTTTAGACACAACTGTAGCAGCATCATCAACTGCAGCTTCTTGTTTTGAGCTTTCAAGCAGCGATAAAGTGTATTTTAAGTTTAAGTTCCTGTCATCCCCAGCACACAGAACCACGAAGTTTTAGATTTCTCTCTGAGTGAAACCTTTTGCTAAGAACTCATCTTTGCTATTTTGCAACTCCAGCAGAAGCATCGTTCTCTATTGGGCCTCACTGCCAGTGTTGTGCTGGTGTGCTGAGCTTGCTGCTTCTTTAGATTTGAATTGGAGTTGACAATCGCTGACGGACATTTATTATAACCCTGCACAGCACACAGTACACTGCTGTGGGAAATTTCAATGATTTGCACCTTGATTTATTAGAAATATTCCTCACATGGATGAAGCGTGGGAGAATTGAGTATATGATGAAACTATATATATATAGTTTGTGAAGTGGGTTGCGGATCATGGGTCGGTGGCTCTGTGGTTGATCATTTTAAGCTCACATCACAAGTTAAGGTTACTTCCACTCTTATCTGCCCCCGGCAAAGATGCGTTGAAAAACTGCAAATCAATAACTTAAATTCCACTTTCACTTCTAAATGTTTTTAAACCTACAATCTTTTAAGTATAACTTCCTATTTAAGAAATGGAAATCAACACAATCACTGATCTCAATCATAGCCAAGTAGAATAAATCAAACCAAATCAAATTTGACCTGTAGAGCACTTTTCATGATAAAATCAGCACAAAGGGCATTACATGATAAAAACAAATATATGAACAGATTTAAAAAAAATAAATAAACAGAATACATTTAAAGCTAAATCCATCATACACAACCAGTTAAACTATCAGCACAAACAAGACACCTGCACGCCCCTTCGCTGCAAAAACACTGCTCAATCTATTCCTTTCTCTTTAAGTGGACATACAATAAAAATAAACATCCAAAATGATACTACTCTGAGGAAATGATATTTGGGAGATCCATCCACACTGGAAGCCAAGCCAGAACCACAGAAGACTCACCACAAGGACTAGGGCAGGCAGGTATCCACAGCACAGCCATAAGGCTGCAGTGCAGAGCCCCGCCCACCCCGACAAAAGCGATCCCAATGGCTAAACTGGCAGGGCTCCAAGCGAGAAGGATCCCCATGAAGGAAACACTGGAGTTAGTCTGTATAAAGCAATTCGTAAAAACACTTCGGTAACATAGAACAATAAAACATAAATAAATAAGATAAAATAAGATTTTAAAAAAATGTAAAATTAAAAAAATCAACTAAGATAAATAAAATAACTCAAGTACCTAATAAAAAGCCTAGCTAAAAAATTTGGTCTTGAGCCTGTTTTTAAAAACCTCTGCAGTTTCTCCGGCAGGCTGTTCCCCAGACAAGGGCTGTAGTGGTAGAGGCTTTGCCATATGTCTTAGTTCTGACTCGTGGAACAACCAAAAGGCCAGTACCAGAGGACCTCAGGGGTCGCGATGGCTTATCATTTTAAAAGAAGGTCGAATAAATAAGAAGGACCAATACCATTAAGACATTTATAAGATGGATGCGCAAATGAAGATTACAAGTCCCTTAGATCAACTTATCATAGTTTTTGAGATGCTATTGGTCAAGGTCAAATTTATTAGCCATAACTCCATCAGTATTTGGTCTTTTTTTAAATCTCTGTAACTCTGATGCTTGTTTTTCTCCCTGCTTCAAATCTATCAACTTTGAAGGTAGAACACCGACTTGCTGGTTAATATATCATACCCACTAACGACAATAAAGAGATAATCAGTGTTATAAGTAAAATCATAAAATGGCTTTCAGTGCAGTGAAGTCCCTCACAAAGCATTTAAACTAGTCTCTCTATTCTCAACAGCAAGCAGGGGGACGTCTACTGAACACACGGGGGTGTCAATTGCCCATATTAACTGCATTCAGAGGAGAGCAATTCAAAATTGTTTGGGGCACAATGTGTGTGTGTGTGTCCTCGGTGTGTATACTCGCTTTGAACTTAATAGGGGGGGGGGGGGGGGGGGGGGGGGATTAAAAACCGTATGTTTATTCAGGAAAATTAACCCCAAACAAACAAGAGCGCGCCCAGAGAAAACGCACGTACGCACACAGTCGCTCCATAATAATGTTGACACCCTTGTCTCTCCCCCTCCATCCTGAGTGCCATGAAGTCGCTGGCCAACAGCCGCTCAGTGGGACTGAAGCTCAGGGTGAGAGCTCCACACTGCTCAGGATCTCCACAGCGACGGAGGCTCCTTGCGCAGTCCGCTCGGGGTGACAGCTGCAGCAGCCTCTCTCCAGCCTCCTCTCTCTCTGCGGACCTTAATGGAAGTACCAGCAGTCGGAAAACATGCACCTAACCTCCTGTAGGATCAGACACACCGATTTTTTGTCTATGAGGAGGTGAACCTGGCATCGGGGGATAATTTGCTCTCTCTCTCTTTCTGTCTCACCTCCTCGGCTCTTGCACACACACACACACACACACACACTCTTCGTTTCTTAGAGTCTAACTGCTTGTCCAGCATCCATGAATTCGGATAAAAATGCATACCTCGGCAAAGACAAAGGCATCATGCGGAAGAGAGCGCTGCTCCTTCGGAAGGGTTGCAGCTTCGAGATAACCAGGTAGGACGATCATGTTTCTGTCCGGGACAAGAGGGCTATCAGACTGCCTGGACTGCCCCTCGTAAGCAGCATTGACATATCTGAGAGTAGGAACTCTGTGAGCACAGAATGAGTTTGAATGGGTGGTTTTTATTTATTTTTTATTTTTGGTGGGCTTGTTGACGGGATGTGACAAGATTCGCTGTGCGCATATGAGAGAAAGCGGGGATGTCCCGGCACGTTATGCGGTCATGAATAGTCCAGTCTAATATTGGTCTCCTGAGCAATTAGTCAGGATTAAATGTACAATTGCTACCTGCTGGTTTTATTGTTCCTATAATAATTTCAGCTGTGCGCATAACGTTTCTTATCGAACGTGGAGAGACGCGTTACGCACGAGTGGATTTCCTCTCCACCTGACTCTGCAATATTGCCCGTGCACCTTAGAGACACGACTCGGTCCCCCGTCAATTAATGGCCAAATTTAGTAGCCGATTGGGCATACAGCCCAGGGCCGGACAAAAGTGATATGAAGCCTTAAGCTGAATCTTTTTTTGGGGCCCATCATGTGTGCACTGTATTGAATACAACTTCTTTTTGCAGTTAACTAGTGTCCCCCCAAAAATGCAATAAACTGACTATGTGGCAGGTGAATTATATCAGCCCCTTCACATAAGAAAGTTGGTGTTTATTGTAAATATTGTATTCATTCATTTTTACATTGTAGAACATTTATAAATTGTCTTTTGCTTCAGTGATTTATGGTTCTGCCCCAATGTGTGTAGAACATAATCTTCAAAGGTAAGCACTTTGGAGGCCTTGCAGATGCCTCAAGAACATCCGCCCTAGCTTGGTGGATTGGTTTTTATATACCTATTATTCTGGGGACCTTGACTCCTGATGGGGTCATCCATGGCAATTTGGCCTCGGGGTATACTAAAAGCGGTTCATCCATCTCTGTGAATGGCAGACCACAATCACAAGCTAACTTTGCATGGACTAAGGACATCAGGGCACCCTCCTGGAGCCAGACCAAGGGGAGGAGCTCAGTGGCAAGCACCTTGGTCAAGCCTGGGCTTTTATGACTCTGCCGGGATCAGCCTGAAAACGTATCAGGAAGTCCCTCTGTTACTGGGAGTAACAAGCCAGGTGGCAGATGAGAAAGGGGGCTGGTCATGCATATTTCTGACTAACAAATCTAAGTGAAATACTCACACCTGTGCTCTAAAGCTTTCTTGAGCTCAGATAATTAGGATACTCCTTCACCCCTATCTTTATTTAGGTAAAAAAAGTAATTCAAAGAATTTTGGGATCTGGTAATTTTTTATTTATTTATTTTGCTGTTGACACAGTTTGTGTTGTAGGTTCTTACCTCTGCAGATTGAAAACAACAGAGCAGAGAAGTGAGAAAAACATTTCATACTGGACTGTAAGCTTAACCAGCAACGATTTATTCAACTCAGAAAGCTATGAGACTTTATAGTAAAGCTTATATAAATAAATAGAAAGTATTTCTATTTAAAGTTCAACTCAAATATGAGAACAATTTGCTGGTAACCAGGAGTTAAAACTGGGTTTTATGTGGAGAAGGATTCAGAGATTCAGGAGTGGCATTATTTACACTGGATTTCTGCTGAAAAATAATCAAATATGGCACAGCAAAAATGTCTCAGTGACCTGTAATAAATAGTGACCCTGTGTATAAAATGTTCTATCTTGTTTAGATACAACAGTAGAGATGATGAAATTAGCATTCGATGCTGACAGGGGCCTGTTGCAGTTGCATAGTCTGACTATACCTTGGGTCAACCCTGACACATATTAATAATCACTTACTCTTTCAAGATATAAAAAAAAAATTTGACACAAAAATGAGAACTGAGGTGAGATCACCTACTGCCGTCAGAAATATCTAAAGCACAGACACATGAAAGCAAAGGAGCATGATGGCTAACAGACAACATAATGTCCGACTGGTGGAACTTGTCTGCATGAAACGACAGGGTTTCAGAGATATGTGACCTCCCGTCGGGATGATACTGTCTCACTTCCATTACAACCTGCTCCTGCTCTCTGTGCGGTCTCAATTTTCCATCAAAGCCCAGTGGCTGGAAGTCCAGCTGGTCTAGACTCTGGCTTTTACTGATAGCACATGTTCCTCGTCTAATCGCTGCCATTATGTCTAGGGGAGTGTTTTTTTTGTTGTTGTTGTTGTTTTTTTTCATAGCTACTGCAACTGTGCAACATTTTAAACACACAAGGCGCCTTACAAAAGTGGTCTCACCCCTGAAACTTTCGTGCAGTTTTTTTCAGTGTAATGCAATGACTCGGCCGACTCAAATTGTTTTGAATAAATCTTACACTGGACATGTTAAATTAATTATTCTTGCCATTCTTTCCATCTGCTGCTTGAGACAAATTTCTGAGTCCTTAATGATTCCCTCTGTTTTTTACCTCTATTCGTTTGTCTTGAAAATTGGTAATACAACTCATTTTTAGTAGCAAATAATCTTGATTATTTAGGTGCTTCTTTGCAGTAAATGCATTCTACTGTTTTCAGAGGGACTTTGAATATTGCATTTAATACAATGCAAGATTGAAAAACCCCAAACAGCAGAATGTTTGAAAATGTTTTACGTTTTTTCCCTAATGATGACTCCCTGAGTAACTTTCTTTGAACTGCGAAATCCCGTCTCAACTATTTTGGTCTATAGATTCTGGTCTCCACGTTCACAATCATCTCCTGCCGTTAAAGAAAATCTATAGGTGTGTCGAAAGATTTGTCATTGCTTTTCTGTTGGAATGCTTTATCTCAGTTTTTGTTTGTGTGTGTGTGAGTGAGTGTGTTGATGAAACTGGTGGGCATCCCTGCTGCCAGGTCTCACTTTGGAAATAGAAACTGCACTCTGGGTGTTCGGTGCATGCGGGGGCGAGGTTTAGTCGAGATTAGGGCCAAGTGTTTTTGTTTTTTAAATTACGCATCCCTTCTAATTAGCCTGATCGGACTTGTGCAGTCAAAGAGCTTGTTCCATTTCTCTTTGGAGTCACACTGAAAAGCTTCCTGGGCTGTCCGTCTCTCAGGCACAGGCGGTTTAACAGACAATCAATCAAAGCTGGCTGTGTGGAGCGACTGAATGGGGGAATAGATTCTCCGCTGCAACGGAGAGGGGGGGGGGGTCTGAAAGACTCAAGTAAATGGCTGCTGCTGAGAGGACGGGCTCTAGGCAGAAGTGCATCACCGTGTATGCAGAGTACAGCCTTGTAGAATGTTAGTAGCATGCACTTGCATGCATAAACTAACAGAAGTGTTTCCAGATGCTTGGCTGTGGAATTATGTCAGGAGAGCTCTTTATCTAGACACTGATCTGACCTCTTTTCCTCCTCCAGGCCACTCTTACAGCCCCAGAGAGAAAGACACCCTTTAGCAACTTGATTAATGAGTTATAGCAAATCCTTGCTACGTATTAAAGCGGTCATCACCTGAAATTTTCATTTTTTCCATGTGAAAACATGTATAATATGGTTTCCTAATGATTTTACACTGGGCAGTAAGCCAATATTCAAAAATGCAGCATTTGTTTACCATCAGCTTCTCTAACCACCCCACATGCACTTCACGTGCATGCGCCCTCAAAAAGGTGGTTTAGATTTCTGTGCCGGTATTACGTCAAAACGGCAGGATTTGACCATTTATGAACATAGCAGACCAATGCTGCTGGAGCTCGCCCCGCCCCTCTCACCCTCACATTCAGCCGAGCCCCGCCGCCATTACTGAAGAAGACTACATCGCTGTTATTGTAATAATCGACTTTATAAGAAGGCAAACCTAATTTGTAGAAACTAACAATCACATTATTGATCAAATGGTTGCCTTTACCATTCCGATACATCTTGCTGTAGATGTCCTTCTATCTGTTCGACATCTTCACTTTCCAGCTCTGGTTCGGAGTCGGGCTCGTTCATTAAACCGTCAGAAAAGCACCTTAAAAAAATTAGTTTTTACTAGAATTTATTTAAAAGGCGTGAAGACCAAATCAAATCAAATCAAACTTTATTTATAAAGCCCTTTTCAAACCACAACAAAGCTTCTCAAAGTGCTTTACAGATTAAAAATTACCCACAACCCCCCCACCCCCCCACCCCCCACCCCTTTTCCCAAAAGTAAAAAACATCACCACAGCTATACCCCCCCCCCCCCCCCCCCCCCCCCCCCCCATCTCCCATGATGCACGCGCACACAACAATAGACAAAAGCAAAACAGGCTGAGTACAGATGAGCCAGGAAACGTCATCATGGAAGCCATCTACATCGGCAGCAGCAGATCAACAGTAGCAGCCAAGGCACTGACCTAGGGAGCCCAGAGGAGGGAGGGCTGAGACCCCCACCTCCGCCCAAGCACCACCTGGAGAGCACCAAGGCAGCCACAGCCGACCACTATGATAGGGAGTAGTTATTCACTTTAGTAACAGCTGATGTCTCCTTTAAGGCTGTTAGTCTCTCAATTTCTGATTAAATATTTGGTTCATAAAGTGGGGGAAAAATGTCAGTCATTAATTTTTTTAATCTTATTGTAACTCTCTCAAGTGACTTAAAGAGAAGAATCATTTGCTGCTGGAGAAATAATTAGCATTTTGCCAACAGAGTGACTTAATAATAACGCAACATATGTCAAAACAGTAAAAAAATAATTCCTTTGGATCAAGCCATCCATTTTTGCTTTGCATTTAGAATCCACAAATTTCAAACCATAGGGTTTAGACTGACATATTCTCTGCTAATCACCTGGGGTTGCTATGTTCTGATATAAACACATTACATCCAATTATTATTATTATTATTATTATTATTATTATTATTATTATTATTATTATTATTATTATTATTATTATTATTATTATTATTATTATTATTCACAACTGTGTTTTGGACACTGTTTCATCATGACTAAGCCGTATCTAACACAGTCAGCAGACTGCCAGCTGGCAAGCTGCCTGACAGCAGGTAGCTGCAGAGTTGCAGGTGGAAGCAAAAAAACCTTCGATGGACCTCTGCTGGAAGTAATTATTGGGTCATTTGCCTCTTTGGTGCCAGATTTACTGGCTGGGTGTTTGTTCGTCCTATGGGGACGTTTCTGTAGATCAAGTGTAGATCTGCTTCTAATGTGTGCCTTGCTATCTGTCGAGGTTTAAAAACAAATCACATTAATTCTACAGATAACTTTCAAAGTATTTTGTTTAAATCATATAAAGTGTATAATATATATGTAGATTTACACCTTGTAGAAGCACCTTTCAATGCAACTACACCCACAAGTCTGCTGGTATCCTGATCCATGTTCCAGTTCAATACTTTTGAAGCCTTTAACAGGGTTTCTGTTCTGCATTGGCCTCTTCACACTCTGATCAGCTTCTTCAGCTCTGCTTTAGGAAAAAAGCATCACCACAGCATGATGCCACCACTATGTTTTCGCATTGTAACATGATGGTCTCTACAGTTCAATTCAAGAAATTACAACACTATTGAAAGGTTTATTGATTTTAGCAGCTCAATTCAATAAATAAAACGTTATATGAATTAATTGCACACAGACCGATGTTTTAAAGCTTTTATTTTTGTTCATTATAGTGATTTTCCACGTACAGTTTATAAAAACATGACATTAACGATTGGTATATTACACCAGCCCAATAGAAAAAAAACAACATTTTTGATACAGAATTATTTTAGAAGGTAGTTTTAATCTGACAAACGAGCCTCATTGGAACGCATGTTCTATTTTATTGATTAAACTGTATATATTGATCTCCAGAGTGTTGCATGTTTCAAACTCTTCATCTAAGATGTCAGAAGTGTCACTTTCAGTGTAAAAAACAGTTTTGACAAAAAAGAAAAAAGAAATGCCTAGAAATGTCAGGGAGTCAGTGAATCATTTGTTACCCAAAGGTAAATCTGCTCCTTTTATAAATACACTAATCTTGTAGAGGCAGTGCAAGGGCAAACACAGACAAAAGAAGTTCTTTGCTCCCTGATCTTAAGCTTGACAGAGGGATAGCCAGGACATCCTCCAGGAACAACAACTCCTAACCTAGTAAGAGTCTCTTTCAATTATTTTCCCAAACACTTGCAGCGGTCTGTTTAGAGTCTGCCTGTCACTGAACCTTTGCCTGATCTTGAATTTATGAGATTAGACGACGTGGTGATGCGTCAAGGAGCAAAGCAGAGACTGACTCGACTCTGACTTTGAGCTGGCAGAATCAGTGCAACTCTAAGAGACGGTGCCAAGGAGACAACCACAGGTAATATGTGACTGGTCACATATTACACAATCCCTGTTCATGGGAGAAAGACGTCCTGTGTTAGAGTCAGAAACCAAAAACCAGAATGCTTCCAATGAATCAGATGGCTGCAACATCAGCAGATTCAGATGTGGGGGAACTCCATTGTTTGCAATCTTTTGGGCTCTCATCAATCTTTTCGTCAAGCATTTGTGGTTCATTTAAGGGAAAGGCATGTGCTGGCAGAGAGCAGCTGAACTAGAGGCGGGGTGAGAAAAAGCAAATCCATCATTAAGCTAACAATGTGTGGTCAGAGCATGTTGCTATGGACTCAGACCTGACAAATACAAGATAAGGAGTTCCGCTACAAAGTCGGCAGCAAGGATTCAGTCAGAATACATCCATATCACAGTTTTAAAATGTCTGCCTGTCATTAATAACCTTAACCTGTCTACTAATATGCTAAATTTTGAACATATGCCTTCATTCATTCATGACAGACCAGCGATAACCTTATCTGGAGCTGCAGCGACCGTAACAGAGCGGTCTCAATTCTTTCTGAGCACCCCTCTCTCTCTCTCTCTCTCTCTTTTTTTTGGAAGCTGATTTTGGTTTGTTTGCTTTGAAAGGCTGTCAGAGCCTTCATTATTGTTCCCTGCTGACAAACTGAGATGCTCTCTGATTACAGCTGCCAGGGATTTTGCACTAGCTTGCACTGATTCCAGATGTAGATGAAGCGTGTGGAGCTGCATTCATGTGCTTTGTTTGAACTTGAAGTTGAGATGTGACCACATGCATGCTTTAAAAAATGGAAAATAGAAGAGGATATCTGCATTAGGGCTTACAGTAGCTTCAAAGCTCTATTCGAATGAAAAACATGCGTGTGAAATGCTTGACAAGAGTTCTGATCTGTCCGAACACAATCAACACGTCGTTTTTTTCTATCTGACACACAGAGCTAAAAGGGATTTTTTGGGGCTGCATTAGAGTCCATCACGAAACACCCAGCAGGAGGGATGCATTACAGGGCTAGCTGAGACACCTTTGCTTGTTTATAGTTTTGCACTTAAACGTTTCAGATCATCAACCTAATTTTAATAACACAGGAAACTTGATTAAATACAAAAAGCAGTTTTCAAATGATGAATTCATTTAGGTAAAAAAGGTATCCAAACTAACCCCGCTCTAAAGTTCAACTTCAAAGTGGCTTAATTGAAACAATATTGCACCTAACAGGGGGACAAAATTCCTTCTGAGTGATGTAAAAGAGTCATTGTCAGTTCCAGCAAATGTTTGATGGCAGTTGTCTCCACTGGTGGTGGCATAAGCAAATATTAGGTTTAGGGGGCAATTATCTTTTCACATGGTAGGGTTAGCTTTTATTTAATGAATAAATGAAAGTATCATTAGGAAACATCATTTTATAATTGCTTCTCCTTGTCTCGTAATAAATTTAGTTTGATGATATTAAACAAAATGTAAAGAAATTTGTAAGGGGGGAAATACTTTTTCACAGCAGTGTAAAACAACATTGACACACAATCTACTCAATATTTAGTGTTTGTTTGATTTTTTGTGCTTTGAAAGCAGAACTTCTTAGTTCCAAGTCCAATAAACAGAACACTAGTTTTAATGACATTACCACCAATGTGAATGCTAGATTCTTCTGAATTAATACCACTTTACTGACAGCCATGTTAAATCAGTAGTAGAACAGCACAGGTTTGTTGGGTCACGCCAAAAGAGAACTGGACAAAAATCACCCATTGAATGATAATAATTAAACATAAAATTTTTGAATAGAATTAAAACAAACTTTATTGTCTCTCAGTTGGGAAATTCAGGTGTGCTAGCAGCAATGTGACAGGCAAGGTAAAACATTTAAAAACAAAAAATAAGAATAAGAGACTTTTCATAGAGGGCAAATTTCCAGCATAAGAAAAATGATCATGTACAGTTCCTAAAAATAGCATACTCAGATTAAAAGAAATATACAACTGATTATGGTTATTAAAAAATTGTGAACAGCATTTTTTTTCAGCTGTCACAGATTTATAATTATAATCAAATCTAGTCCTTGATTAAGAGATTCTGACAAATGAACATAATTTCATTCAAATCAAGTCAATGAAATTCAGTTGAAAAATACTTTACTAACCCAAAAAAGGGATGTTAAATATTTAAATGATCTAAGCCATTCCTTTGTAGTGTTGCTTGTGCTGTACTGTATGTTTAGGGTGCTGCTGGGAGGTGACTTTGACTGCAGTTTGAGTCTGCCTCAAACAGAACTTCTTTTTCAGCTTTCAGATGATGGCTTGAATAATCCTCCATAAATTATTCAAAGCTTTGGATTAACGTTTTATAACGTAACCCTGCTTTAAATGTCTCCACAACTCAATCCCTGACCTGTCTTCCTTATGTGTCCTCCTTGGTTGTTCTAAAACAAACACAGAACAGTTGTTTTTATACCAAGATTACATACAGATGAACTCTGAAGGGAACTGGTTGATTTAGATTTTATTTGGTGCAATCAGAGTAAAGGAGGTGGAAAAAAAGTACTCCACACTTTTCTTATTATTTGTTTATTTTAGATTTTTTTGGTGTTTTATCCTTTCTACTACTCACCTATACATCACTTGTTTGGTCAGTCATAAAATCCCAATATATTACACAGAAGTTTGTGGTAAGAATGTTACAAAATGTGGGAAAATTAAGAGAGGTTTGAATACTTTTTCAAGACAATGCAAGTGTCTGTAGTCTG
Organism: Valencia hispanica; assembly: GCA_963556495.2. Classification (NCBI taxonomy): domain Eukaryota; kingdom Metazoa; phylum Chordata; class Actinopteri; order Cyprinodontiformes; family Valenciidae; genus Valencia; species Valencia hispanica. Next base: position 29,100,156 of record OY747717.1, on the reverse strand, counting down.
AGGCTTAAACTCTGAGTTAGACGCTGGCTCTGACTTCTGGTCCTTCAATAACAATTTCTTTACATATTTATTGTAACCTTTGGGATCATAAATCTGTTGGAAGGTTAAATTCTACTCAAAGCGAAGTTTTATATAGACTGTCTCGTGTTTCTCATGTTTCAAATTCCAATAGAAACCTTCTGTCTTTTTTTTATTCTTACCTTTTAATTGTCATACATAACTATGTTGAAAAGATTTGTTTTTAGACAACTTTATTTTTCTTAGCTTTGATAAGGAATGACTAAGAGCTCTTTGCCCAGACATATCTGATCTCATTTTCCATCAGACAACCAAATGGCATTCTCCTTTAGTGAGCTTATTAAAATACAGTGCATTATAGTTGTTTTTTATCATTACTGTTTGACATGTAGAAACCAGGGGACTTTCTGCCTTAACATATTGCCTATTATCATCATTAGTGTTTTTAGACGGATGCTTGGTTTATTGATAATCCCTGGAGAATTGGAAATTCAAAAAGAACTTCTCACAGATCAGTTCAGAAGATGTGCAGACAAACGTACTCATTATTTAGTCAGAACTATTCTTTTAGCTGCTATTCACACATTTCACACTTAATTAAGGAAGAGTTTCACAGTACCAAACACCCTGGAAGATCTATGTGTGAGCCTGTGGGGAAAATGTTACGTAAAAAGTCAAATAGGGAAATTGCCTTTTCCTTTGAAACAAAACAGGAATTGCGGACAAGGCTCCTTGAGGATTCTTGGAGCTGATAACTATAATCACAATAACTTTCTACTTTCTGAATTCTACGTAGAGCAGTAATTGAGCTTGAAAAAACAAGCTCAAAAAACAAGCTTGGACAATCGATAATGCTAACACATCTCTCAGGGCAACCGTCCTGTAAACACAGGGCGCACATGTGATGTCGGAGCGTTTTTGTCACGGACAGTGATGATGCGAAACCTAAAACCCCGGTTATTTCTATCTACAACTAAACGCTTAAAACTGAGTATTCCCAAATCTTCACTTTGGTCTGAGTTTTTAGAAAGAATAATTTTTCATGTCTTGAATCTGCGTTTTCGTGTGGATGACAGGCCAAATCGTAGAAAAATATCTTTGTTTTGTGAGATACCCGGCTACGTGTCGACAAGGCCTAAGGGGCTGTTTACACGACAACGTTGCCGTTTTTGTTTGAATACGCGGGTGAAAACGCACTGCGGTCTTTACACGACAGGGCGCGCGATGGAAAACGATGTAGTACATATGCCCGGCCTTTAGATGGCAGTGTGCCCCGTGAATGCAGTGTTCCAAGTTTTCCCCCTCACAACCCGGAAAAGAAACATTTCATGATAACTAACAATGGCGGTCTTCTTGTAGTTCTCCTCCGCTTAAATAAAAGCATATTGATTATTTGGCGCATGTATTGTATGCGTTTCCGTTGGCGATCGCATAAAAGCCTGATCTCTAAGTTTTGCTTACAGAGAGACCAAATAACTTCAGAAGCTGCATCAGCAGTAACCGCATACCTGGATCCGCCATTGTTGTTGTTGGCGGAGTGCTTAAGTGCAACATGTCCGTAGGTGGCTGGCAGTGACGTCATCGTTTTCAAAAGTCTCCGGCTTGCGTTTACACGACGGCGAATCCCCCAGCGTTTTCAAAACTCTCCACTCTGGAAGCCGTTTTCCAAAAGCTGCGTTTTTGCCCCCCCCCCCTTTCCCGTTGTCGTGTAAACGAGAGGCCGAATTGGAGAGAAAAACCTCAGTTTTGCTGAAAAACGTCGTGTAAACAGCGCCTAAGGAACGTGAAAAAATTAGGTTACCAGATTAAATATTAATTTCTTTCAAATTAGTTATTCACATGTTATTGTCTAGTCTTTTTTTAATTTTCTCTGGAAAAGAATGTGATTTAATTACATGTAAACACCAAAAATAACCCTGTTTTTGTCATTTTAAAAAAGAGATATCAACAAAAATGGTAAGACATTAACCCCTCTAATATCTAGATCTGATTTGAGTTGTAATCCCTAGTCACTGCTTTTGTCTATAGACCTTAGTTTCCATTTTATTGCGTTTATTTGTCATCCATTGTGCACTGTGTTCTATTGATTTCATGGTGAGTTTTCTGTCAAGTTTTGTATGTTTGGTATTGAGCAATTCTCACGTTGGCTTGTCTGGTGTTATTTATGCTTCCCCTCTTTGTGTCTTTGTTTTGTTCAGCTATTCCTTCTCTAGCCTCCCTCAATTATCTCCTGACCTCCATGCTCTCACTCACCTGTTTTCTATTCTGTTCAGTAGCTCCCACCTTCGTCTTGTCTCATCTTCCCGAGCGTATGCCATGTTCCATCCTGATTCCTTCATTTAGTGCTAGCTCCTCTGTTTCAGTCTCCGTGTATGTGAATCTTGTTTTCCCTCTGTTTTTAGATTTTGTACATTGATTTGTATGTTTTAGTTTTCATCATTAAATATGTTTTGGGCTCAGTCTGCCTCCCTTCTGCCTGCCTACATTTCAGGTTGTACCATCACTCATGGCATCTTCATGTTCTTCTTGAAGGGCATAATTTTCCTCTCTGCACATCTTGCATGAAAGTTGAACATGTGCAGTCTCTTTCTGTTTGTTCACCCATCGGCTTTTACATCAACAGAAGCAGGACCCCTGCTGTAGGTTTGGAGACTTCATCTAGCATGTTGCAGTCAGCTCTCAGGGTGAACTCGACCTGGGAATGTTGACAGTTCTTTTGAACGTCCTCCACTTGTTTACTATTTTCCATTCGGTATAACATCTGATTTTAAATTCTTTCTAGACTACTTTAAAGAGCAACTAACCCACAAATAAACATTTTTGCTGATAAACTCTATAAATTAGTGTTGAATAGTGCTGTCTTCATGTCTGGTCAATATTTTTGGCATTTAAGTACATTTTAGTAAAAGTCACCATTTTCTACCAGAAACTGTCAGTGTAGCATCCTCTTCAGGTTAAAACTCTACACTGCACTTGAATTTGATTCAGGCATTGCTATTCGCTGTGCGGTGATGGCTGACTTCAGTCATCCTGCCTCTGTGGGGAATAAAACAAGTTGAGTCTGAGCCACGCCTCCGTAGCGAGTTGGAATAGCAATGCCTCCTCTTGCCGGATTTTTCAAATGGAAGTGTAGGTAGAGTAAGACTCTGGTAGGGGGGTAAGTTGCTCTTTAAGTACCTTTCTAGACTCACATGCTGCTACAGTCTTCTTCCTGAAGGCCTCAGACAGCTCTTTCAAGCTAGATCGTGTTCCCTCTAACTTTAACAGTCAAGAGTACAGCAAACTAAATGTCTAAGATATAACCAGGGCAAACCACGTTCAAAATTCTGACTAATGAGGTATTAACCATCCGCATCTAATGTGACATACCTGTGTGTAATTTTGGCTATTTTAGGTGGGAATATATCTGGGAATGTCCTAATGTATTCCACACCAGAAATTGCAGCTTTTAAACTTATGTTATGCAAAACAAAACTTTAAGAGGTATTTCGTTTTTGTCAATTAGAATTTTCCTGAATTTATCAAATTATTACATATCCACATTTGTTAGTAAAACACATGGTTGTGGGTGTCCTACTGTGTACCCAGAAGAAACCTGCCTATAAAAGAAAGACACTACCATAAATTAGAGCTACACAACAATAAAACAGCATGCAACTACAATGTTGTTGTTAAATACTGCTCAAGAAATGCAGAGACTGTGGCGTCTCTGCACTTGGGGCTGGCCCCACCAGATGTCGCTGTGGAGCTCTATGCATGGCATGCTTAAATTAATCAGTAGAACAGGATCGTTCTTTACAGAATAATATTATATAAATATATTAATATTATATAAAGACCGATTCTGTTACCGAGAAGATTTTGTTATAAACATTTGTGTATAACTATCTTTCTTCGGCAGAATACTGACAAGCTAGGCTAAATCTTCTTGAAGCAGCGATTGGGGCCGGTCCCTTAACGTTTGTTTAATGATGAACATCTGAAATCACAGTGCGCATGTGCAACATGTACTCAGTAGACAGCCGAGGGGCACAAATGCCATGGCCCCAAGATGAAATTCTGCTACCCTCCTATAGAGAAAGGTGGCAATGCACCATTTCATGTGCAGCCTACAGGAAATTTGTTAGAAGAAGAAGTATCAAACCACAACAGGAAGTGATGCATCCCGTTTTGCCAAATGCGAAAGTTAATTGTGCTATTCCAACGTGTGCTATTCCAATATTAAAATATTGGAATAGCAGACGTCACGCTTACGTTATGTTGGATAGAAGTATGCAGCCATCTAATACCTTGTGACCCTTTATTTGTAGGCTATTAAAAAAAGCCTATCGTGTAGGCTATAAAAACGGTTTCATTCTTCAATGACATTTACATAAAATGACGTTTGTAGTGTGTAGATGTGTGCTATGTTATGTGGTTCATTTAATATTGAATCAAAATTAAATCAATCACATAACATTGCAATCAATACTATTGATCAAAGTCAGATTGTATGCATCACAGAAGAATTAATTGCTGCTATTAAGTGTTGAATTGCTGTGCCCCACCTAACTTATGCCAGAGACGCCACTTGCCATTAATATACCTGTTGCAATTAACCAACTTTTCCCTCGCTGCCATCTTTTATCTCCAGACCTATGATGTCCCCACCACTGTCTATGAGCTTTACCATCTCAGTCAGTGAAAGGAAAGCCAGGTTTACATCTGAGAGGTCAAATAATTTCACCAGATGATTACAGTTGGCTGTTCTTCCCACAAACACCACTCCTAACTAAGTTAGTTTATTTGTTTGTTTTATAGCATTACACTTCAGTCTGTGACAGTTTTCACTGTACAACACTGATTACATTTTTAGAGTTTTTGTGTTTGTGTAGTCTTTGTATGCAGCAAATTAATTTTGTTTGCACAAATATAAAAGCACAATTAAGTGATAACCGAATGCTTACTGTATTCATTCAAGTCTATCCACTTACATTAAAGTAAAAATATAAACTAAATAAATACATTTTTAAAATCCATCTCCTACTTTATATTGTCATTTTTGAACAAAACTAACCATGACAAAGCATTGCACTTTTTTCCAGTTGAGAACAATGGCCTCACTTAGAGAAACTGACTCCTCTTGCCTTCTTCCCACTCAACTGCAGACGTCTTGATTACGTGCTGAAAGTCTTGGCTTGAAGATCCTGAAAGGATCACATTTTCTGCCAAAAAGTAATAGTGACACCCTGAAGTTCTTATACGAGATATGTTAATCTCCAAGACTTTTCCTTGAGATCCTGTCCATGAAGACTACACAGCGGATCAGTGACGAGGGGCAGCTCCAGTTAAGTTATTACAGCAAACAAGGTCCACTTTACAAATGTGGAAACAGCTTTTGGTTTGTTGATGCAAACAAAGCAAAAGACTGACTGACGCTAGCGCCCTGTAGTTGTGCAGGATGCCACAGACAGATTGGGGCTTTGTCTGCAGCTATGAGATCATTGTTGTTAGTAAATGTGAAGGAGTGCAGCCAAAATAAATAGCTCTTAATTTATTGTTTAATTGGAGTTGGGGCAGGATTACAAAAACTCAGCGCAGTGAGGTGAAAGACACACCGTTTTCATTCGTAACAAAGGACGTAACCATGAACATGTTATATACACAACTTTGCAAATCCAACAAAGTGTGGAAACACAAAATCAGCACTTGTAAAGGCACGATGAACTCCTCCGTTTCAAAAATCTCGGTCTTTCCATGCGCTTTATGTTTTTCGTCTCCCAATGTGGGTGTATATAGTTGTGTTGCAATGCTTTAGATACTTTTATGACTCAGCACTGACAAGGCCCAACCTCAGTGGAAAAGCAATCGGTGCTTTGAAAGAACCGACTTAACTACTGGCTCTGGCTCCAGCACCCATCTAGCACCGGTACCTTTTTGGTGGAAAAGCTCTATAAGGTGTCTGCTTGGAAGCAAAAGATGGATTTTATTTTCAGCATCAGTGTGAGTCCAGGCCTACATCTGAATTAACAAAAGAATGACTTCACCAGTGGAAAATGGGAATGGCCCAGCCAGGGTTCAGAAGTAAATCTGATAGAAAATCTGTGGGGTCACCTGTGGAGAACTGGGAGATCCTTGTAATCTAAATTATGTATTGAACTTTAGTAAATCAAAATAAGTCAAAATCTTGGATGGTGATCGACTCCTTCCAGGGAAGACCGAATGCTGCTGATTGGCTTTTTTATATATATATTTTCCCCATAAAAGATTTTTGGATTTTTCAGTTGAATTGTATGTAGAATTTGGTACATCGAAGGTGAGAAGAGGTTTAAAATGATTTATCATGGCCTAATTTCTTTACATGAGAACCTGGCATTTTACCAGGGAATTGTGCCATTCTTTATATCCTCTGCTACTTCTTTTGACTCCTTTGCAATATCCTTGAACATGTTTTTCACATAATAAACAGATATGTACTTGTACACATTTAGACTTATAACATCCCCATACAGTCATTTTGGCATTTTGGCGCTTTTTGTTTCTTTTTAAGATTTGCCCAATATAATATCCTGAATCCTCCCATGTGCAGTGTCTGTGAACTGTTGCTTTTTGACGTCCATAAAAGGTGGTAGAAGGGGAAAGTTGAAACAGTGTCAACCAGGATGGCTCTCCTCTGCTGAGCCGTACAGCCTGTCCCTCAGTGAGTTCTGGTAAACACTGGACCGTAATCGCTCCCATATGTGGCTGCATAGCTAAACACGCAGCACACAATGGAGCACAGCAGGCTAATTGAGATGGAAAAATGGACCCAAATTACGAGAAGAGAAATTGCAAAAAAGAGGGAAAAAATCCCTCGCTTGATTATAACCCTATGTAAAGTTTTAGTTTTGGAAACATCTGCTTCCATTTAAGACAAGCATACACATTTAAATGCACCATGCTCAATGATTTTTCTGAAGGATAGAAAGAACCAGTGTAGATGGCTGGAATAAACCCAGTGGAGCTAAACTCACATACTGTTTGGGATGCAGCCAGATTGAGTTGAGAGACAAGCCACATGCACTTAGGATTCAAAGCATGATTAGTTTTTCTTGTGTGTGTTTTTTTACTCACAGTTGTACAAGCTTCCTTTTCTACAATGATCTGTACTTTAGGGTGATGCAATCAAAAAGTGAGCGTTAGCTCAACTTTCAGAGATCAGAGCAGGGAGATCCAAAAAAGTCTGCTCCAAAGTGTGGAATGAGTCTCATCAACCCCAATGTTTCAACTGGTTAACCTGTACTCAGGGATCGAGGGAAGACAAGAGAAGGAAATGGAGCCTGTGAGGGGTTAATGTTGTACATTTTTACCCTGTGGTTTTACAGGAGGCTGGGCAAAGCCTTTTGTTGGCTAGAGGGAAAGCAACAGAACATGAACATGAAAGCGAGAAAGCCACTGAAGAGATATTTACAGAACTATAAAGGAATGCGGTCTGCACTGGCTCTGAGTGTTATTTTAGTTGTCTTTAGTGCTTACAGTGCCTAGCAAAAGTATTCACACCCCTGGAACATTTTCATATTTCGTCACATTAGGCTACACCTAAAAACTTTTGTCTATTTCTTTGGGATGTTATTTGACATAGATGACATAGATGTGGTGCATAGTTGTCCAGTAAAATGAATTTGATAGTTGATTCTCAAAGTTTTTTTTACATATACAAATCTGAAAATTGCGATGAGGCTTTACGTTCAGGTGCCTTTAGGCTGAAACGTTGAAATAAAATCCAATGCAACCAGTTGCATTCATATTCCATCTGTCTGTAATTAGTTTTCAGTATTAATCCAGAGGGAAGGCCACTGTGGTTTGTTAGAAAACAGTGATAACACAACATCATGAAGAAGGATGAAAGAGAACAGCATACAGGTCTGGGATAAAGTTGAAGACACGTTTAAAGTAGATTTAGGGTATAAAACAATAACCCCATGCTTTTCACATTTCCTGTTGCATTGTTAAATCCACAATCTTTAAATGGAATGAGTGTAGCAGAAGTGCAAACATACCAACATCTTAACTCACAGGCTGGGCAAGGACAGAATTAGTCAGGGAAGCATCCAGAAGCTCCATGGAAACTTTGGAGCAGCAAGACGGATGTATTGCTTAGGTGGGATAATCTGTTGACAGGACTAGCTGTGACACCAAGAAATCTGGTCATAAAAACCATAACAAGTCACATTTAAAATGTGACAAAAGCAATATATGCAACCCAGCAAGCATGTAGAAAAAGTGCTCTAGTTCAGTGGTTCCCGACCTCTTTCACTGAGAAAAAATATGGAGTTTTCATTTCGCAGTACACTCCATAACTCCTTTGTGCGCGCACACACACATTCAGATATTCCATAAAGGCATTTGTATTTGGCAGATATGTAAAAGTAGCCATTTTTCATCTTGTTGTATCATTGTTTTATGTGTTGACAGCCTTTTGGTGTTAAGCAGCTGTGACTGCAGATAAAGGTGGTTCGACAAAGGATTCATACAACAAGGCGGACTACAAATGCACAAATTTCAATCTTAATTTTGTAAAAAAAAAAACGGTACAAACCATGTATGGTTTTCCATACCGTTGCTGCCTTCGTTTTCTTGTGAAAATAACTTGATCACTCTTCACATCTGTCTGGAGTTCCACTAAAAAAGTAACAAAAAGAGCCTCTAACTTTGACTAAACAGTGCAAATTTACATTTAGAAGGATGAAGTTTCTTTCATCTTCTAAAAAGTTACATTTTGGAGAGATACAAGAGTTCTGTTCAATAGCAGCGATGTCATACATTGTGTTGGTTGGTTACATAAAACCCCAATAAAACATTGAAAATTGTGGTTGTTGACTAAATGTGAAAAAGTTCAAGAGTATATGAATGCATTGAGTAGTATTAAAAAGGGTGTTTCCTTCTCAATAGCCCTTCTGCTATAAATTGCTTCATCATTTCACACAGACTTTAGGATCCTGATGTCCTTTTGTTCATAGATATTTACATTTAACACCTTCTTTTATCCAACATGTTCTCAGGAATCAAATGAGGAACGAAATTTGGTTATATGTTGCAACTGAAAGAGAGGGAACACCCTCTCTGAAATATTTATATTGCTAACTGTTTGATACTTTGACATTACATTAACCTCTTGTGCAGTGGCGGCTGGTAAAAAATATTCTTGGTGCTTTTCTTTTCTTTTTTTAAATCAAACTTGTGCTTTCTGAGCTTTGTGCACAACTCCACTATTTCCTGAACTAAGTACAGCTCTTTTATTTCCTGCCTTACATCATAGGACAAACTGATTAATCCAGGTGTGTCTGACCATTGTTGTTGTGACTACTGAGGTCAGACACATCTGGATTGATCAGTTTGTCCAATACAGACAAGAAATAAAAGGGCTGTACTTGGTTTAGGAAGTAGCCTAGTGGAGCTGTGCATATAGCTTATCAAGTCATTTTTAATAATCATCCCAAAACAATTGAACATAAATGGCTGGATAGCCTACCAGTAGGCTACTATGGGAAATACTGATTATTTTAATGCCAATATTAACAACTTGAGGCATTCTTATTCTAAACATAAATACAATATTGCACAAACAAGTTTAGAACCAAACTGGAAACAAATAACTTATTAGGTTTACACAAAAATTTTACACACAAGGCTTACAGCAGCGCCCCCTTGTGGCAGAGAAATCACACTGCCAATGTCACCACCAGGTATCTTGCCCGCCCTCACACCGGCTTTGGGGCGATTTCTCTATCGCCCTTCATGCGGCCGAATCAACGACGCTGATTGGATAAATTCCTGTTGCTATGTGCAAATTTCTTGTCAGTAATTGGCTGGCTGCTGCACTGCTTGGGGCGATCTTTCTGTCGCCCCAGCTGCTCAGCAGCAAGAGCTTTTTCTCCGAAAATGATATATATTTTTATATGTGATGCTTTGTTAAGAATTTAAACTCACAATTAACTTAGAATATGTGATTATTGTTAATTAAAAAAATAAAATAAAAATCAAAAACACTTGGGAAACACTGGGGGGGGGGGGGGGATGGTGGCGGCGCCCTATCGCCCTCTATTGGCCAGCCGCCACTGCTCTTGTAAAATAAGACTGTTTACTGACAGTCTATTTAGGCCTCAGTTTAGAATGAAGCTACCAGAGCTGTGTGCTGTCACCAGCTTGCTAACGTTTTCAAAATGATGTCGGATTGCAACTGTTTTGCTTATATTTACAATGTCTGACTTTACCTCGGGTTAAAAGAACTTTAATAATTGACTGTGACTGTATTACCACAACTGGAGTGTATTTTAGCATTTTTTGGTTAAAATGGAAACATCTGCATCAAAGATAACTTTCACTGTTTATCGACTGAAAGTTAGAATGTGCCTGGTGGTTTATTCTTTTTCCTTAGAATTTGGGCGTCAACCACCCGAGTGTGAAAATCCATTCACTTAAAGCAACACTAAGTAAGTTTTGCTCTCTGGGTCCCCCTACAGTTGAGAAAAATTTATTGTTTTCTACTACTGTCGTAAAATCTGTTATGGTTACACCAGGGGATTCACATTTACAAGCGATACCCTCTAACGTTACAGATTTTCACGTCTTGGACAGCCTTTGTGTCAAATGTCTTCATCCCAGGTACATTTTCTATATTTCAGCATGTCATATGTACGGTGGCGTAGAGCTGTCAGCCATATAATAAGAAATTAGACCGTATCACGTTATAACGTTATTGTAAAAATGTGAAAACCACTTGAAACTATCACATTATAACATGATAGTTTCACGTTTTTACAATAAACTATCATGTTATAACTTGATACGGTCTAATTTCTTTATTATATGGCTGACAGCACTGTTCTGACGATCTGTGCTACCTCCTCAGAATGTCTTACAGTAGTGCGCATCTGTCAGTGCCACCCCTTGAAAAGTATGTTTACATGCCGAAAACAATAACTGTTAGCTTTGATGTTAAACATAATCATCGGAAAATATTTTTCAAGTGACGGGATTGAAGTGGCAGTTTAGCAGTAATGCCTAACATAGCAAAAAATTATGAATAACGAAAACTTTTCTTTCAATCCACAGAACATGCTACCCGTTTAATATAAAGCTAAAACTAGCACATAAAGATGCACTAAAAACCATGATCAGAATATCCTACCTGTTAAATAGGCCTATAGATGAATAGCACACTCTGGAAATCTGTTAGTTTGTAAAGCAGCTAATGAATATATACCAAGCCAGTAAGACGTAGAGCAGATAGCAGTATTATTACTCCAAAATATTAAAATGTAGTAGCCTATGATTATAAGCGCAAATATCCCGCAAAATACACCGCATTTACTGTACGACTCTAATTAATGGGACTTGTTTACATGCAGTGTAACGATATCACAGAAGTGAAACTAACATAGGCTACAAGGGCTGTCATGTAAACTTAAAACTAGTAGCTTAAGGAAAGCCTTAAAATATTTTGAATAAAAATTAGCCAGTAATAAAATAATTTGAATAAAACGCACCGTAAACTTCAAAGAAATAAAACAGACGAAATGGATCTTCCTTCCGGTTAGGAATTCTTGATGACAGATTTGCTGAGTAAGCGAATTGTGACGTAACATCGGAATGTGCATGCGGGTAGCACAGATAGTCGGAAGACCGGTGTACAGATGAATACAATTTCGGCTCCGTCATGATCAAAATTGTTCAATCTACCTGCTGCTAGGTATCTTCCATTTATATACACCTGCCGAGTATGCTCCACCCAGAGAGCCTTGCAGGACGCTCCACCTACCGGCTTTTGTGAAGCCTGCCATAAAGCAAGTCGCATTTGAACTACAAAACCGCTACCCGACGACCCAAAGTTACGTAGTGCTGTTATGGCCGATAGAGGACAACAAAGCAAATGCAGAAGTGCCGTTTCACCCTGTTATGAGTTGATCAACCACTGACACGAGTACGGAAACATTATTTTAAGGTAAAAAAAACTCTTTAGTGTTGCTTTTACTGCTACCCATAAACAATAGAGTCATAATGTGCTTGTCATTACACTTTGATTATATAAACAATCCGGCAATAATTAGGATTGTCTGAATGCCTCATCCCTATCAAGTCCAGCCAGTCATAACCAGACATGTCTCTATGAAACCATAATACTACAAGATAGTCCAAACTACCTTCTATGATTAACATTGTCATTTAGATTTAATGTAAAAAAAAATTGATTATATTTCTGTCAATCTTGCGGCCTTTTACATAGTCCTTTAACTGTCTTACAGACGCCAAAGAAAATCGTTTGTAGTTTTTATACTGATGTGTTGAAGTCATAATATTACCACCACAAACCAAATGTGTCTGTGTACCTGTGTTACACATTACAGAGACACTGCAGTAAAGCTGTCCCAAATACTTTTTGGTAGGTGGGTATTCAAAAAATCCACAGGAGCTCTTGACTCCTGTTTTCTGCTTCTGCTTTCCAATGTAGTCATATGGAAACGAAAAGCTTCATGACTTAAAGCCAAGATCTTGCAATGCATAACAATTCAAATTCAATTCAAATTCAAAAATACTTTATTGATCCCAGAGGGAAATTAAGTGTTGGTATAGGTCATATAATTAATTCTTTAAGGAGTTGTTGTAGATGATGATGGCTGTGGGCAGGAAGGATTTCCTGTAGCGGTCTGTATTGCAGCGAAACTGAAGAAGCCTCCGACTGAAGACGCTCTGTTGTTGTATGACTGTCTCATGAAGAGGATGCTCAGGGTTGTCCATAATTTTTTTGATTTTATGAAGAATCCTTCTTTGCATTATCATCTCCAGATTTTCCACAGTTGTCCCAAGAACAGAACCAGCCTTCTTTATCAGGTTGTTTAGCCTTTTTAAATCCCTGGCTCTGATGCTGCTGCCCCAACAGATGACGGCTGAAGAGATTACACTCTCCACAACAGACTTGTAGAAGATCTGCAGCATCTTGCTGCAAACCTTGAAGGACCTAAGCTTCCTCAAGAAGTACAGTCTGCTCTGTCCCTTCTTGTAGACGGCTTCACTGTTGCGCCTCCAGTCCAGTCTGTTGTCAAGGTGAACTCCGAGGTATTTATACTCCTCAACCACCTCCACTTCTTCTCCCATGATGGAAACAGTGTTTGACTTATCCCTGTTTCTTCTGAAATCTACAATCATCTCCTTTGTTTTGTTCACATTCAAGGTGAGACGATTGTTTCCACACCATGTCACAAAGCGGTCCACCAACTCTCTGTATTCAGCTTCTTGTCCATCTCTGATACACCCGACAATTGCAGAGTCATCTGAGTATTTCTGCAGATTACAGGTGTCTGATTTGTACTGGAAGTCTGAGGTGTACAGAGTAAAAAGCAATGGTGAGAGTACGGTCCCCTGTGGTGCTCCTGTGCTGCTGACCACCTGGTTTGACACACAATTCTTCAGTCATGTGGAAAAAATTAAGAAACCACATTAAATATTGAAATCATTAACAAATAACACAATCACATATTAATGTCTAGCCTTGTTTTTTTGTGTCTAGAAAATATGTGATTTAATTTTAAGTGAATACCAAAAAATAACCATATTTATATTCAAACAAGGGATGTAAACAAAAATGTGTTTTCTGTGGACAAAGATAGTCTACCCTACCTCTGAATAGCTGGTGTTGCCCTCTAAGTAATTTAAAGTGGCTAAATCCACTTCAGTGAGATACTTTTTGTACCCTTCTACCAGTCTCTGACATTGGTCTTAGAAAAGTTTGACCCATTGGTCAGAGATGGAAAAAAAATGAATTGTATTGTAAAACTGGACAAATTAAGACAGCCTGAATATATTTTAACCCAAAACAAGAAAAAGTTGTTTATATGGTACAAGGTGTACCATATAAATCGGAGGGTAAGCAGCAACATGGTGCCCACAGTCAAATACTCTTTAGAATGAATCATTATTCATTTTGAACACATCAGAAAAATAGACAAAAAAGTTTAGCAGCATGCCTTGGTGTGCAGTTGGACTACTCTTTTCACTTCCAGATGATGGATTGAACAGTGCTCTGTAAAACTGTTGAAAAACGTGGGACACTGTTTTAAATCTAATCCTGCTTTAAAATGTTCCATACCTTTCTCCCTGAACTGCCTGCTGTGTTTCTTGGTCTTCACATTACTGTTAGTTTTTTCAATGTTCTAAAACAAACCTCTGAGGCCTTCACAGAACACATGGATTTATCCTGAGATTAAATTACACACTGATTGACTTTGTTCACTAATTAGATGACTTGAAGGCAACTAGTTGGACCAGCTTTTTGGTTTGATGGCATTAGAGTAAAGGGGATGAAATACACATGCATGCCTCTTCTTTTATTTATAGAAAACTAATTAGACAAATTTTTCCCCTTGAGCTTGACAATTATCTGTAACTTTGTGTTGGCGTGACATAAAATTGTGATAAAACACATGAAAGTGTGGGGTGTTGATGTGAAAACCTCAAGGGGTGTAAGTACTTTTGTGAATATTTTTACTATGAACAAACGGGAAGGAAAATAATGCAGGTTAACCAGAAACAGAATCAATCGCATTTGTAAACAGGCCTTTGTAAACGACATGAAGCATAGTGAGACAGGAAACCAATAAAAAAGGCAAGGCAAGGCAAGGCAAGGCAATTTTATTTGTATAGCACACTTTCAGCAACAAAACAATTCAAGGCGCTTTGGGTGATTAGGGGAAAAATAAAAACAAAAAAATAGAAAAGAACATTAAAACATGCTACCTTTATGACATTCCAGTTGTTATGAATCAATTAATAAAAGGGAGTTCAAAGAGAGGGTTTTTTAGCTTTGATTTAAAGGAACTCAGTGTTTTAGCAGCTTTGCAGTCGTTTGCAAGTATATTTCAGATAAGAGGAGCATCAAAGTTTATCATGGCCCTTAGTAGACTATATTAGCATCAAGTGAAAAAATATATAAACTCTGGAGAAAGGTGAGAGGTGCGGCATTGACCAATAATCAATCATCAAAGCGTTGATTGCTGATAGCAGCTGGTGTTTCTTTGTTGACAAAATGAAAACAAATAAAGGATCCCCATGATAAAATGGCCAACATGTGTTAAGGAATAATAAGGTAAGTCAATCCCTCCCCCCAACTCCCACCCCCCACACACAAACAAAGTGAAAATGTGGATTTTCAGATGTTAAACCTGTTCTACTTTTCTCAGAAGAAAGTATTATGTGATTAAATACTGTAGCCACAAGAGGGCAGACAGTTCCTATGAAATCACTGGTGTGCTACTGCAGAAAGGCTTGGAAACAAAGACCAGGTATTCACATACATATTTTATCAACAGAGCTGTTATGGGTCAGAACTAAATACAAATAAATAACAATAAAATATGCGTTGTTCTCATTTTAAATTCTATTTACCAGTTTTAAACAGTGCAGAACTGTTATACCTGATGCACTGATCCCAACCTTTCCTCCAGGAGTATGTTATGTTCTAACCAGAAACGGATGTTCTTTTGGAGAATAGGTGAGCTCAGTTGCAGGTTTCATTCACAAGCAGGCCACATGCTCCGTATGGTTCTTATTATTACACTTGTTACATTTCCTCATCAAAGCAGGCTCATATGCTCTACAAATACTCAGGTGAACGCCTACGTGGATGTTTAGCTGCGGGTATGAGGGCTGAGTGGGGCCCGAGACTGCCTGAGTGTTATAGACAAAAGGTTAATTCAGCAGATCACGTTTAATGAGATCGCCATTATCAATTGCTGCAACCTGACATAGTGACATTTCACAGAGGCCACGTGGTGACTCGCTGGCATTTGAGACTCGCCAGAAACAAACAGGCCAAGGTCTGGATCGAAATGTGTGTGTGTGTGTGCATGTATGTGTTTGTGTGGTTAGACAACACGTGAGGGGAATACAGGTGGCTGCTTACTGAAAAGGATGTCTGTTGAATGCTTGAAAGGGGAAGCTGGGGTTTAATGTGAGCTCCTGTTGCCTTCCTGAGCTGTGTCACAGCTTTTATTCTAAGTGTAGCATAACGCTATGTGCAAATGAGGCCTACTATTATGACTTTTTCCTACTGCAGGTTGCACTCACAACAAAAGAAACCTGTCATGGCAGGTGTGTTTGATTTGCCTGTTTCATCAGGAACAGGAACTTTAACATGTATGTTGGACCCAATCCCAACCAAATTATTTTGGGAAGTGTTCCCTTTGGTTCCTGGTCCCATTTTAGGTATGATGAATCTATCCTTAGTAAATGGATACGTACCACAGGTATTTAAGGTTGCTGTAATTAAACCTTTACCTAAGAAACCTTCCCTCGATCCTGATGACTTAGTTAATTACAGACCTATATCTAACCTTCCTTTCTTATCCAAAATCCTTCAAAAAAGTAGTTGCTAATCAAGTATGTGGGCATCTAAACAGTAACGACCTGTTTGAAGAACTACAATCAGGTTTTAGAGCTCATCATAGCACTGAAACAGCACTGGTGAAGGTTACTAATGATATTCTCATGACTTCAGATAATGGACTTGTGACTGTTCTGGTTTTGTTAGATCTCGTTGCTGTTTTTGACACAATCAATCCCAATATTCTCTTAGAAAGGTTTGAACATGTTGCAGGGTATCAAAGGAACAGCACCAGGCTGATTTAAATCATATTTGTCTGACAGATTCCAGTTTGTTCATGTAAATGATAAATCTTCTTCATACTCAAGGGTTACTTGTGGAGTTCCACAGGGTTCTGTGCTTGAACCAATTCTTTTTACTATATATATATATATATATATATATATATATATATATATATATATATATATATATATATATATATATATATATATATATATGCTTCCAATTGGTGGAATCATTAGACAGCATGGAATAAATTTCGACAGCTATGCCGATGATACAAAACTGGGTTTATCCATAAATCCCGATGAATCCAGTCAGTTAGGGTGATTACAGGCATGTCTGAAAGACAAAAAAATCTGGATGACAATAAACTTTTTTCTCTTAAATTCTGACAAGACAGAAGTTGCTTTGGACTTGAAGCTCTAAAAAACAAACTGCTGAGTCAATCACTTAATCTTGATGGTATTAAACTGGTCTCCAGTGATGACATAAAGAACCTCCGCGTTTTTTTTTTTTACCAAGACATGACATTCAAATCCCATATTAAACAGGTATGATTTCCTTCTTTCACCTCCGGAATATTGCTAAAATTAGAAACATCCTGTTCAGGAGTGATGCTGAGGAACTAAAGTCCATGCATTTGTTGCCTCAAGGCTGGACTACTGTAATTCTTTACTATCAGGTAGTCCACAAAATGCCATTAAAAGCCTTCAGTTGATCCAAAATGCTGCAGCAAGAGTTCTGATGAATATTAAAAAGAGAGATCACGTTTCTCCTGTTTTAGCTTCCCTTCATTGGCTCCCTGTTACATCCAGAATAGAATTTAAGATCCTTCTTTTTACATACAAAGCCCTTAATAATCAAGCTCCATCATACATCAGAGATCTAATTGTTCCATATGTTCCTAACAGAGCACTTTGCTCTCAGACTGCAGGTTTACTTGTAGTTACTAGTATTTCTAAAAGTAGAATGGGAGGCAGATCTTTTAGTTATCAGGCTCCTCTTCTGTGGAACCAGCTTCCAGTTTTAGTCCGTGAGGCAGACACTCTGTTTACTTTTAAGGCCAGGCTTGAAACTTTCCTTTTTGATAAAGTTTATAGAGTGGCTTAGGTCATCCTGAGCTATCTCTGTAGCTATGTTGCTATAGGCTTGGCCTGCCGGAGGACAGACTGACCACTTTTCTTCACTCTGCTACTTTTCTCTTCTACTACTCTCCAGTTGCATTTGTTGCTGTTATTTCAACAGTTAACTTTTTGGGAACTGGGAACATTTTTCTCAGTGTTTTTCTCTCCATAGAGGCTACACCTGGTCTGGTATTCTGCTTAGCTACAAGGCCCTGTTGTATGGGGTTACTTGGATGATGCTCCCAGTAACTGAACACCCCCCGTGCCCTGTTATCAACTTTTTACTTTCTTTAATATAGAAAGTACTCCTACATCAGTTATTTTTGTTCTTTCTGTGATTCTGCTCTGTCTTCTCGAACCACCATACGGTCGTGTACTGAGCCAGGTTCTGCTGGAGGTTGTTAAAGGGGAGGTTTTCCTCTCCACCATCGCTACATGCTTGCTTAGTGTGAGGGATTGGCTGAGGGATTGCTGTGGTTGGGGTCTGCATTAAGAGGCCAACTGCCAGTCAATGACTCGATGCAATCTGCTGGGATTCCTCTAATAGAAAACTAGCTAAAACTTTAAAATGATGGGAATGTTTGTATGATTGTATTGAAATTACTTTTCTTGTGAAGTGCCTTGAGATGACATCTGTTGTAAATCTGCTAAATAAATAAACTGAATTGAATTAACATGGGTGCCAGGTAACAGTTTCTCTGTTACAGCTTCTCGTCTGCTTTGCATAATATACTGTGCATATGATTTATTATTCATTTTTTGTAGATCATTTTGCAACTACAAAGCAACTGAAATCAGCAGGTTTAGGTCATCTAACCGGTTTCAAGCAGGTCGCATGCGTGGGAAAGGTGTAGTAGCTTCATGCGGCACACCACAGTGCCAGAGAGGCAGCTGTCCAAAAGGAAGGTGCCATAACTCAGAGGGATTATCCCACGATTGAATCAAGAGCTCCTGATCCGTTTCATGCCGATTCAGGCGGTTCGCTGCCAAAGATGCGAGTGCCTGCACAAACACAGTTATCCTACCTGAGATCCACAGCCTCACATCCACGGTGTGGACACATGGACTATAAACCCACACGCTGTAATGCTTACACCTACGTTTAGATCCTCTCCTTTGAAGTTTAATTTGTCTGGGGAGCAGAGAGCCTGGGATAGTTTAGCTCTGCCAGACTCCACGCAGTGGAAGATTTACAGGTTATTGTGCTCTTCCCAATCAATACTGACAAGCCTCAACAGACACAAAAAATAAAGGGTGGGGGTCATTTAACAGCACAAAGGTAATTACAGCCATGTTGACAGAGTAAATCAAGTATTTTGGCCATTTAATGGTGGATTTGAACAGTTCTTTTTAAAGCGATTAAACAAATTACTACCTTTTCAAATAAATATGTGCACAGATATGTATTAACAATGATTTTTCTTCAACTCAAACAGGGTCAAAATAATAAAAGCATGATCAAGTGTATGCATACACCCCTGCTTCAGTGACCTCCCATTCCTACTCTATATGGTTCATTTCATTACATTGTAGGTCCACCGTCTGCGGCTGTAACAGCTACAGCTCTGCAGGTTTTCCCCTAAGGTTTATGGGTATTTATGGGAATGTTTGGTTATTTTTCCAGAAGAGCATTTGTGAGATCAGACACTGATGTTGGACACTTATCCATGTCTTTAAGGACCTTGGTTTGTGCACCAGTGCACTGTAGAATGGAAATGGTAGCAGCGTGCTTTACACCACTGCATTTGATGCATTACTCATCGCTTGGTGATACAGAAACCCATAGAAAGCCCTGAAGCTATCTACACACTGTTCTTGAGCTAGCCTAATCCGAATTCCACATGAAGTGTGGTGGTAAGTAGTCAATGACTCTGCAGAAAGTTGACAACCTGTGCATCCACTGGGACCAGCCACGTTGTAGCTGAGTTACTGTTGTTCTTGATCTCTTCCTCTTTTTTCTAATAACACTAACAGTTGACTGTGAAATATTTAGTAGCGAGGAAATTTCACAGCTGGACTTTTTGCATAGATGTTTTCCTGTCACAGGAATTCACTCAGTGCGTTCATATGCAGTAAGAGAAAACCAAATTATTGTCTTAGTCTGGCTGGAGTCGAAGGGAACTGACCTTCACGTAATGGAGCTAACGGACCCAGATAATGTGGTTAGAAAACTGAATTTCTCTGTATGTAAACAGCAGAAGCAGCTTAGTCCTACTATTACCAGCCTTGTCACTCCTGCTTTGGGATGTGCAAAGACTGCAGAAGTGGGAATAACAACACTGGAATGACAACAGCAGAGCAGCAATAATGAGTGTAACACAATCACACAGTATAATACTAACAAAATGTACTGTGCTGCAGTGTTCTTGTCGTCCATTTCTTTGCTCATTGTTCACATCCTGCAATTACTCCGTCCACTTCACTGCCGCCAACAATTGTTTACTATCTGTGTGACGCTCTAGGCCAACTGGAAGAATGCCAACGTGAAAGACCCATGTCGCCACAGAGAGTCAGGGAGTCGAACGCACTTAATTCAATCATTCAAATTTCTGAGTGACATGTAAAATGGGATAAAGGCTCCCATTCTGGTTAAGGTATTAGCCAAAAGTTTGATTTGTATGTGCGTATAAACGTACGAACGGAACTCCTGATTTTAAACACTTGGTTTCCATGTTGATACTAGATTGGCTTCACTGAGGACAGTGAGACCAGTGAAGTAGAAGTTTCAAGTTCATGACTACACCTTGGCGGAGTTATTCTTGAACATCTGTGCCTATTTCCTTCAACTGAAGGTGTCAGTACGGTGACATAGTTGACACCTGAACTTAAACTGGACTTTTGCTGAAAAACTATTTGAACATTTAGCTTCTGGAAAGATCTTCCCCAAGACCAAACCATACCATTTTATTTATATAGCACTTTCAATATGACAAGTACAGTCAGCCAAAGTGCTGTACAGTAGGAATAAATGCAGAAATATAAATAAATATAAGAATGTGTATATACCTACACATACAAACAGATATGTAAAAAAAGTAAAAAGGGGGTAAGAAGCAATAAATTAGATAAAAGGACATAATAAAATATAAAAGATTATATCAATAATAAAATACAAAAAAAAGTACAATCAATAATAAAGAGAAAAAATGCCTAAAGCTCTTTTAATGCACTAGGACTTATAAAAGACATCAATTTCTAAGCAGCCATCATAAATTAGAGGGTGTTAAGGCTGGTGAAAAGCCAAGCTAAAAGACCAGAACCCGACCTTATAGAAATGCATAGATTACTCTTAAAACCATTAAATCAACATATTTAAATGAGGTGTACCAATACAAATACCAAGAATGGTCGGATAATAGCAAGAATTATGCCAGGACCTTGCTGATGACAACAAAACTATGTGGTTTATCTGCCTTAAGTGGTTTTCTTTGCTAACATAAGTATATATCTGAGACAGCAAGTCCAATTTTGGCTCTGTTTGGATTAGAGAAAATCCACACAAATCCAAAATTATTCACCAATTTTGCTGTCTTTTAATTAAAATTGTATGACGTAAAAAAAAATAATTGTCCAAATGAAAAAGAAAATTAAATGTCATTAATGACTATGATCTAAATTTTCCAGATAAGCATATGAAGCTGTACTTGTTTATCACCTGAAGCGTGATATTTTTCCATGACACCAACTCTTTCTGTAAAGAGCAGGAGGAGAACACCTTGGCTGCTTGAAGAGCTTGTTTGTTGAGGAAGTCTTCTCACTTCCCTTGTTGAAGACTGACCTCACTGACTTCTCTGTTAAAAGAAGCAGATGACCTTATGCAAAGCACCGGGGCTGGTGTGTGTCATAGTCGGGTTTATGTAAGATGTATGAACGCTTTCTGTGGCTGTAATCTGTCTCTAGGCACTAATTAGAGTTTAGGGAGTGTTCAGGTGTCTCAGGTTAGACTCCTGTAACTTTATCCTGATGCAAGGCTCTGGTTACCCTTGAAAACACCACATTTTTGTCAAGCCTTCAGCTGCAATTTAAACATAAGCTATTTTTAGGTAAAGAAAAACAAAAGAGAAACATGTTACGCTTACTTGTAGCTTTAGGTGTTTGCCGGAGGGGGCCACAGAGGTTTTTTTTTTTTTTTTTTTTGCTGATCTGAAATTAATGAGCAGCTGAGTGCCGTGCAGCGGGGGCTGAGCATTCCTGCACTCTTTTATGTTGTGTTTGTATATGAAGCATGAGCTGCTAACAGACTGTGGCTGCACTATTGTGAGGGTATCAGATTTACCTGAGCTCGGGTTTCAGCTGCTGTTATTGAGAGTGTGAGTGGTGTCAAAAAGAGGGACAGAATAGAGTGAAGGATTAAAATCTACCCTGACATGTTTTTTTTGTTCTCCCATCCTTCTGCTTTCTTTAAATGTCTTCTGCTTTCCAGATGCTCTTCTCACTGTTATTACACACTCTGACTAATGAAAAGCAATTTCAATTTATTTTAGCAGACATTAAGGAGTTTAATTTTTTTCTCATTTTGGAAACATTCTTTCTTTTTTATTACACAGCACCAATTTAGCAGGGCAACGCTATCAGGGGAAATAAAAGAGAGAGTAATTCACACCAGAAAGTAATTTTGGAAGACATTGCTCCAGTTCATTTACACTCTGATGCTTTTACAAAAATATTTTATTCATATGCAGCTTAAACAAAAGAAACAAGTATGTAGGTGTAGGAATTATTATTTTTAATCATTAAAATGTTGCATTCATGGTCCTAGCAAAAGAAACCTGACCAAAAGGAAAGAAAATGAAGTATTATTTTAAGGAAATTGCTTCAAGTGACTGATGCTGAAACCTTTTTTTTTTTTCAAAAGAAGGTCAGATACACTAGCATATTTAGTAATATCACATCAAATTATGTAAATTCATTCAAACTAACTGGTAATAAAAGCAGTCTTATAAATGTATAAAATTCTTTATGTCGAAAAATAAAAAAATAACTTTAGGGGGACTCATAACCAGCAACAGATAATCTGCGGAAGGTCCAACCAAAATTACTTTATTGCATCCAAGGCCTTTATTTCAATATGTCAGTGACTTAGTGAGTTTTCAGCATGGTAATGTATGTTCACTACTTATTGGGAGTATCATTATGCCGACTTGTGCTAGATATCTTACCTATCACCCTATTGTGAGGTTTAGGCCTCCACACAGAGCCGACTATCTCACAAAAATGTATTTTTCAACGATTTGGCCTGTCATCCACATGAAAATGCAGATTTACAGCATCAAAAACGATTATTTCAAAAAATAAAATCTCAGACTAAAGTGAAGATTAGTGAATTCTCAGTTTTAAGCATTTGCTAGTGGACATAAATAACCAGGGTTTTAGGTTTCAACATCACTGCCGGTGACAAAAAATGCTCTGACATCACTTGTGCGACCAGTGTTTTTACACTCAGAGACAGCATGGATGCCCTCAGAGCTGTGTTGGCATTGTCGATTGTCCAAGCGCTTTTTGCTTGCTTGTTTTTACAAGTTCAATTACTGCTCTATGTAGAATTTAGTATCTGAGGAACTACAGGTTTGGAAGGTCTATGAATGTGCTTAACAGTGCACTTCTGCGGTTAGGTGTGGATCGAATCTTTTCTTAAAAACGAAATGGTGAGGATATTCGGTTATAAAACACCCCGGCTGTGTGTGTAAATGGCCTCAGTTTGTATTCATATATCTACCATCTCAAACCTTTTGAGCAATGAGTTATTGGAGAAAACTGAAAGGAAAATATTGGTTTGCATACAGAATGAAAGTGCAGGTTATCATCTTTGCTAAATCTCTCTCTCCCTCTCTCTCTCTCTCAGTATGTATGTATGTATGTATGTGTGTATGTATGTATGTCTCTCTCTCTCTCTCTCCCTCTCCCTCTCTCTCTCTCCCTCTCTCTCTCTCAGTATGTATGTATGTATGTATGTGTGTATGTATGTATGTATGTCTCTCTCTCTCTCTCTCTCTCTCCCTCTCTCTCTCTCAGTATGTATGTATGTATGTGTGTGTGTATGTATGTCTCTCTCTCTCTCTCCCTCTCTCTCTCTCAGTATGTATGTATGTATGTGTGTGTGTATGTATGTCTCTCTCTCTCTCTCTCTCTCTCTCCCTCTCTCTCTCTCAGTATGTATGTGTGTATGTATCTCTCTCTCTCTCTCTCTCTCTCTCTCTCTCTCTCTCTCTATATATATATATATATATATATATATATATATATATATATATATATATATATATATATATATATATATATATATATACATATATATATATATATAAAGGAAGGAAGGAATTTAATTCTTTCATTTATTACTGGGAATGAAACCTGTCCAGACCCAACTGTCATGTTCATATCATCATGTAATCTATCTTACCATTGTAGTCCTTTCATTGAAAATATGCAGTGAATGATACGCAATTGTCACCATTTATATGATGCCAAAACACATGAAGTGCCTTGCAGAACTTGAAGTCCTACTGTGCTGGAGACACAGCAAAAATATGGGGGAAGACACTCTGGTCAGATAAGAACTAAATTGAATTTTTTGGCCTATATGCAGTACTTATTTGTATGGAGTGGCAGGGTGGCAGTGCAGGTTGGCTGCAGACTCAGAGGTTCCAGGTTCAAGCCCCGCTCCCTCCCACCCTAACTGGGGAAAAATAGAGGAATTGCATCTGAAAGGGCATCAGAAACCTCTGCTAAGTCCATGAGCGCGCAGATTTGAAAGGGGGGTGATGTGACAACCCTGTGGGGGGAGTTGGAAAAGGGACAACAATACATGCAATACATATTTGCAAGAAGAGAAAGCCAGCACTGCAAAACACCCTAAACATAGTAGTGGAGGCGTTATGCTTGGCTGATGCTTTTATTCAGCAGTGACAGGGAAGTGGGTTTAGTTGATCCAAAGACAGATGGAGCTAAATAGAAAAATATCCAAGAAGAAGACCTTTTAGAGGCGGCAAAAGCCTGGGGTTAAGACTCATCTTCCAGTAAAAGCTGATACCAAGCTACAATGGCATAGTAAAGCATATTCATATGTTAGGATGACCCAGTCAAAGTTCAGACCTGAAACTTAAGAACTATGGCAAGAAATAAAAACTGATGATCACTGTCCATTCAACTGGAGCAAGCTTGAATTATTTTGAAAAGAAAAAATGGTCAAAGATTCTTGTGTCTTGATGTGTGAAGATGGTGGAGACTTAAACCGAAGGATTTTCTGCTGAAAATGCAGTAACAGCTGGTGTTACAAATCCGTGACCCAAGGGACTGAATACTTGTTCGCGTCACACTTCTTGGATTTTTGTGAAGTTGTAATTTTGAAAAGAATGTATCCTTTTTTACACCACACAGTTAGGGATGGGCAATAAACCGAAAATTTACAGATACCAAAATGTACAACTGTAACCGACGTCATTTTGATCATGTCGGTGTATTCTGTGTTTTTAAAAAATTTAAATATGTATTTAGGTTTGGCGATGCTCATGTCCCTTTAAGATTCTGACTGTACTGCCTTACTGACCTTACAGAGGATAGGGTGGAGTCACGTGACCACGTGCAGTCATGTGAATCCCCCTCACCAGTCTGTTACAAGAAGGGAACAGTGTGGCCAACGTAGCGACTTTGTCGTTTAGCGAGTTTTTAGACCCTTCCAGCGACTCCTTTTCAAAAAGCCACCAGCGACAAATCTAGTGACTTTTTATGGTGTTATTGGAGACTTTCGGAGACCCTCACATGAATCCTTGTTACTCTTCTTACTGAGCAGCGGTGCAGCACATTTATAATGGGCACATTTACAAAATATTTCCCTAGGACTGGGTACAGAATATGTCTGTCATGGACAGACTTCATCCAATAATATTAATTATATAATACTTAAATATCATATTTTTAAATTGTCCTCAATCCTAACATGCTTTAGCAGTTACATGTGCAAGATGCAGATTGTTTCACAGTTTTCTGTTTGTCAACAAACCACTTTTACTCTGGCATCTTATGACTTTACTAGGTTCACTCTTCATATAACTGATAAAATAGGCTAATGCTGATGTACCTTTGTTACCTACTGCTAGTCGGGTATTTTGTTCTAGTTTCAGTAATGATTCAATGTAGCCTCAGCAATAGGAGGTAAAATGCAGTAAAGAATAACCGAATGACAACGGATTAAGTTCCATAAAACATTAAGGTGATCCTGACCTTTTTTTTTTCCATATAAAAATATGAGGTTAAAAGATGAGACAACAAAGAGTGAGTGGTTAAAAGATAAATAATTTCATCATGGTCTGGGTTTGTTGTTTACTAAGTCTGTGGCAAGACTTGATAGCAGATAAGAGGGACTGACTGGTGGCACGTTGAAGATACCAACCAGAACAAGATACCATCCAGTGGTGTTTTTCGTTCTATTGTCAAATGTACACTGACAATAAAAACACAACTGGGTAACAAAATAAAGATTTCCATTGCAGGATTTCACAAAACACCCAGCTCACTGACGATAAAAGGAGTTGTTTCTGCTCTGTATTTATTTGGGTTGATGACATCACATGAGGCAGATAATCTTCTCGAATTAAAAAAACAACAACAATATAGTCAGACAAGCAACTTTTGATCAATTTTGACACATAGTTTGAAGTATTCAAGTTGCTCAAGACCTAAGTTTCAGTAAAACTGATCAAAGTCATTGTAGATATCCCTCTTTTTCTTGGCTGTAGGATTGATTGTGTTCGCAACTTCCAGTAAGACTAAGACAGCACTAGTTGGAGTAAAGCAGTTCTTTTTGAAGTAACTGGTTTGCAGTTACACGTAATTTCCTTTTTTTGTCTGTTTTAATATTGATACACCTACAAGCATGTCCCTTTTCCATCTGTAGCAATTGAGTTGACAAAACAGCTAAAACATGCTAATTTAATTCTTCATGCCCCCCCCAAATCTTTGGAAGATCATGGTGTAGCAATGAATAGATTATCCCATTTAAAGTGTCAGAGTTGATACTCTCACATGACTTAGTCTGTATTTGCTCTACAAGTGACTGCTTGTTTACATGGAAGAATCCTGGTCCCAAAGTTGCAAAAAACAATTCACGCAAGATATTACGGCTAAATCGGAGTTTGTCACCTATAGAACATATCTCTGTCAGTTTTATATTTAAAAATCTACCCTCCCCAAAAAACACGCCTCCAGGAGCACATACCTGTGGTGGCAGCAGATCGAGTCCTAAACACCCTAAAGCTCCTTGCCTTCATAACTTTACCATTCACAGCAGTGTCCATCATGGCTTGAGGGTCATCAGAGTCAAACTGTGGCTCAAACATATAGGACAAGACTGTGTGCATTTCAAATATGACCTAAACTCAAAAATAGGCAGCGAAATGACTTAATTTTAAAAGCTATGGAGATTTTTCTTTGTAATTGCAACTTCTGCTGATCATTTCAAACTTTCTCCATATTATTCTTTTAGACTTTTAGTTGTTTTGTGACTTTTTGGACTGGAGCCTAACAGCAAAAATATAATATTTTTTTTAAAAGCGGTGGTGACTTGAAATGCACCATGCAAAGCAGTGTATGCATGTGGAAGAGAGAGGGGAGCGGTGGGGGCAGAGATAACACAATATACACACAGCTCCTCTATGACAGAGTCGTTCCGCTTCATCATCTGAGCAGTGAGTGAACGGTGTGGTGCCCAGAGCGGTCGGAGAGGAGACCACCAGCCCGGGCTGCGCGATCAGCTGTTTTCTCGGGAGTTTGCAGCAGCAGTGATGTCCCTGATGCGCTCTTAGACGCACGGAGAAGGTTTGGGGAGGGGGGGGGAGATAACTGAACACGCCGGGTTTGCTTTGCTGTCGCCTCGTCCGCTGGACCTCGCATCGCATGGGGACATGAACAGTGTGGACCCCGCCTCTAACAAACTGTTGACTTTCAATCAGCGGTAAAGAAAAAAAATAAATAAATAGAACTGCTCCATTCTGCTCGTACCTGTGTGAATGCATGGCTGTGATCATCTGTTGAATGCTTGTAACTCCTGTCTGTCCATCGTCCTCTCTGTCATACTCCTGCAGCCTGTTACGCAGCCCAGAGCAGTTTATAGGCAAAGCTGGACACCTGCTACGGTGTCTTTTTGTTGCGCCGTTTACGTAAACTATGTTTTAATTACTGGCTATGTAATAGGGGCTTTATATATGGTTTCTTTATATATGAACTTACATTTATTTATTTATTTATTTATTTATTTATTTATTTATTTATGCGGTTAGATGGATAATTGTGTGTATCTGAATCCACAAGTCTCCAATTAATCAAGCTTTTAATTGAACCGCGCTTCTGTCTCCCGCTTTAGTCCCAGAACAATCCGGATTCGTTGAGAGATATGCCTTGTCCGCAAACAGCACACATTACTATGTGTACACGGAAAAAAATATGAATTATTCATGTCATGCTTTTCTCTCAAGGTAGAGGGAGGAGGAGGGGGATGTAGTCAGGGCAAAAAAAAAAAAAAAAAAAAAAAAAACCCAAAGAGAGAGAATAACGCATGTGGTCACAGTGAATTCAGGCGTCAGGCTGAAAATGAGCTTCTTGGTTCTGCTTCAGTCCAAGGTTAGCTCCAGCTCCTTCCTGGGAGATATGACTGCAGCTCTTTTTAGTTCTACACACAGAGAACCCAGATGAAAGTCAACATATTTACTACAGCAGAGCCACTTCTTCCCATTCTGTGAGGTTGTTGATGGTGATCTTTATGATTTTATTGGTGTCCTATGTAACAGTACTTGCTTATTTAAAACAGAAAAAAATAGCACGCATAGTAAATGATAATATAATACATCTATAATTATTAGGGTTATAACCTATCAAAGTTGCACTTATTAGAAGTTGTTTTGGTTTTGCTCGCAAGGACTTGGACAAAATTATAGAAAGACGCATCTTAAATTTAGCAGTAGCCTATACTGATATATATATATATATATATATATATACTCTGTTCAGTTTATTTATATAGCACCAATTCATAACACGTCATCTCACTGCACTTTACAAGAAAAGTTAACTTCAATCATACATACAATCCAATTAATCCTTCAATTATTCCAGTGAGTTTAAAAGTTTTCTAAACCCAGCAGATCGCATCGAGTCATTGACTTGCAGAATGTACTCCTCCTGAACGAACATGTAGCAACAGTAGACAGCCGCCTGCGTTGTGTCGTTGACTTCACAGCAATCCCTCATACTGAGCAAGCATGTAGCGACAGTGGAGAGGAAAAACTCCCCTAGTTCCCCCAGTAGAACCTGGCTCAGTTCTAACGGCCATCTGCCACGACTGACTGGGGGTTCGAGAAGACAGCAGAGACAAAGAAAGAACAAAAGAACTGATGTAAGAGTACTTTTTATGTTAAAGAAAGTCAAAAGTAAGATAACAGGAGACGGAGACCGTTCAGTTGTTTTTGTGACTTTAGATTCATTGTTTCATCACCTGGAGTGTGCAATCAGGAAAGGCCATTCAAAGAGACCCCAAGCTGAGAAAACACATTTTAAGTACCTTACTTTTCATCAAGTGAAGTGAAGTTATGCTGAAATGGAAACAATATAAACTAATTAAATTTAGCATGTTGGGAAATTTTTCACATTCAGTCTTTACTTTGGTCCACTCGACCAGGGATTTTTCAATAAGCTACTAAATCCAGACACTGTTGGCATAATCTAGTTTTGTGTTTTGATACAAGCTCGAACTGAGATCTTGAGTGTGCTCTGCTCTCCCATGGGCCTGATGACAGGTACATGTTCCCCATCAGCCTCCGAGCACTTTAATCCCTCAGCTTGTACTTCCTCTTTAATAGATGTCAGCACAGCTTGGACTGTTTTTATCTGTCTGGTCTCACAGAAACAATTTTGAGCAAAAACATTTCTTGGTTCACCACAGGTTGTACACTTCTTACATATGTTAAAATATCCTTGTACAGAAGTAAAGCAGTTAAAATGAAAAAAAAATTAAAACAGGATTTCATCTTAAAACACAAACACTTTTCCTTTGTACTGCTAATTATTAAGTAAAACAAATATTTTTGCTTAAATGAGACCAGCAGGAGTCAATGCATTTGCATCCACAGCATTGTAATGTTTTAAAGCAAGTACTCCATAACATCAATGATAAAACTTTATGCAACAATCTTATCTTCAATCTAGGTAAATACAGGTGAAATATAAGTACAACATATGGCATTTTACACTATGTTAAGAAAAGTCAAAGGTCGTTTGTTGGAAAGTGGACGTGTTGGTGAATCTGTGTTTTGTCTCTTAGGAGCACCTAAATATAGATTTGGTTTACGAAAATTTCTTTTGAAAGATTATATAAAGTTGAAAAAGAGAAGGTCCGTCGGACATAAAACTAAAATGGAGATGTGTGGTCCACCACACCATGTCAGGTGAACAACAAAACATACATAGTAAGGCAGTAGAAACACCTCCTACCAGCTGTGAAGTACGGTGGTGGAGGGTTGATGATTTGGGATTCAGTTAAATTTAAAGTTGCTCCCTATTCTGAAAGGAAACTATTCGCTTTGGATCTGCAAACAGATGTTCAAACGAATAGTTGAGTTGTAGCTATGTGTACATTCACTTTTTTATATTTTAAGACATCAAATGACAAACCTTTCCTTATTTTTTACATTCACTTACTGCTTTACCTTGAAACTCCAAGGTTTGTGCTTGAGTTACAGCTATCAGATGTAAAGTGCTTTTAATTTGCAACAATAGCATGGCACATGAAATTGCAGAGAAGGAAATTATATATGTGTGTCTGTAACACTTGGACTAAAAGATACCATATGTTAGTCTGTAGAAGTCACAATATTATCTACGACACTCAATTAAATGCTTGTTATATAAGGAAAACAAATTATGGAACTGGATATAAATGCTTTAAGAACAAAAACTGAAATGTTGCAGCAGCCTAAAAAGAACTTCCGCTAAAATAATACAACAAGATCTCAGGAGAGTTGTTTTTTTAATAAATGCCCACAAACCTTAATGAACTGAAGCAAAGAGGTAAAAATAGTTTGTCAATATTTCTCCATAATGATGTTGTAGACTCATAAGGTCACACAGAAGACACTCCCTTTACGTCAGGTTCTATACGTAGAATGAAATAATATCTATTGGCATGCTGTAATTTGTCTATTCAAGGTTGCAGTCACCTAATTTTATGGGCTGGTGAAGACCAGGGGACATTTTATTACGTTTTAATGTGTAAAGTCTTGAAATTAAGTGAGGTAGTAATAGCGAGGGCTTAAAAAGCCAACTATTCTTTCCTTTTTAATTATCTGAACCTTCTTGGAGCACCTTAAATCATGGCTGGACTCTATAAAATCTACACGAGATGTAGAGCGAAAAAATGTGGGTTTTATTCACCATCGGTGGGGTTGTATCAATTAATCAAATATCCCTGTGATGCAGTATTTTCATGACCCTCTCTGCAGAGGAATAGCGCAAGGATAAGAGAAATAGTGAATTGGCTGCTGAGTGCAAAACACAAGAGCAAAAACCCCCCGATGTACTGTAGAGGGTTTGATGGAGCTTAGATAGAAAGCAAAGATGTTAAAGGTGCAGTGATGGATATGTGCTGTAGCATAGATACACAGATGTGTTATTAAAGCTTCACTGTGAATTATGTATAAACAACCTAACTCTTTGAGAGGAGAAAGAACAGTTAGGTGGAAACAGAAGCCGGGATGTGGGTGGGGACCAGAATGTCAGCCAGAGCAAAAGCCTCCTTGGTGGCCATATACAGTGGGTTGCAAAAGTATTCGGCCCCCTTGAACTTTTCCACATTTTGTCACATTACAGCCACAAACATGAATCAATTTGATTGGAATTCCACGTGAAAGACCAAAACAAAGTGGTGTACACGTGAGAAGTGGAACGAAAATCATACATGATTCCAAACATTTTTTACAAATAAATAAGTGAATAGTGGGGTGTGCGTAATTATTCAGCCCCCTAAATCAAAGCTTTGTAGAACCACCTTTTGCTGCAATTCCAGCTGCCAGTCTTTTAGGGTATGTCTCTACCAGCTTCGCACATCTGGAGACTGAAATTCTTGCCCATTCTTCTTTGCAAAACAGCTCCAGCTCAGTCAGATTAGATGGACAGTGTTTGTGAACAGCAGCTTTCAGATCTTGCCACAGATTCTCGATTGGATTTAGATCTGGACTTTGACTGGGCCATTCTAACACATGGATATGTTTTGTTTTAAACCATTCCATTGTTGCCCTGGCTTTATGTTTAGGGTCGTTGTCCTGCTGGAAGGTGAACCTCCGCCCCAGTCTCAAGTCTTTTGCAGACTCCAAGAGGTTTTCTTCCAAGATTGCCCTTTATTTGGCTCCATCCATCTTCCCATCAACTCTGACCAGCTTCCCTGTCCCTGCTGAAGAGAAGCACCCCCAGAGCATGATGCTATTTAGTCATTAGCACTCATCAGGCAATGTCTATGGGCAACTGACTGCTCTCAGACCAAAGGGGGCTGAATAATTACGCACACCCCACTTTTCAGTTATTTATTTGTAAAAAATATTTGGAATCTTGAATGATTTTCGTTCCACTTCTCATGTGTACACCACTTTGTATTGGTCTTTCACGTGGAATTCCAATAAAATTGATTTATGCTTGTGGCTGTAATGTGACAAAATGTGGAATAGTTCAAGGGGGCCCAATACTTTTGCAAGCCAATGTAGATAGAAACACGAGGATAACAGATTCAGGCAAAAATATTCTGAAATACAATATAGAATGAGAATCCTACTATGATGTCATCTTACTTTTTGACCAACAGAAAGTAGTCTATATTTGTGAAATGGAAAGCCAAGGAAGGATTGTTTTTAAAAGTTTTACAAATAAAAATCTAATACGTTTACCGAGCACTGGTATTTAGTCTGCTGCAATTACAGTTGCAAGTATGTCTCTACCAGTTTTGCAAAACTAGAGACTGAAATTTTTGCCCATCCTTATTTACAAAGCAGCTCGATATGTTGGGCTGGATTAAAGAGCGGCTGTGCACATCAGTTTTCAAGTTTTTCAATAAACTTTTAGTAGAATTTAGGTCTGGACTTGGACTGGGCCAGCCAAAAGATGTTGCATTTTTAGGATTGTTGTCCTGCTGGAAGATAGTCCAGATATATGTATCCCCACAGCATAATGCTGCTACTGCCCTATTTCATTCGAGGGATAGTGTACCAGTTTTTTTTTTTCTTAATTTTTCTTTTCATTTGTTATGTTCATCATCACTAGTGAACAAAAAAAACAAGTACACTTTGAAATGTAACTTTTTCATACATTTGCTTACTGTCCGTGGAAATTAATATCGATACAGGTTTCATATTAAAAACTGTGATTTTATTTAGGATATTTTATGTTAAAAGTAATTGTTGAGAGGGTTCCACTGAAATACTAATTGACATTATTGTAAATCTGTCTAAATCAATTACTTTTAATTTTTTTATTTAATAAGTATACAGTAGAGGCATGGAAAAAGGTGATGCTCAGAGTTTTTGGAGACACTGGGGTTTGTCCGTCCATTATATTCTTGTTTTGTAGAAAATGCAGAACCCATACAACTAGGTTCTTCCAGTTTCCTGGAACTTAACACCTTTTCAAGTTGGGCTTCACATTGTCTCTTTTTTTTAAATCCATTTAACTTTTTGGGAGTCATTTTGCTGTGCATTTTGAGACACTACTATTTGAATCAAATCATACAGCAATCTGATCTAGAGGTCACCTCTCTGTATATTGCTGGTTTCGTTTTTCTGGCGCGTCACACAATTTGTTCTGTTCGTCATTTAAAGCGTCATTGGCTTTGACTTTGATGCAATCTGGCTGCAGATCAGTGACCTCAAATCTGAGACCATGGGTCTTTCTTGAGAAGTAGGGCAGGTTCCCGTTATTTAAGGAAGGAGACTCTATTATAGACATAGCAGATTAAGTATCCTGGTATTTGTTCAGGTGTGGCTTTAAAAAGGCTGGTCCAGAGGGTGAATGTTTGACATGTAAAGCTACAACAATGTAATTAGTGTGCTGTAATAGTGAATAGAGTTGAGCCATGAAAAGCTCTTATGTATGCACCTGTGTTCCCTAAACTTTGGCTAAAAAATAAAAATGTTTTTGGCACCTTTAAGGGATGTTTACTCTAGAGGCCTCTCTTTAGAAAAATACAAGGTATATTGGCAAACATCTTTGGGCCGGTCTAGTATTTGCTGGAAGGATTTTATGTTATGATGTGTTCTGAACTGGAGATGAAAGATGAGTTGAACACATTCTGGTTGCTAGTCCATAAAACTTGCGGGTTTTGCTCTTTGTTGTGGTTTGTGACCAGGCTCACAGATAGGGATCTCACATTATTATATCTCCCATAGCTTTAATGGAATACAAACTATAAAAAATGCAAATAAACACCATATTCCTGCAACTATGTGCGCGGACCCATATTGTGGGGTGACCAACCATCCTCTTTTCCCCGGACTAGCCCACTTTTCACGTTCTGTCAAAGCACAAGCTTTATGCATGAACTGCAAAAGATTTATCCGTCCAGTAGCTACAAACGAGTGGCGGAGTGCACTGTTCGCATAGCTGGCATATGCGTTACTGTGAGAAAAGTGCCAAAGATCACGGTGATCACATGGACACAAAACTGTAATGCTGTGCAAAGTGAGAGTTCATCTATAAATTCACTGAGGAGGATGAAGATGAAAACTAAGCACTGAGAGTATACACTTTTTAAATTGTCCTTTTGAGACTGCTGCTTTTTACTTTGATTACATTTGTTTTCTCAGAAAATTATTTCAGATTTTTGTTATATTTTTGTCTGGTGTGACTTAAAACATAAACTCTTATCGTTGCTGGTAAATGTTCTAATTCAGAAAAGTAGTTATTTCTATTATTATTTACTTCCAGAGATTTTAAAGTCATTTTTGTACTTATGAAATCATTTTTTAAAGTTTGTTATTTAACTGTTCTTTCTAACCACATAGAGAATGTATGCTTTAAACATGTTAAAATCAAAAAAATTGGCCCAGTCTGGAAAGTGTTTCAGGACTGGGCCATGTGTCCTCCTTTTTTGGAAATTCAAATATGGCCCCCCTATATATTGTATATGAATCTTGGACTGGTTCAGGGGCTTCTGACTCTCCAATTCAGAATTCAATTTTAGTGGCTGTTTTATTTAACTCTCCTGAAAATTTTGAAATTACAACTTTCTAGTATGCAATGAACACATCAGTATAGAAAGGAGGTGGAACAAAGGGATAGCAATGAGGGATTCAAAGCTCCCTAAATTGTTCCCAAATCTCTAATGATTTTTTTAGGATCTATAGAAGGAAATTTATGGGCTTTTATGGATGATGTATGGACCAGATTTTGTGCAGTACAATCTCACATCTTTGTATTTCAAAAATAATGGGGTTTCCTTCTAGAAGCCTGTTGAATTTACTGGTGAAAGTCGAAAGATTAGAATGTCGTGTAAAAGTTCATTTATTTCATTAATTCAACTTAGAATGTGAAACTAATATATGATATAGACTTGTTAAATGCAAAGCGAAATATTTCAAGCCTTTATTTGACATAATTTTGCTGATTAATAGCTTACAGCTTATGAAAAAACCCAAATTAAAAATCTCAGAAAATTGTTACAATTAAAAAAACATTGTGAAAAGGTTCAATATTTTAAGCTCAAAGTGTCACTGCTAATTAATCCAAAACACCTAAACGGGTTCCTGAGCCTTTAAATGGTCTCTCAGTCTGGTTGAGTAGGAATTGCAATCATGGGGTAGACTGGTGACCTGACAGTTGTGCAGAAAACCATCATTGACACTTTCCATAAGAAGGAAAACGAGTTTTATGGAGATGCTGTCTTCATATTCCAGCAGGACTTGGCACCTGCCCACACTGCCAAAAGTACCAAAACCTGGTTCAATGACCATGGGATTACTGTGCTTGATTGGCCAGCAAACTCACCTGACCTGAACCCCATAGAGAATCTATAGGGCATTGCCAAGAGAAACATGAGACCTAACAATGCAGAAGAGCTGAAGGCCGCTATTGAAGCATCCTGGTCTTCCATAACACCTCAGCAGTGCCACAGGCTGATAACATCCATGCCACGCCGCATTGAGGCAGTAATTGATGCAAAAGGGTACTGAATGCATACACTATGCATGATTATACTTTTCAAAAGGTCCAACATTTCTCTGTTTAAAATCCTTCTTTAATATATTTAATGTAATATTCTAATCTAATTCTGAGATATTGAATTTGGGGTTTTCATAAGCTGTAAATCATAATCATTAAGATTATAACAGATAAAGGCTTGAAATATCTGCTTTGCATGTAACGAGTCTATATCATATATTAGTTTCACCTTTTAAGTATAATTACAGTAATAAATTAACTTTTGCACGATATTTTATTTTTTCAAGTTTCACCTGTATAGTAGTGGCAGACGTTTGGATAACTGTTTCCTGTTTTTAGGCTTTATGGTGAGCTAAGTTTGTGCTCACATGACAATAGATTACACCATTAAATTAAGGCAGTGTCAGTGCTTCATTCAAACCATAAGACATGTCAAAATTTATGACTATTACTTTGGGTAAAATATTTATATATATCAATAAGTCAACTACCGGTAACAAAAATTTTAAGTGGTACCATTTTTAACTGTTGCTGCTTTAAAAACAAAATGGCTTTATCTCCCACAAAATCCCACCTTAACCTTTACATTTCTGGACTGTCTTTTACCGCATCACTAATGGTGAGAACATGATTACTTTTCTGCTCTGCCAGTGATAGCTGTGTGATGGAATACCCGTGTAACGTCACTGCATATGTGAAATGTTAAACTTCCAACCTTTGTGTTTGAACTCTGCTTTCAACCAAACCTCCAGTGTAGCCCTTGATGCTTCTGACTCATCATGTCATCTAAATTTTTTATTTTTTGAAAAGGGAACTTGAGGAGCACTACTAACACTATAAAGACACCTTGATTTATTGTTTTTGAATCATACCCAGCTTGTTCTCTTTTATTTAATTTGTTTAAAAGATTTTAGCCTTTTGATCAATAGTAATAAGATCATTGTTACTGAAAATAAAGAGTAATACTGGGACTCTCTCTTCAGTGCTGCAACACTATAACTTTAGTCTCAGACGAGGTCTTTGAAGGTCAATATGCTGTAAAGTAATCCCTCAATGTGGTCAAAACAGGATCAGCTCAACGTGAATGAAAAAAACAGACTGAAAACTTGAAAAATAGACATTGTTAATTAGAAAAAAAAAAGGTTGGTCAATGCAACAACCCCAAACTTTTCTAAAATGAATAATGTTAACGGTTCCTTTTAATAACAGTATCTTTACTACTTACTCGGGAGCCATTATCAGTAGTGACTTAACGTTGGCAACCATGTCCTAGGTAGCCTATTAGATTCAACTCAGACAAACAAAAAGTCTGAATTGAAACTGTAAGCTGAGGACTGAATGCGAAGGTGAAGAGAAACGTAAATACAGTCAAACATTGTTAAAATACAAAACAGAAGTTTTAACCGATAAACAAAGAAAAAATGATTTTATAAATACAGCTTGCCTAGGCTTTTTTATTAAAGTTTTCAATACTGTTTTTGAATTTACAATATTCTTTTTGTTTCAAATTTATAAAAAAATTCTAATTTAATATGTTTATATTTTAAGTTCAAAATTGTTTTCAAATTGACTTTTTTTTTTTCAAATTCACAAGGTCTATTTTTCAAGTTTACAATCAGTTTTTTTTATTCACGTTGAGCTGATCCTGTTTTGGCCCCTTACCCTTCTTTTTGCCAACGATTGTATCAGGTGGCCGGCGTAAACAAATAATGAGCTGCATCGGTGACCAGTTTTCTTTATTATTCATCTGTAATCAAAGCGCAAGAATAATTTTTGTTCACAGTCTTGGCTCAAATATTTGAAGAAGAAAAGATTTGCTCACCAGCTGCAACCTGAGTAGATAGATTGTTTTTGAAGTTGTGTTCTGTGGAAGTCATATCAGTAGTCAGTATCTTACCTGCAGAGTTAGGCTGAAACAAAATCATATTACTGCTCTTCACGTTACATCTCTTCTTCAAATTTATACGGAAGAATTATAGAAAGCTTTATGGAGCTGTTGATTTTGCTTTTAGGAGTTACATACATAGAAGTCTGCTTATTTATAAGGAAGTCTGTTATTGTGACCTGTTAATGTTGTATACTGAAGGACAATTATATGGATTTAATATGTTTCAAGTTTCATCTAAAAATTTATGTGAAAAATCATTATTTACTGCATTACATTTTCTTCTTGATTTCTACAATTCACTGGCAAATCCTGGTGGAAATGTTCTGGCCAATGATATCAGCAGTAATTCATATTCTCAAAGATCACCACCAAAATGTAAAATCAATGTAAGCCCATTCCCGGAATTGTGGAATTGTATCAGGATGGATCTATAGTACTACAAACGATTCATAGTAGCATGATGTTTTTCTTTCCTGAACGCATGATTTTTCTCCATGTCCCAAAACAATCAAATGGGGATTTATCACCCAAAAAAAAACTTTGCACCAGTCTTATTCAGTCTACTTTATTTTTTTTCTTTTATTTTTTTTTTACAGATATTGAATCTGTAAATAAAAAATAAAAAATTAATAAATATAAAAATGTAATCACCAAATCATGTAAAGCACTTTGAATTACCCTGTTTTTTAAAGTGTGCTATACAAATAAAATTGCCTTGCCTTGCCTTGAATCTGTCCTTGAAATTTTTGTCTTGGGCAAAAGATTTTATATATTCCAAAATATACAAACCAAAACTGCAACCACATATTCAGAGGATATCTGTTGAGTTTTTTCTTCAGATGAAGGAGATCAAACAGTACTTGATAGGGGAGTAGCAACTGTCACACTAAATGACTCTCAAGTCACAGCAGGACTTGCCAAAAGAAAAAGAAAAAAAGACTCTAAACCCATGATCTTGATCTATGTCTCTCATCAGCCTGCGTCCAGAGTTTCTGTGGTAACCAACTGTCATACTGGCCGATGGGTAGCAATAAAACAACAATTTTCAGTTTTACAAATAAGTGTGTAGAACCTAAAATGGTGGCATGCTGAAAGCACATAACCAGGTTAGATGCTTCTCACACCATTAGCCTACCTTATTCATTTTAAAACCAGTTTTGATCACTTTCCCATGGAAATATGCAATGGCGTCCAAGTTTCAATCATCTATTAGTTGATTTGTTGTCAGGTCCAAGAAATCTGAGGTCGTCCTCTATCTTTAATTCTCTGTTGTACCTACCAGTGGCAGCCCTTAAGCATGATGCCCCCACAACCAACAGTAGTTGTTTTTGGGTGATCCTCTTAATTTGGTACACTTTGTGTCCCACAGGTTTACCGCAAAGATTTTTATTTAAAGTAAATCACAAATTATGGGTTTTTAATGAGTAGAGGTCAACCAAATAAATATGTCCCCATTTACCAAAGTTGCTCTTTCAGTGAATTAAATATAAACGTAAATAAACAGTAACCAGAAGATTTTTTTTTCTGGTAATATATTTATTTGCCTGCCTACTTTAGCCTAAATTTAAAAAAATGAGAACAATTAAATAATCTGTATAAAATATCACAATACA
Organism: Valencia hispanica; assembly: GCA_963556495.2. NCBI lineage: Eukaryota > Metazoa > Chordata > Actinopteri > Cyprinodontiformes > Valenciidae > Valencia > Valencia hispanica. The sequence continues at coordinate 29,060,706 of OY747717.1, read as the reverse complement.
ATCATGTCCCCCAGTTTTGTTCAACCCTGTAACAACATACCAGTCTCCCCCTTTTTAAAAATAATTGTTCAGTTAAACTTTCTTAGCACCCAGAACCATACTTTCTGACCTATATTACACTGTTTTTATCATCAAACTGACATTCTCAAATTCAACTTTTCAACATTTACATCCATAAATGATTTTCTGTTTGTTTTTGAAAAAGCTAATGATTGTCTTGGAAAAATATATTAATTTCTTGTTTTTTTCTCATGCCATATGCTGTTCCATACACTAGCTAATGTGGACTTATGGCTACTTTTAGCTAGAAACTTCAGCCCCATAGCATTCAACCCCATAACAAAAAACTGCATTAAAACGAACAAAATAACAAATAAATTCTAAATAATGTTTGAGATTTTTTGAAATATTGCTTCTCAGAGGTCCAAATACTCCCACATCAGATGCAACGTTCAGAAACAATTTCGTGTTGGTAGATTTTTCAGTAACCAGAGACCCCAAAGTGCCCCGAATTCAGAGAATGACCCTTCTGCGTTCTCATGTTGTCTCTTCATTTCCTCTGTCTTTGTGGAAAGCTGACTCCAGTGTTGATTCTTTTATCAAAGTCTCTGCTAGAAGACAATTAGTCTGCATTTCCGAAGATTTCCCCAAAAAATTACTGAGTGATTCAATGTTGCAGTTGCACTGAAGATATTAGAATTCTTCAACCAATTTACTTTTAATGAATCAAAAGCAAACAAAAAAAAAATATTTTTGCTCATCTGATCATTTGAATACTTTTGCTGAAGTCAAATTGAAGCTGTTACTTCAAAACCGTAGGCATCTTGGTGCTTTAACCATCAGCTAGCTGCCCCAGCAGGTCCCCCATCTATCAGTGAGGCCTAATTCAATCAGGGCCGACATCTCAATCAACAGTGGGTTTGGCTGCTGCTTCTGGCCAGTCACCATGCCACCAGCAGCGGCTCCAACACTCCGATGAAGACGCGCACAGGACGGACAGAAAGAAAGCAGAAGGGAACGAGCACAAGCATAGTTAGAACAAGATGTCAGTGAACAAGTAGTCAGGGTGTGAGAAGTGGGATAAAAGGAAAATCAGATGCTCCAGCTGCCACTTGTGTATGAGTGATGTCACTCTGTGTCTGTGCTGTGTGTGTGGGGTGTGATGTAGGCCATGTGTCTGACCATACGTTTGTGTTCTAGCTCCGCCTCAGAGGACCTGGGCTGCAGGCGTGGAGACTTCAGCAGGAAACACTATGGATCGGTCGAGCTGGTGAGTCCCACCCAAAATGCCCCCCCCGTCAGCGTGTTGCTCTCTTTGCTTCTCAGTGTGACCACCCCTTACCCTCACCCCACCCCTCTTATTTGTTATTTTCTTTTATAATCTCCCCTCCCTTTCTATCTGTCTCAGTATCTCTCTGCCACCCCCTCCTGTCTGTTGGACTGTCATGGACGTACTACAGAGGGGGGTGACTGATGAGTCACGACACACTGGGGTGTGGTCTGTAGACATGCTTTACCAGCATGCATCACAATAGGTGGTCCACTCGCTGTGACGTATACGGCTCTTCTTGCTGCCCAGCCTCCAAACTTCTTATTTAACACTGCTAGTCTAAAAGTGCTACACAGTGTGGGTTTTTGTGGTTGATTACGAAGATGTTGAGTCACAGCTGTGTGTGTGCGCTCTACATGCTGATAGCCTAGAGGCGCAGGAAGTCTGTAGTGGGATTGGACTTCCCACCAGAGACATATTGAGGGTCTGTTCATGGGTCCCACACACCACGTGGATGATAGATTAGTGTCGAGGAGAAACCACATGTTGCCCTATCAGCACTAGCAGACAGCTGCTTCGTCCAGCGATGCTGCATGGGGGGGGGGCAGCATGTGATAAAAGTAGACAGAAAAGAGTGTGAGACGGCATAAGGTCACCAATTACCTCACACAGTTCAAAGCCACCATTAGTTTTTTGCATCAAGCATGTTTCTAATGGATTGTTAGATGTGGTCTGTTATTTCTCGTCAAACCATTTGCAGCCCGTCTTAGTTATTTTAGTGTCATCCTGATCTGTTAAGAATAAGACATAAAGAAACATACATCAAGTCTATTATTTAAATTGACAACAATTTGATATACATAGGCATCATTAGTTTAAGGCTAGCAACATGGTGGCTGGTAAGCTGTGCTTTAAGACATTTCATCTTATGAAAAGTATTCACACCTTCTTTTGTCATGTCGCACACTCAAATGTATTTCATTGGGAATTTTCTGACATTCCTAACACAAAGTAGTGCATAACTGTTAAGTGTAAGGATAATTATGATGAGAACTTTCATTGCAGTTGAAGCAGTAAATCTTTACTTGGGTTGAGATGAAATGTAAACTTGAATTGTCAAGTCTAGTCACAATTTATCAGCTGGATTTAGGCTTAGACTTTGTTTGGGCCCTTTCAACACATGACTATGCCTTGATGTGCGCCACTCCATTGTACGGTAGCTCTGGTTGTATGCTTAGGGTTATTGTCCTGCTGGACAGTAAACCCCAGTCTCAATTATTTACCAGTCTCTGAAGGGTTTACTTCTAATGTTTTTCTGTATCTAGCAGCATGTATAATTTTATAACTATAAGCAGTTTTCCTGCCCCCTGCTGAAGAAAAGCATCCCTCGAGCATGATGCTGCCACTACCATGCTTCAGTAGTGAGGATGGATTCTGGGTGTTTGCAGCAGTCCTAATTTACGGAGATGCACTGTACATGAGCACCTTCTTCCAAATGTTTCCTGTGTCTCCTACATGGTTTGTGGCAAACTGTAAGTGGGATTTCTTTTAGCTTTTTTCAACATGGACTTTCTTCTCGGCACCTTTCCATCGAGTTCAGATTTATTGAATGCACAACTAATAGTAGTCCTGTTAACAGATTATCCTAGCTGAACTGGGAATCTCTGCAGCTGCTCCAGAGTTACCATAGACCTCTTGTCTGCTTTTCTGATGAAACCCCTCCTTTCCTAGCCAATTAGCTAAGGTGGACAATTATGTCTTGGTAGGTTGGCAGTTGTGCCATATTTCTCCCCATTTTGGATGATGGGCATAACCGAGCTCCCTGACGTGTTCAAAATTTGGAATATTGTTTATAAAAAACCTTCTTTAAACTTCTGAACAACTTCATCTCTTACCTATCCTCTGTGTTCCTTGGTCTGGATGATGCTGATTGTTCACTAATGTTCTCTAACAAACCTCTGAGGCCTTCCCAGAACAACTGGATTTAAACAGGGAGTAAATTATGCATAGTTGGACTCTGTTCACAAATTAAGTGACTTCTAAAGACATTTGGTAGCAATGGGGTTTATTTCAGGGTATTGTTGTAAAGGGGGCTGAATCCTAAAGCTTGCCACAATTTCCAGAAAGGAAATGTGTACTCCATGTTTCACTTTTCTTCCACTTCACAATTATGGACTGATTTGTGTTGGTTTGCCTCAGAAAACCCCAATAATTTGCATTGAAATTTGAGGTTGCATTGTGAAAAAGCCTAAAAAGCTCAAAAGGTGTGAAAGCTTTTACGGAGTACTGCATTAATAATATCAAACTGAGACAAAAAGACACATTAAGCATATTTTTTTAAGTGGGTGAAGGTAAACAAAAGTAAACTAGGCATCACAGATACATTAAAACCTAACTTTTTGGGGGATTATCCATTGCACCCAACATTGCACTCAGTAAATCTGGTATTTTTTAGTTAGCCACTGTAATATTTATACTTCATTGTTGAGCCAGGCTAATGTTAAAAACAAAGCACAACGTACTACTCTGTCCAAATACAGTCAGTTAACTTGAAAGCTTTGAGCAGAACAGTGCCATCTCTGCTGGACACATTAACATCACAGCAACACAGATGCTACGGATGAAGTCAAACTACGCCATGACAGAGTGCATCCTGCTCTGCTGCACGGACAGCCTGACAGAGGTGAACTAAAGCCCACCAAAGATACAGATGCATTCAACCAACATGACATTTATGGATCATTTGGGTAATTTTAGGATAAATATGCATGATAAGTGCAGTTGGGTTGGGAGGGGGGGTTAAATACTGTCTTTGGAAGGAATTGTTTGTTGTCCACATCCTACCTAATGCAGTAGAGCTCATTCAGCTTAAAGCAATATGCACTCTAAACTCATTACAAAAACCATTTCCCTTTTTTAAATCCAGACAAATACATTTTCTTTCCCACACAAAAGCAAAGATTTAATTTTACTTTGAAATCAAGGCTCAAAAATAGAACGTATGCTTGCAGACATGAGTTTTTCCTCCCAGAGGTTGTTTCTGATTATCAACGTGGGCTTATCAAGCCCTGTCATAAATTTTCCATTACCCACCTCCTCTTCTAATGAACAAGCCACACATACTCTTATCCCATCAGTAATGGCGTGTATTAAAAACAGACTCCTGCTGGAAAGGATTGTTTATTAAATCTGTGCAGGCTTTGTTATTCTACCTGCATATATCTGAAAATTCAAATCCTGTTTGAGTGGTCTTGCATTTATACTGTGTCAAGAAATCTGCTGATCGATCAATATCTAATCCAATCAAACGATCCTCTGGCTGATCACTCACTGCAATAGATCTACATGAAAAATAGGGTACAGCTTGTGCAAGTATAGTCCCACTAATGGTTGTAGCGTGATGGTGTAGGAAAAAAGTCATAATATTTCTAGCAACATCCTAACAGAGTATGAATTGAATGGGTTGTCTGATGCCTTGTCCTACGTAGCTATTTTTATACGTAGATATTTTTCTACGATTTGGCCTGTCATGCACACGAAAACGCAGACTTACGGCACTGAAAAACAATCTTTCTAAAAACGTTTTAAGCATTTACATATGGACAGAAATAACTAGATTTTTAGGCTCCCCAACCTCACTTTCCTCGACAAAAATGTTCCGACATCACTTGTGCGACTTGTGTTTACACTTGGCATTTATGCCCTCAGAGATGTGTTGGCATTATCGATTGTCCAAGCGCTTTTTGCTTGCTTGTTTTTACAAGCTCAATTACTGCTCTGTGTATAAGTTAGAACATAGAAATTTACTCTGAGTGGATCGGATTTGGAGGAACTACTGCATCCTACAGGTTTGGCATGTCTATGAATGTGCGTAACAACCCATTTATGCAGTTAGGTGTGTTAAGCTTTTTTTTAAAAACAAGGTGGTGAGGATATTGGTTTTTTTTAAAAACGCTACGTGTGTACATGGCCTGAATCTACATACTAAGATTTTTTGCAGAAGCACAATTTGAATAAAGACGTATGAGCTGTGCCAGCAAAAATATCTGATCTGGATCTTGACAGCTACGTATGACATCTGGTATTGTACATCCCCCCAACTGGTCTGCAGGGGGTTGACGTGAAATCCAAAACCAAACAGACATAATGGGTAAACTCTACCTGTGAATCTGAATATGCTGCTTTTATTTTTAGAAAAATCAGCTTTTACTTTGAAGGTGACATCTATCGTTACCCGAGGATGCTAAAATTGTTAGCACCCTCTTAAAGGGGCTATATGCAATTTTCTGAAATTTAAACTCGCGACTGACACCTGTGGCTAAAAATCAGAACTGCTCTTCCTTTCTGCTCGCTCTCGCAGCACGCGCTCGTACGCCGGTCGTTCTCAATCTTCGATCTTTTTCGGGCACTTGTCAGGGGTTTAACTTTTTTAGTCTTATGTGGAGTTACTGTTGGTGTCAAAGTTGTTCTGGGTCTCTTCTCTGTTTTCGCACAATCCATTGAACTGCTTGCGAGTGCTGACTAGCGGTGGTGGCAGAGCAGATTGATCTGAAACATTTAACATGAACGCGCTTGACGTCACATCCGCAGACAGCGGAGGAAAATCCCAACCGACAGAAAATAGAAAAAATTGGATGCAGGCTTATAGGTGCACCCACTGTGAGCTGACAAGGTGTCAGTATGCTCATCAGGAGATGGTTGAGTCATAAATGGTCAAATAAAAAGGCTATTGTTACTTTTATTTTGGGGAAAAAGTTGCATACAGCCTCTTGAAAGTCCTTCAACTTAGTGTTAGCAGGCAATGCACCAAGAAACTACAGAAACGTAGAGCTGCCACCCAGGTGAAATAAAAATAGAGCTATATCACGTTATACCGTGAAAACTTTATTGTTCTAACAATATACCTTTTTTGCTTGTACAATATACTATCAGGTTCTTACAATATAATTTTCACATTTTAACAATATACAGGTTTATCACGTCATAACTAAAAAGGTTTCATTTTCTTACAATAAAAATATTATATTGTTAGAACAATTTATTTTATTGTACAAACATGAAAGGTATATTGTTTGAAGAATAAAGTGTTATTTATTCTTCAAACATAATTTTAAAACAAAGACTTGATAACGGGGCAGATTAGCGATTGAGAAAGTGTCTCATCTATCGGAACTGATTAAGTTCTATTTTATGCTTGCATGGAGAGACTTTGCTGTTATTGTACAGCTTGGACAGTACTGAATTAAGCATGCATACACTGAGAAGGAAACTAAAAACGTGCTTGTTGCCATGTTGCCACCAGGTCATAGTTGCCAGTTCTCAAAAGTGAGGGCTCTCGACATCAGCCTGATTTGGGTTTCTGAACGCAGCACGTTTTACGTTCTAACAAGAAAATATATTGTTCAAACAGTATATTTTTATTGTAAGAACATGAAACGTTTTTGTTATAACGTGATAAACATGTATATTGTCAAAACGTGGAAATTATATTGTAAGAATGTGATAGCATATTTTACAAACGCACAAAAACGTATATGGTTAGAACAATAACGTTTTTACGTTATAACATGACATAGCTCTATTTTTATTTCCCCTGGGTGGCAGCTTTACGCTTCCATAAGAAACAAATGTACCATACAAATTTGAATTGTCACTATGTACAATCACTGATTAACATACACCACCAATTCTGCGGTTTTATGCTTTTTTATGAGTTTTTTGGATTTGTGTATTTTTCCACAATCTTTTCCATTTTGGCTCTTTTTTTCCATATGTCCTCTCTTGGCATTTCAGGCATACCATATGGTGAAGCCGGTCCCTACATGTGCCACGGCAGTGTTGCTCTACATAAGGACATCTGAAGATGGTGTCCTACTTGCGTGATTGACTTGATCAAATCAAGACATTGCATTGCAGTGGATTTGTGTGGATGTGTGTTTGTGCGTGTGAGCGAACGCATGTGTAGAACTAAGTGTGTTTGTGTTGAGAGGGTGTATGTGAGCGTGTCACCTGAAGGTACACATTTAGTGGTAAGAATGGCAAAAAGCCTGACTGGTAGACACAGTTCTGGAAGCCTGCAGCTGCCCATGGCAGAAAGACACAAGTCACCACCCCAGAGCAACCGCAATTAGGTAGGTCGTCAGTGAAGCACAGCAGCAGCCTGTAGGCCAAAGACGCAGAGAGCGAGGCATGGAGCACCGAATCACTGGTGGGCAGGCCAAGCCTGGGAACCAAGGGCTCACACAAACCCCCAGGAGCAAGCAGGACATGGCATTATCATGGGGACCATGGGGGTCCATAACGCTGTCAGAGATACTGTCAGAAAGCCCCCCAGGCCAAACCCCAGTAAGCTACTTTCTTTTAACCATGAGTATATCTGTTTGCATGGTATAAATTAAATGGGCATATTGTCTGTTTACATTAAAAATCTGTGACAACTGATATATTTTCTTCCTGAAAGAATTCTCAGTTTCACTTGCAACTTCAAGCTAAGAGCTGAGCTGTAGGTGTGGGGTAGGGGTAATGTTTGGAGTAATACAAAAAAAGAGCAGAATTGGGCCTAAATTGGTACATTCCTACAGTTCATTAAGATCACAAATCAGCTACAACAGCTCTGCTCACCATAAATTACAGTCTATTAACAAACATCAGGTATAACTCGTATCAAAAACAGAGTTCCCTAACCATCAGCGAACCCATTTTTTCTGTGGTGTCCATGCAGTTTATTACTTATAGTTACAACTACAAACCACTTTCTGGTTTGTCTCGTTGATGGTCAAATTGTGACTCTTTCATTGCACAGGTTTGAATATTGATTCCAAAGTCTGAAAACCACTGTGAGACATTGATTCAGAGCAGGGTGTTCTTATTAGGAGAGACCAGTAAAAGCCAAGCCATGACTCACCTTGTTTGTTTGTTTTATTTCTGGCATCATGGCAGCAGCCAGTATCAGTTGCCAATAATAGCTCAACAGACACCATTGCTAGGATGGATGATATTATTTACTTTAATCTTTACAGACTGAGTTTCTTTAAAAAATATAGCTTTGACGGAATGTTTGTATTTTCTGTCTCGAAACCACCTAGATATATAATTCCAGCCATGGTTTGACTATTTTCTAGAATATGTTTCATATTCACCCATTGATCTACACCCGCTTATCCAGGCAGGGTCACTGGCAGGTCAGTACCAATCTCAAGCACTCATCGGCGTAGAGAGATGGTACATACTGGACAGGTCGCAAATCAATCACACAGAAGCACAAAGAGACACAAACATGTGCACACTCTTATCTTATATCTGTATTTAGTGAGCATTTAGACCCCTCTGATTCTTTTTTTTTTTTTTTTTTTGCAATAAGCGGCAAATCTAAACTTTCTTTTTCTGGCATCACTGTAAACTTTCCGAGCCTCTGATGTGAAAACATGCGTTGGCGTTACTCCTCTCAATGACTGGCGAGTGTTGCCCAGGGCCACTTCCTGTCGTCCTAAAGCAGTCACACAGTTTTCATGCAGCAGACTCTCCCACATGCAAATAAAGCAGGAGAAGTGCGTTTTTAATCATGTCCTAATTTCTTTTTTTGGCTTTTGTGAGCACTTTATTATTTTTAGCTCTTAAAAATACTGTAAGAATGAACTTTTCTATTTCCTTGCTTTAATGGCCTAGAATTACATTTTTTCAGCAAATTAATAGATATTACCAGCAAAGTACTAAAATCTAATTTACGATTGCAAGATGGTTGCAGGCAGAGTGACCCTGAATAGATTGCATTCAAGGGTCAATAAGGAGACAAAAAGCATGAAAACACTCCCTATTAAAGTAGAATCACTTAACACCCATATTTTAGATGGAGATTGGAAAACAAAGCACAAGGGAGAAAACCACATGAAAAGCTCTGCATAAAAGGCACCAGCTAAGACTAAAATTGCAGACCACCACACCATCATGCCATCCTACTCTAAGGTCTGGCTGTGTTAAAAAAAAACTCAGATTACCACCGTCAAACCGCTCAATCTATTTAAGAAGCATTTTTTAGCACAGTAAGTTTCACACCACTTCGTTGTGAGGGGGTGGTTCTGCAGCGCGCATTTAGGAATTAATGTTTCACAGCTCCGTTGTTAGCTATTTTCGCACGGTTTGCTTAACCAGTTTTTTTCACAAGGACCGCCCTATGTTTTTTTTTTGTTTTTTTTGTGCTCACCCCAAACCACATGTCAGTTTCTGAACTAAACTATAAAGTTAACCTCTGACGAACAGATAAGACATTTGAACAAGGAAGAAAAAGAGGATAAAGCTGAGCTGTCAATTTATTGTATCTTCCAAACATTTCGCCTCCAAGTGGTCAGGCAAGGGGAATTAAAGCAGCAATGGAAGCACAGGTGGGTATTTACCAATGACCATGCTTGCAATCGGAAAATGTTGTATGCATAGTAGGCTAACGCTACATAATGCGGCTGTGTCATTTAGGTTCCAATTTAGCTCACAAATTTTATTTTATTTCTGAGGGCGGACAAAAGGTCAAAATGGTGTTGCAGAATTTACAGAAAGCTGTTATTGTAATTCATGCTGCATTTTATTCACAGGAAGATTTAAAGAATCAGGTTTACAGTACTTTAATGTGCAAAAATAAAGTACTTTAATAAACTGAAAGCATAAAGCGGGCTACTAAAAGTACAGAGGCAGAGTAAAAGACACAGCAATTCTAATCATTTATAAAAATGTCCATAAAAAGCTGATGAGTAGACAGTACCTGTTGCCCATTGCTAAAAATGCTAAAATTGCTTTAACAAAAATAAATAAATGAGTAACAGTGTATCTTTTTTAGCCAACGTCATCAATACAAAAAGGTAACTACTTCATTTTCTTACTTCAAAATAAAAGTCTTAAATATAAATGCAACAGGGATTCAAGCTTAAAAAACTGAAATCTCTATCATGGGGTCATAATAATAAATGTATTTCTACATACAATGTTGCATGCTGAAGGTAACTGTGTAGTAATTTCAATATTTATTATTTATTATATGGCTATGTGGTGGGATTTAAAGCTGCTTGTCCGGAGATTTTTTAAATTCAATGTACCAAGGCCCCTCCCAAACCATCCCTTCTCCCCCCTTCACTCAACAATTGTGTTGTCACAGCAGGTCAAAGAAGAAAGCAGCAAGTGCTATCAAGCGTCACCCGTTTGTATTTTTGTTGTGGATGTTTCAGAGGTGAGCGACTTCTCTATGACTGACGCTCTCTTCCAATATGGCGACAGGCCTGTGTGCGCGGCCCCATCTTCACAGGTTTGCGCGATGCGCATGCAAGTTGATTGACAAGGCGGAAACTCGAATTGTATTGGCAAAAAAAAAAAAATGGCGGTCAGTGTGAATGCATAGTGTTATATGGGAGGATGGGGGGGACTTAGGAAGAATAAGAAATTTTGTGGAGCACCAGCCGTACATCATAGTTATGAACCGCATCTTTTTAAAGATTTATAAAACGTTGATGCATAAATATTTCCTACGGACTACAGCTTTAAATAATGCTAAAATTTAGTGGCGCGAAATATCTTTACACTCCCATTCATGGCCTTTGTGTTGCACAGTAGAAGTTTTTAAAAATAGAAAGTTTTCATATATTAAATACTCCACAGAATTGAGAAAATCAACATTCTCCAGCCGTTCCACACACATAGTCACAAACTGGCTGTCTGCCCGTATTACATGCACCAGTTACTCTCATTAGCACAAGTGAGGATCAATTAAATCTGTTTTCCAGCACATGCTCAGTTTTCTCTGTTGTTTTTTTTTATTGTGCTTTTGTTTTTTCTGTGACATTTAATTTTTGTTTTTAACAGCAAGTACCTTATGACAGCATCTGGATTTAAAGACAACACAAACGCAACTCCCACCTTGTAAAGCGGTTACATTCGATGAAAACTCCCATCGTCCACTTTCAGAAGCTTTATTGTGTGGTGTGCTTAAGATGACGCTAGTAACAATTGTCAACGCTTCATCCTGACACGACAGCTTATAGAGCTTGAAATGAAATGTTCCAGCAGCGAAGGCAGTGACAGCGAGGCGGGCGCTGGCTGCATGAAACACGAGAACAAGGAAAAGTGTTGGAGGTAAAACTCTTCAGACAACACTGATTTGGATTGTTTCCGTGTGGGCATGTAGGTTTGTTCCCGGCTCTGTGCTGGATGATGTGCTGTGCTGCACAGCCACGAACGCAACCGCGGCTCCTGTCAGAGCTAGCATTCCAGCGTGTTTGAGGAACACTGTATTTAGAGTTAGCTGTCAGTCTTTCACAACGACTGGTGAGCAGACGGCTCCACTCCCACCTGCCTACCAGTGTTACTGTCACCGCCTTGGAGGCTTTTGACTGCACTGCCACTTTGAATTTATTTCCCCCTCTCAGCATGTGCGGATCACGCTGTGTGCGACTGCATCTGTTTGTGTGTTTATTAACCACATGAATTAGGATCAGCAGCAGCGACTGTGGATACAAGCCACAACCTCATAACAAAGTGAAAGCGTGGTTTGTTTTGTGGTGTTAACATGTTTAAATGTTTATTTGTTACAATAATGTTTTTAATTGAACAATGGCAGACCTTGTCTATAGAGTTTGCTAAAACCACCATTAGCCATCAAAAGCTTATAGTCATGTCAAACCAAGTACAGTATTAATGAGTTTTGTCACCTTCTCCCAGCTAGCATCCACAAAAAAAGTTTGTTGAAGGCCAGAATGCTTTAAGCAAAGTGTGCAATATTTCATATAATCCATTATTAACCATCGTCATCTCATTCTACACCTAAATAAAAAAGAAAATTACAATATGTTAATTAATATAGGGCTGCACAGTAGTGTAGTTTGTAGGACTGTTCTCTGGAAAGAAGAAAATCCTGGGTTTAAATCCTGGCCTGGGGTCTTTGTGCATTTTTCTCTGTACACGCGTGGTTTTTTTTTCTGGGTACCAAAAACATGACAGTTAGGTTAATCGTTGTCTCTAAAATTCCCTTAGGTGTGTGTGTGTGTGTGTGTGTGTTTGTGTGTGTGTGTGTGTGTGTGTGTGTGTGTGTGTGTGTGTGTCTGGTTGCTTGCCTTGTGTGTTTCTGTATCGCCCTTTGATGGACTGATAACCTGTCCAGGGTGTACCCCTCCTATCACCCAATAAAGGCTGAAGATAGGCACCAGTGCTGTCCATTTTAAAAATCCATCAGAATCAGCTTCACTGTGCCATGGTTGTGTGCAATAACAAGGAATTTGACTTCAGTTTCATATGCTCACAGCGCACAGACATTAAGTATAACATAAGCATTAACCTGATTCTCCCCTTGGGACATTACATGTGTCTGCTGGTTTACACAGAAAACAACAATAACAGACGAGGTGTGTGGGAGGACATATTAATCAAGTTGGCTTCAGCCAGATGCCACAGCAGGTGGTTTACAGTATATACAGCACATTATGCTGTAATATGTTTTAAGCATATGATAGCATATGAGGCATTCATGTTAGTGGAACTTCCTATATGTAGTTTGGCACACTTCTTAACCCTCCCTTCCCCTGTATGTGCCTATAGACAGTTGGGTTATACTTGCAAACTTAAGTACAGAGCTGCGAGAAAGTATTTATGTTTTTGTCACAATTAAATGTTTCATATCATCATTTAATACCAGACAAAGATAACCTGGGTACACAAAATGCATTTTGCGAGTGATGATTTAATTTATTATGAGTTTTAAAAAAACTAGCTCTATAAACAAGATTATTGCCCCTTAAACCTAGTTATGCACCTGTAACTCAATCAGATTTAAATCCTTACTTTCACTAGGATGCCTCAGGCCATTTTTTGTTACTTTGTTTTTAGCTATTCTGTGAACTTGATGATTTTTACTGGGTCCTTTCCCTGCTGTATAACTCAACTGAGCTTTAGCTTAAGGTCACCAACTAATGGCCAGGCAATTTCACTTTAGGACATTCTGGTAGACAGCAGAATTCATGGTCCCATCAATAATGGGAGGTTGTCCAGGTTCTGCTAGAAGCAAAGCATACCAGAACCATTGCACTACCACCATCGTGTTTCATTGTTCTTTTCATCAAAGTATGTGTTTATAATAGATGTACCAGGAAGTAAACTCACAATAAGTTCCAGTTTTGGCTCATCCGTTCACAGAATACTTTCTCTAAAGTGCTAGAGATCAAGATGTTTTCTGGACAGATGGGACACAGACTTTTGTGCTTGTTTTGTGTTTAGTGATTTTAGCATTAGAATTCTCCAATTGGATGCCATTTCTGCCAAATCTCTTTCTTATAGTTGAATCATGAACACTGACCTTAACTTAGGCAAGTGTTTCACCACTATTTCATGTCTTCTCCATTTATGAATAATGAGTGTCTCTGTAGAAAGGGCTTTGTAACCCTTTTCAGACTGATAGGTGTCGATCACTTTGTTGCTCATCTGTTCTTGACTTTGAATTATTTGTATTACGTATCTCAGTTTGAGATCTTTAAGCCTACTTTATGTTGTCAGACAAGTTCCAATTAAAATGATTTCTTGATTCAATAGGTCTAGCTGGATGTCCTCCTAATAAATGATAAGATAAATTAAAAACTGCATCTTTCCTCATGTTATCATTTGATTATAACATGTTTTGATTCTCCGAAACCTTTTATTGTGACAAAAACAAAATGGGGGCAAATATTTCTTCCCAGTGTCGTAACTGACTAGCACCCCCCCACTGTACTCCAAAAAATATGATAATCATACTCACAGCTATTTTTCTTTCTGCTCCAGCCTAATCTTCTCTATGAACAAAAGCTACAGACGTCAGTCTACACTTTAGTGTGTTTGTTCTCGAATTCTTTATATGTTCTGAATAGAATACAATATTGCCTTTAATAAAGCTTCTAAAACAAAATAATCCTTGTAGATTTTAAGCCTATGTGAAAACTCTTTTTTTTTTTTTTTAATTATTATCTATTTAAAAAAGTCATACTTTGAATGCATATCCAACCAACCTCATTGTGTACATTTACTGGCTTTCATTCTTGTTCCTTCATTCCACCATCAGATTTTCTGTGATACATCACTAATCTTCCCCTAAAGAGATCATACATGGCATACATCTGCTGCGCTCTGTGATTCAAGACTTCACTTAGGCATTTACACATTCCTCAGGGCCCTTAAAGCTGCTGCCCCCATTAGCGAGAGCAGTGGGTTGGTCGATAGCCTGATGCTTTCATTCCTAGTCAGAAGACGTGTCCTTTTTTTTGCTATTATCTGAAACGCATAGAAATCAGTGGGGTGCTGTCACCTTGGCTGAATTGGTCTTTTTCGCAGGTTGTTTTAATCAGGTGGGGATAGCGGCTAAACCGCTAAACAGCTTTTTTCCCCTCTTTTTTTTATTTCACAAGTAATTGTTCCCTTCATGGGGTGTTATTTCACTACCACATCATGCATTATATATCCTTATTTGGATTGCATGAGAGAGCCTCTCACACACAGTAGTTAGATCAATCAACAACCATTTACTTTCTGGGTTTAAAATGTTATTAGATTGTAATACTAATTTCCACAGAAAGCTAAAACAGCAAGAGCTAACAAGAGCAGTCTGTTTATCAAAAACCTAGATATGTCTTAATCCTGTTTGCTAAAGAGTGGTGGAGGTAAAAATAAAAGCAAAATCTGAATGTCTGAAGCATCGATTAAAGAGGCTTTGTCTGCACAGTCAATGTGTGCTTAAAAGAATTTATAAAGTTCCTTCACATTCTGGAAATTGCAAAGTCTACGATACCTAGTCATATTTCCAGATGCATATCCAGGGTTATGAGTTTGGACTAGAATGTCTGCTTCATCTAGAATTAACTCCTTAATAGATGATTATTTTCAAACAAACAGTTCCTTGAATAAAACATAAATTGCATTAAACCAAAGAAATGGCAGTAACTCTTTTTAGCTTCTTTGTCTCTGTCACTGATTCGATGTGCACACATCTCATTTCCTGCTCTGAGCGCAGCTCATTATTCTGTATATTCTTTACAGTGTGAGTCACTGGATTGTCTATTTGACACCCTGAGATATTTATGTCTTCGTCTCTGTCAGAAACCCCTCCTGAACTCGTGTTCCATCGCCTTGCCATCGAGCAATAAACAGCTTGGGTAAAATCCTGTCTGGCTTCACGGAGTCCGAACCATTAGTTTTTTTATTTGAGCTCAACAGTATTGATTGGTATGCCACACATTTGAGCAACAACATCTTTGCTTTAGATTTAAGAGACGCTTTTAACTGATACGCCTACACCAGTACATTTTTTTTATATTAATGTTTGTACTAGGGGGTGAACTATATCCTATAACGCGAGATCTTGAGGTGATGATAATTAAAATGCCACAATATTTTTCATCAAAGTGAAGTCTGTCACCCGCAGTGCTATCCAGTTGCTGTCTGGTGAAATAAGAGTAAGCTAAGAGTAAGCTATTATTGGCTGTGCTTAGTTGGTGCTCTGAACCTTATCAGCTTGTATACAGCCTGTTCGAGACTGTTATTTTGAAGTCAGAAAGAAATTGAAGAAACTTCTTAAATTGCTCTATTTCAAGTCAAATAATAAATTCTGCATATCGAGCAACTTAACAATACTCAGTTACATTAACACTGGCAAAGCTTCCACAACTTCTAAATCATTTTGGATACCTGATAGGAAATGGGAGTTTGACAAAGTAACGGACAAGATGCAAGTGATTTGTAAGCACTGTAAGATAGTAAGACAGGCTAACAACACTGACGGTAGCAACCTATTTGCTTCCTATTGGATTATTTTAAGGATTTTGGAGTGGAGTTAATCATCTCTGATTGGTCAAACCTGAACTGAATAAGTCCAAGCTGAGCCGAAATTTTCTAAACAAAGTTTGAGTGGCTTAAAACATGTATTCTATTTGTAAAAGGATCTATTGCAAGGAACTGCCTTTGGAAGTCGAGGGGAGCTGCAGCTCATGTGGCAGAAGCTGTTGACAGCAAAAATCTGCCTTTTTTGGCAGAATGATGTAAAGACAGGAATTGTTGAAAGAAAGCTCTGATTGCAGTAAGCGACAGCAGAATGAAGGTGCTTTGGTGAGGTTAAACCGATACTGAATCTTTTGTACTACATGTAAAACGGTGGAAAATTAACTCTGCACCTGATCCTGAACACTCCATTTCCATGGTGAAACATGGCAGCATTATGATGTGGATATGCTTTTCCCTCGCAGGGACATAAAAGCTGGTCACAGTTGTTGTGAATATGGAGGGTAATGACAGCAGAAAGTGTGCTATTAGTGGAAAAAGATGTTAGTTTGCAATCCTCCAATCTGTCCACTCCATCCAATCTGACTGAGCTTGAGCTGCTTTGAAAGGTATTGAGTCATAAAATACATGCCACACCTTTCACACTTATATTTGTAAAGATTTTTTAAAGCGTATATCCTTTGCTTTCCACTTGAAATTACTTTGTGTACCTTTATGTTCTACCTCTTGAAATCGCAGTAAAACCCATGACAAAATGGGAAATTGTTTAAGGGTATAAATAAAGTCAGTGTGGAGCTTTGTTTAACCGCTACAGATGACCTTCTGTGAAATGTACTTAAAGCATGTGTTCCAAGATACCAGAGTTCTGTCTGAGACCTACAATTTTTCAATAGACTACATGTTTTCTAAAGCATTCCATTGTGTTGAAGATTGAAGCCAGAGTTATTCATCCAAGATGTGCTGTGGATGGGGTTTATTTGTGTCTTATGTAAGTTTTTCTATGGGACAAATAAATGGGACTTTTCATTTTCTGAGCCAGAGGCTCAGAGTAGCTTCTTCCACTTCCCATTTGGGTTGCATTTGTATAAATGCTCAAACACAACAAAAAGGTTTAAAAATGGAGACTAAGCTGTGGAAAGAACGTAAAGACAGAATTTTCATGATGCTTCTTCTTCTCCTTCTTGCTCTTAAATGCCTTTTTAGATGAAGTGCTTTATTTTTTTTAAATCCCTCTCTAATTTTAATTTTTTTAGCATTTTCCCACTTCCCACATCCTCATCCTAATTTCTTCTTTATTTTATTTTATTTTTTGCCATCTCTGCCTGTGCACCTGCCTCTCTTCTTTCCCCTTTCTATTTCCTCCCCATCTTCCTCCCACTTCCACTCCTGCTCAGCTGCCTCCCTCTCTATATTCTCTGCCTTTATGGAGGTATGTGAGTGTGCATGAACAAGCCCAATGATGAGATCAATTATCTAATTATTTCGAAAGATATTGATTTGATAGCCCAGTAATAACACCAAATGTGTTTTAAATTGGACTGTGTTTGTAAAATGTTCCCATTATGCATCAAAAGGGAAGCTGTTTAAATGGGTGATAGTATGCATGTGGTCTGTAAACCAATAAGGTCTTTGCTATTTGTTTGAGCATTCTACAGTATGGACTTAGACTTTAGTCCAGTTTTTTTTTCTTAATTTGTGATTATTATATTTATTTTTGCCTCTCTTCCACGGGTGGCTGCATCAAGATGGTTTAAGTTTAAAATTGGCTTCTTCTACTCCATATGCTGTGACTCTAGAAAGCCTACACACCTAAGTTAAAATGGTACTTGTGATGCAAAAATCTGAAACCGCAATAAAGTAACTCAAGAAATCCAAAAGGTGCAATAATCTGAATACTTGTGTTATCATACCCTTAAATTAATACTTTTTGTTTTGTGGTCTGATCATGGCGGTTTGGTTTGTGATTTGTGAGCGGATTGTTGACGGGGACGGCCCTTGAGAGGATACACCGGCGGGTTGTTTTGGTGCACTTCTGTGCTGCGTACATGGGTGTGGTAGTTCGGTTGTTTGTGGGATATTCATTGTGCTTATTGCGGACGGGTGGGTATGGATGCGCTGGGATGCTGGGGTATGAAGCTAGAATTGGGACTTTAGTTTTGTAACTTGTAACTTACGCTTTATAACTTGTAACTTATGTTTTGTAACTTGCACACATTTTTAAACTACACGTTTAAAAGTACAAGTGTCAAATAACAAGTTAAAAGTTTCAAAACACACAAGTTAGAAATAATTTTTTACCATATTTGATTTGCCTGGAATAACCAATGAGAGGCTGATTTTGGCCAATCAATCATATTTGTCAAATTTCTATCCAATCATGGCGAGAGGTGGACAGAGGTCTGTGCGATGCTCACAACCGAACTTTTCATTACGCTGTCAGTTTGCGGATAACAAGATACTTTGGGTACGGTGTCCAGGTCTGAGATGATCCTCAGATGCTGTCATGGGAATCTTTTTTTTTTTTGTATTAATTCAGTTACCCGTACTCAGTGCAGAAGTCAGAGGTGTGAATACTAATCTGCCAAAATTACCTTCAGATTGTTCCGTCACCATTTAAAAAAAATACTGAAATACTGAAAATATTCGGTGAACGGGACCCCTGGACTACTGAGTTAAACCACTTATATTGTTTAACTGTTTCCTTTTGTTACAAAGATAATACTTGAAGTGCAGGATAGACCTCTTGCTGTTTTTTGATGTGCAATATAGAAAGTTATATACAAGTAGACTACCTGTCTCTTCTCATTTCAACTGATTTTGGAAGTAGCGCTGTAGAGGGATCATAAGTATGAGCGGGCCGGGCCCCAAGACAGATTACAACGCCCTAAGTTCTATCCATGCGATGTATTGACTCTGGTCCACATTCCATACAAGTGGCAGTAATGCACCAATTTGTTGTTTGCAGGCTGTTTATAAACACAAAGAAGAATAAGTGTGCAGTGTTATTGTTAGGTTCATTTGCATGCTAACAGTAGTTCTGATTAAACTTTGTGAGAAATGCACACAAGGAAAGTACTTATAAAGGTTTTGAATGGTCGAAGATGTTGGATTTCAGACTAAAGACTTGTTGTGGACTAACTATTTCAAAGGAGGACATTAACTGAACAGTTGTGGATGTAAAAAGACAGTTTTTGTTCGAGTTGGCTCTGTCCTGGGTTTTAAAAATGTGGCTTCAAACAGTAAGTTGTCATTTATTTGCTTTCTGAGTGGTTTGACAAAAGCCTGTACTGTGTCTACAGTTATGATTGTATCATTAATTGGCATACATCATTTGAATCACAAACAGGGATATGATGGTGTTGAAATCCAGCCCAGGAGCTTGAAAATGTCTTTACCTTAAGAGGGTCGTGGATAAGAATTATATATATATAATTTTCTTTCAATGAATATCTCAAACTTTCCGGCGCTGAGGCGACCTATATTTGGAAGCACTGTGAGGTTAGGCAGGCTTTCTTTCAAAGCAGAAGAGAGATACTGACATCTGGTAGCAGCTGGCAAACAATATCAAAATAGTTATACCACTAATACTATACTAATAGTTACAGCAGGATCGACTGCAGCAGCATGAAACTCTCAGCTGCATCCGCACCAGTAGCGCTTACAAAGATCTTCTATAAAGAAAGATGCCATACTCAAGTACACAAGCAGACACACAGCAGGATCATGACAGTGGCTCAACCAAGGCTGCTTTTTAAGTACAAAAACAAACGTTTTGGCCACCGGTGTAGAACAGACCGGCCATTCAGGAAAACTTCCTAACCTCCCTCTGGCCCCTAAAAGAACATGGAAATGTACATAAAATGGGTGTCAAAAAAATGCAGATTTGACCCAGAAGCAATGTTCCCTCTAATTTTTCATGTGTCTGAGCAAACACACAAACGCCTTGAGCGATCACTTTGACCACTGTGAGCAACTTCAGATGTGTGCACTGTGGTCATGGCAGCATCGCATCCATCCAGTTTACATAGTTTATTAAAATAATCTAATTAAAGCATTTAAATTTCTGTGTGAATACTTTTAAATTAAGTACATTATCCCACTTACAATGAAAATGACAAAGATCTTATTCATTATAATATGTATAAATATTTCATTGTAACTGTGGAGAAACATGAACTGCCAAGTAAGCCAAGCTAACTATGAACTCAAATTTTGAAAACACACTTAACATTTTTATTATAAAGGTCTGACTTGTATTATAAGCATGAGCCATTGTGAGAAGCCCTTGCTGAGCACTGGGTAAAAGTAACTCTTTGTCTGCAAAATACAGTATATAATCAAACGATTATTCTGTATTTCTGCTACTCATAAACTGGTATTTAATGATCAATTTTCATAAATGAACATTGTAAATGCATGACACTAGATAAGCACAAATCTGATTAAGGACTTAAATTTAACTTTATTTTTGTCGTCTGTCCTTCTCACTTATCGAGTGGTTGTACACGTTGTTGATGGCCTCATATCTGCTTGCTGATTTGACTTTATGCGCATCAGCTGATCCAAATGGTCCACTTCAAGACAATTTCTCGATGCTGTTTTGATACGATTCATTAAACTAAAGCCACTTTCAAAGTCTGCGCTGGATGCTTGAAATGTAGCACAAATATCGATTGATTAGCTGCGTAAATACGTATGTGAATCGCGTCATTGGCTGGAGCAGCCAGCCACTGGTCACTCAGTGACATAAACGTTATTGTCTTGAAGCGAAATCTTTTAACCCAAATGAAGAATCAAACGGCGAGATCAAACACGTTTCTGAGTGGAATAAAATGAAAACTTCAGATGTCTTCAAAACATTAGGCTACATAATCCCCCTTTTCGTTAAAGGAAATTCCACCAAAACGCTACAGACTTTTTAAATAAATCAAGCACATTTCGCAGCGCACGAACTTGGCACTGTCAGCCGCTCTGTGCGTGGACGAAAGTGCTCCGCTCCTATATAAACAGGAGGATCTGAGTTTGTGTCTGGATTAGGCAAATTATTTCTTTTTACCTTAGTCTTATTTGCATAGCCGTGTCTATCTTTAATCTGTGTTGTGTCAGTGTGCGGGTCTCTGTCGCATTGATATGGCAATAACCATGGATGACGGGTTCGGGCGAGTGTGTGTTTTTCTAATTGGAGCGGTGCAGGGCCATCGCTGAAACTGTAAATCGGTGCATATGCTCATTGATTCATCTGTAAAATAGCACATAATTAATTATTTGTTTGTTGTTGAGTTTTTTTCAATTCCGGTTAGATTTTTTTTGTGCGCAGAGCAGATTTTTTTGTGTGCGAAGACTGTGTCTGCAATGCGCAATTGCGCGAAATCGATGGCACCAACCTCCATAGCTCAGTTGAAAAACATGCAAATAACACTTTTCATTTACATCAGGAAAGTTGTGAGCAACTCAACATGCAATATCTACACTGTTAATAGAAACAAATTAGTACTCGTTATATCAAGACATATTGTAATGAAGGGGAATAAAAACTTTTTTCTCTAGAACTATTACTGCTGCCAAAGTTTCTACTGTGGATACAATGAGCATTACGAACACCAACCAGGATGGGACCAAAGGTAGCACTCAATGATGACCAAATTTTATTCTTCATGAAGTATCCAGCATTAACTCAGAGCAGTGAGTCAACATATATCTGAATGTAACTGTCACATTTGTGGTGGACTTTATAGTTCGTGGAACTGCAAAGCTAATTCCAAATTATATGCACTGCACAATTCCTGAAGACATATTCCAAGAAAAAACAACAGAGACAGTCTGCAGTGTTGTTTAATAAGACTAAAGAACTCACCGTGCCTCTGCAGATGGCGTTTCATGAGGATGTTGGTCCATAGGCTCACAGTGGAGGGAGAGACAGGTGTCGAATGGACATACACAGTGGTTAAACCAAAAACGTTTGATGTTGATGATTTATTTCTATCATACACACAGTAAGACATAAATAACAATATCTGGTGCACCAGTTGCTGCAAAAGGGAAGATTAAAAACAATGGGGTATATGACATCAGACTTCTTAACAATCAGAGTTGAAAAGAGATTTGGTGTTACAAGCCTTTGAGCTAAATCGGTGAAGCTACTGTTCTCAAAAGCCAGGAAACATCAACTCGACCCTCAAACGCTGTTAGTCCGTGTTAAATGTGTCCCTGCTCCATCCCACCTGGCTCAAATTAATTAGCAATTAACAGCCATGTACACGCTGTTTGGGAGAAGTAAGTATTTTGAATCAGGTGTCTTTGGATTGATTGAAAATGATTGAACCCTGGTTCAAGACGTAATAACAGAAGCAGAGGAAGCTAACATTTTATTGGCCGAGCTAAAGGCAAGACATTTACAACTCGTTTAAGATCCCTTAGCATAGTTTTTAATATTGCAGACAAAGTTTTTACCGTCCAAAAATAATAGGTAGGCTACTAAAAACATTTTAGTACCTATAAAACTGACTTACTTTGGAGAAGTTGTGGTATTCTGCTGCGGTTAGCATACATTTCCACATGAGTAACGGTTCTTCTTCTTTAGTGTTTAGCGGTAGCTTGCATCCAAAGTGTTGCTTTGATGCCATCTTCTCATTCACATTCCTATTTCATTCTTTCGCTATATTCTCTTTAGTCCAGTATTTTTCAAAAAGCGGAAAATATTTTCTTTCACTTAAAGCTGCTGTCCGGAGTTTTTGAGGGAGGGAGAGATTTTTTTGAATCCCACTAACAAGGCCTCTCCCAAAACATCCTTCCTCCCCCTCCCTCCCTCCCGCTCCCTCTAGCCTCACCTCAATAATTGTGCATGCACAGCAAGTGCTATCGAGCATCACCCGATTGTATTTTGTTATGGACATTTCAGAGGCGACTTCTCCATGACTGACGCTCTCTTCCAATATGGCAACTGTAAACAGGAAACTCAAATTCTATTGGCTAAAAAAATTCGGCGGTCAGTATGAAATGCATAGGGGTCTATGGGAGGAAGGCGGGACTTAGGAAGAATAACAAATGTTGTTGAGTACCAGCCGTTTATTATAGTATTGTACCCCACTATAATTTTAAAGATATATAAAACTTTGATACATAAATATATTCTCTGGATTGGAGCTTTAACTGTGTGACTATTCATCATCATCAGCTTCTTCTTCTTGTTTGTGAGGCTTGCTGACAGTTGACGACTAACTAACTAATGAGGCGCATAATCGCCACCGACTGGTGAAAACTGTAAACTAAAATAATTGGTTGGCCAAAATCAGCCTCTCATTGTTCCAGGCAAACCAAATATGGTAAAACCTGTAACGTACTTTGAAATTTGTATTTTAAAAATGTGTGCAAGTTACAAAACATAGGTTGCAAGTTACAAAACATAAATTACAGTTACAAAATCGTAAGTTACAAGTTAAATACTAAAGTCCCAATACTAGCTCCATATTGAGGTTTTATTGTTTGGTGGTAGCTGTCATTTTGGGGTTCATACCTGGTGCTCTGCAGTGTCCGGGATTGAGATTTGGTAGTTTGTTGAGTTAGGTTTTCGGGTGCCTGGTATTGATGTGGCACTTTGGTGTGCATGTGGGGCGGGGGGGGGGGGGCATTGGGATGTCGACTGTGGGAATTGGCCCGGGGTGTCGGCTGTGTATGGAAGCCGTTGGCTGGCCATGGCCTCTGCAGCTTGCCGGGGGTGGCAGACTCTCCATCCTGGAGGTGTAGAAGCAGACCTCAAGGGTGTTTTCTTGTATTTTCTTTATTCCCTTACCTCTCTTCTATCTTCCCTTTTCCCTTTTAACTTTTTATCCCACCTCTATTCATCTTTTTTCCCCTTTCTTTTCTGTCTCTGTGTTCATCGTATTTAAAATAAACCCACAATAATTTCTAATAAAGATTATATATATATATATATATATATATATATATATATATATATATATATATATATATATACTTGTGAAATAATCTGTTGGGCCTCTACTTGGTACTCACACAATTCTGAGTGCCACACTGCCAGAAAGGATGCGTGTACAGGGGAAAAATCGATACTTTGCTCAAGGGTTTATTGATTTCAATTTTAGCAGTCATCCTAATTGGAAACACATTTGTCATCCATTACTATAAAATGTGATTAATCTGAAATGAGTTTCAGCTTTTCTTACAGAATTTTCCTGACGATTTGCATTGCCTAGCTAAAACTAGACTTTCCAGGGAGGTCGCAGAAGGATTAAAATGATGTAATTGTGGAAAGGTACCAGTCAGGAAAAGAGAAAATATGAAACAATATTTTTTTTTTCTCTTTCAAAGAAAATATTTAAGCATTGCTAAAGTCTTCTAGATATTTTTGTGAGAATGTTTCATGGTCTGATGAAACCAAAATGTAACTTTAGGTCACGATTCCAACAGCAAAGTTTGACATAAAAACAACACTGACCATTGCCAAAAAAACTGATTCATAGTGGTGTCGGCAGTGTCATGATCTGGGGTTGCTTTGCTTCAGATTGAACTGAATTCTTTTGTTAGGGTGGAAGAAACTATAATCAGGTCAAACTACAAGTCAAACTGACCAAAACCCTTTAGATGAAGATGAGGAGGTGTTTTATTTTTCAGCATCACAGCAAGTGCAAGAAAACATCCAAATCAATGAGAAAATTGAACTTAGGAGAGGAAAATTTTAACTCTAGTCAGAGTTCAGAACTAGACCAACTGAGGTGTGCTTTGAACAAGAAATGTCCTCACAGTTCGAGAAATTTAGAGAAGCAGATCATGGATGCTGATAGACTCCTGCCACAGAAGACTGAATGCTGAAATAGCATCTTTCTCTTTGTTTCTCAGTTGAATTGTACAGGGTAAGCTGCATACTAAACCTGGAAGCTTATTAAAATTTTGACAAATAAATCATGGTCTTATTTTGAGAGCATTTTTACAGGGCTGTGTAGTCTTTTGAGATCCACTGTATAGCCTTTGCTTATGTTTGTTCTTTCCCCCTTCCTGCTACTCCTCCCAAGTTGCACCAAGGTGTTTTACAGGTTGTTTGTTAAAGTGTGAGCGCATAACAGCCACCCTCCTTCTCCCCTGTTGGCTCTTCTTTGCCTCCTTTAGCCCAGAGAGACTCATTGGAGTGCAGCTCTTTTCTCCTTCGCAACTCTTCTGTTATGATTTAGAAGCGGAGTCTGTGTGGGTGCATAGACCCCCACGCAGACTTCCTAGAGCACTTAATCCCTCTTTTCTCCTGACATTTTTCATCTTTGAAACCCCCAATACAGAAGAGAGGCCTGTGTGAATTCCACAGCTCAACACACTAGCCCAAATGCACACCGAATGTTTTTTTTTTTCTTTTCACATGTGCAGCCACACACATACACAGTGGAGGCGGCGCATAGCCTTTGTCTGAATGCTGCACTGGGTTCCCCTCCATTATGCTGCTAGTGGATGCTTAATGTTGCAGGAGGCGAGAAAAATGGGAGGAGATGGAGGCCTCCAGCATCGGCATTTACTTCCCCTTTTCCACATGCACACATTCGGATCTTG
This sequence comes from Valencia hispanica, assembly GCA_963556495.2. NCBI lineage: Eukaryota > Metazoa > Chordata > Actinopteri > Cyprinodontiformes > Valenciidae > Valencia > Valencia hispanica. Next base: position 29,035,115 of record OY747717.1, on the reverse strand, counting down.
ATAGCAAAGCTCATTCACCCATCCAGGAGCGCAAGCAAATACAGACACATACCGCCACACCGGGAATTTATTTGTTTTCAGCCCCATTAATATGCATCCGACAGGAGAGAGTGCAGTATTTCTGCAGCTTCTTGGAAGACGCAGATAATTATTGCACAGAAACCTCTTTGTCGTTTATCAGAGCTTCACACCTGCGGTAAACACGCTCGGCTCTCAATCTGTGGGATTTTATTGTCTCATTATAGACCTCGGGGAGGAAAAGCAGCTGCTGCTTTGCTTGTGTACACTGCCACTAAGCAAAAACATCACATAGATGCAAAATAACTTATTGTTCGTGCACTTGAGCATGGCGCTCTCATTTTTTTTGCCTTGCAACACACTGTTTTAAAGTAATGCTTTTCAGCGAGGGGTTTGGATCACTTGTCCAACAGTTTTCCCTGCTTTTCCTGGGCGACGAGAGCAATCCAGGGGGATCATTTCAAACTGCTGCATGCAAAGCCTAATGTTTTCCTAACCTTTTTAATTAACCTTAACCACATACTCAGTGGTTCTTACTTGGCAGTCATGTTTGGAACTTAAGTGCACAACTGTTATGATTAATGAATTGTAATGAAAATATTGTGTTTCTCCTTTCATTTATGTTTGATTCCAATAAACTCATCAAAAATGTGCACAATTGGTAGAGTCCATAAAGGCTCACAGGTCCCTATGTTAGTTAAGAAAGTATATTTTCTCATTTTGTGAAAGTTACCTAATTAGAATAACATTGGTGTCTGATGGTGTGTACCATTTGAATTTGAAATTTGAAAACTCCCAAGTTCTAATCTGGAGGAAAAAATGCTGTAAGACCCCCAGAAGTCAGAATTGCAAACTGGAAAGTTGGAGGTTCCTCACGAAGCCCAACATCAAAATCCAGTATGGCTGCCATACGTAATAAATGTAGTTAAGTTGCTGGAATAAAACATTTTTTCCACCTCTGACGCCTGGTGTTTTATCAAATCAGTCAGTTTTATTTGCAGCATCTGTTGTCTGGAAATGTGTTTCTAGTCTAGTGGAGTGCTGGTCAATTAGCATTTGTCCCGGCATTTTAGTTTAGCTGTGACACCTTATTGGAATGGGCCCTCGACTGAGCTGTTGCTGCCAATAACTTCATGTTCTCTTTTGCTCCAACTAACTCTGGGATGTACGCTGTTTTTCATTCCATACAGTTGAGTCCTGGCACAGAGGTTTTCTGTTTTGTTCTATTTCTTGGCTAGATGAAACCACTGAAGGAACTACTTCTGCTATTAACTCTTTACTTTTTCTTTAACATAGAAAGTACTTCTGGAGAAGTACGTCTGTGCTTTCTTTGCATCTGCTCTGTCTTCTCAAACCCAAGTTGACCACTCACACTGAGCCAGGTTCTGCTGGAGGTATCTTCCTGTTAAATGGGAGTTTTCCTTTCCACTGTCCCCCGATGCAAGCTCAGTTTGACGGATTGCTGCAAAGTTAAAAACAAAATGCAATCATCTCTCCACTGTTACCACATGCTTATACAAGAGGAGAGATTGCAACAAAGTCTATCACAAAATATAATATGCTTCCTTAGATGGAAAACCTTTTTACCAATTGGGTTAATAAATTGAACTTGAATTGATTGTTTTATAACTGGGATTGAATCGGAATGTATGTATCAAAGTCAAAGTACCATTGACTTTGAATCTGGCTGTACGATTGGATTGAAATAATTATATATGTTTGCAACATAAACTGGACCTACCCAGTCTTGTAAAGTGCCTTTAGATGAGATTAGCTATATAAATAAATTGAATTGAAGTATATTTAACTGAAACTGAATTAATACTCTTCTGTAAGGAAATGTGATTATGTATTTTAACAAAAGGTCACTTAGTTATTTGGGTTTGATCGGGGGTCATATTGTTTATGTTTTCTTAAGATGGAAATCAGAACTATAATAACAAATATGGATATGATTTGAAAAACTGTACAAAATAAACTACATTAAAAATATAAATGATGTTTGATTATTTACTATTATCTCCATATGGTGTTAAAAATACTTAACTACTAGGAGCAAAATGACAACAAAATGAAACAGGGGTTCCAGTTAATAAAATAAAACATTGACTTGGAGTGATATCAGATTTGCACCTCATGCTAAGTTTGTTTTGTCATGGAAGCATAGAGAACGACTTCAGACCTGTGTTTGGAGTGTGCCTGTAGCAAGTCAGAGAGTGCTGGGGTTTGAAATTTGTTGTGGTACTTGTAGTGCTACTAGTAATAATTTGTCCTTATTTTACATACAAAAAACACAAAAGGAATGTACTTTCAAATAGATATTTTATAGCACCAAGTGTGCCAGAGATACAAACCATCAAAGTGATAATAAATAGTTATTTTGGCCTCCTTCACTATTTTCTACTGTATATGCATGACTACAATATTGAAAACAAAACTTAGACTTGCTTGCTTTATGTTTCTCTGACGAAACTCTGACCTGAGCTGCTGTTTTGTTGAATTTCACACTTTGATCTCAAAAGATCTTCAGCATACAAAGAGAGCGAACCATAAGGCAGTAGAGCTAAACAGGAAAACAAGAAGTAAACGCAACACTGTGAAGCCTGCTTTCCACGGATGTGTAAGGAGCGCGTAATGTAGCAGACTGATAGGCGCCGTTATAGTCTTTGGGTCCATTTCCAATGGGCGTGAAGGGGCACGAATGAAACGTGTCCCAGAAGCGTTGTGTCGCGGCCCTCTCCTAAATTTACGCAGCGGGTCTATTTTTTACAAGCTACGCTTCTAGAACACCTCAATCTCAGCAGTGTAGATCGGACCAGACAGGAAATCAGACATGGGAGCAGTGTAAAGCATCCAGCACGTTCTTAAATAAAAGACACGTGGAGGTTTCCGATTGCTTAACCATGAAAAAAACACATTAAACACAATGGGTCTAATTTGTTGGTTTTCGTCAAGCACGATGAGAAGTTAATCTTTAAGTGGAAAAATCCCCCAATTTATATGATGTCAGTGATAGTTTTTACAAGGACAACATGAAAAAGGAGTAGGAATGAACAGAGATATCTGCAGTTTTGGTTGTGCATGGTGTATTTATGATACTGATTAACAGAATTACATTTTGAAGGGACACGCTGTTGAGCTCATGGGAAAGATGCATCTATTACGTTACACACCACTAAAGCATCTGGTGGAAAGCAGGGGTTGATGCTTTTTTGACAGATTGTAACATCTGCCAACTATTTGTCTTCCAAGACACCAAACATTCATTCCTTCCTTTTAAAAAGATAATATTTGTATGATCTTGGAAATGTTTGTTCTACGTGTTGCTGTGTTGATGGTTTCCAAGAACTTGTCTAGCTCAGAGTAGGACTGATTTTGATCAAAATTAAGCTGCTTGTGCTGTCCATTTTCCTGCTGATGTTGAAGGAAGTTGAGGTTTATGATTTCACAGTGGTTTGATTTGTCCAACTTTCCAACTTCACCTAATCCAATTAAGGGATTTGAATCAACTATGTCTTATTAGTGATCTAACTAAGGGACCTTTGTTTTGCAATGGTTTAACTAAACTAATGGAACAGATTATTTTTTACATGAGTGTAATATTATAACATCTATGGCTTTACCTGTCTTTATTTAGTTGTCTTTGCAATTACAAATTTGAGCAAAATAAATATTTGCCTACCCAAAATCAACAAACTGAAAACACGTGTGACAGAGAACACTTGATGATTCAACTTCCTGTTCCTCAGAAAAGAAAGGGAAAATAGACACGCATGTGCAGAACAGTTTTAGTTCTGTTTTTCTATTATTAATAATGGAAATCGTGTGCATTTGTACTTGACATTAACATCTGAAAGTTTCCTGGCAGGAAAGTCAAAAATCATGTTCTGTTGTTAGTCTTTGGAAAGTATGGACTGTTTTCAACTTTCTTACTCAGCTGAAACTCATTTGAATGAATAAGTTGCTCCTGCTTAAAGTATGAGCTCAGACAACCTCAGTTATTATGATTTATTTTTATCCTTACTGTTTGTGGATCAGTGCTGTGTCTGTCTATGTGTAATATGTTTTCATTATAAGCCTATTCAGTTTGAGGCGCCCAAAGGTAGGGTATCGCTCTCAGTCTATTTGACTGGAATTTATGTTTAAGAAAATAATTGTGGTTTAAAAAAATAACTACAATGTTTTAATATTATTTTATCTGCTTTTAAACTAATATCAAGTCTTATACATTTTATTAGTTTTCTTTTTGTTCTTTTAATAGTTGCAAAATGTGTTAGGTGTAAAGAATGATGTACGTTTACATGAAAACCCCATTTGGTCGAGTAATAATGCGAGTAATATTGAGATGATCCACCCTGTGAAACAGCTGCCTTTTGCAGAAAGAATCATTAAGAGAGGAATAACTGTTAAATAATAAGTGTTTAATTAGTCTGTATTTACTCATTTGAATAATAAAGTGAACTTGACTGCCTTTTTTATTAGCTAGAAATTAATTGGAATTATAAAACTGAATTTATGTCTGTTTATATGATTGGTTCAACTATATGGCTCTGCATATAAGCTGGAATATTTTATCTTCTTCTTTATCCTTTCTGTCCTTTGAGATGACATTAGCTGTTAATCAGTTCTATATGCTGTAAATTATTCCGGAATTGCGCCGCTCAAGGTGGCAGCATGTTGGAGTAGCTCTGTTACTTTGGTTCATATTTTTTTCTTTTTTGAACTTTACTTCTTCCATTTCTGGTAGAAACATTGTTTTTGTGGACAACTGTTCTCTCTGGTTTTGAAGGCTGTGCAGCTGGAAGGATTTTTGCTGATACTTTTTATTTTTGGACATTTGTTATGATGCATAACCATGGCAACAAGGTGGTTTACAACTGGCAGCAGCTGATTAACATCACAAAAGCTCAAATAATACCTCAACTACAGCCACAAAACCCTGATGAGTTGAAAAGAAGACGCCATAGATCCAGACCATCCTCTACATCAGACAACTACAGAGTGTCTTCAGTCAGAGGCTTCTTCAGATCTGCAGAGCACAACAAGAGATCATCCCTACCCACAGCCATCAGCATCTACAACAAATCTTTGAAGGAACTTGCATAATGAGTTACAACAACATTTAATTTCCCTTTGGGATTAATAAAGTAATTTTGAATTGAATTGAATTTGAAATACAGTGAATTGGATTGAATTGAATTGTTTAGATTGTAGTTTTTAATATAGAGCTGTGAAAAAGTATTTTTCTTGGCAGAACTTTTTAAAATTCAGCTGTATTGGAGGGTTTTCAAGTATGATTTGAGGTCATACAGTACTATAGGATCTCAATTCAATTGAAATCAAGACTTTGACTAAGTCCATATGGAGTGATGCTTTATTTAAAAAAATATTAAATACGGTTATTAATAATTTAATAATAACAATTCGCCAAATAAAAGGTTAAATCAGGAAAATAATTTAAAAATAAATGTTTTATTGAATAGCATTGTTTGTCTATCACATTTTTATTTATTTATTTATTTATTTATTTATTTATTTATTTATTTATTTATTTATTTATTTATTTATTCATTCATTCATTCATTTATTTATTTAATAATGGTGTTTTATTTTGTGACACTTTTGATTTTTTAGAGCTACTTCACATATTTCCTATTTTTTTAACTCTTTTGGGCTATTTTTATTTCATGTTCCTATATTTAAATGATAACTCTTTCGGGCTATTTTTATTTCATGTTCCTATATTTAAATGAGGGGGCAGAGTTTTCTTTGTGGGGCAGGTCCGGTAATCTAACATACTATACTCATGGTGTTATCAATAAATTCTGCTTATTATTATTTTGATTCTGATACAATAACCCGTGTAAAAATATAAAGTAAACAATACACCCACTGAAGTTTGCAAATAACTTATTGTTTATGCTTATTGTTAAAAATATTATATTGCTGTTCTGCACTTTTTAGTAAAACGAGCTGATATTAGCTGATTAATTGTTAGGGCTAGCTGCTCCATGGCCACCCTGCAGTCCACTGCTTAACAGACAAAATCTGATTTGGGATCCTAGGCTCAAACCAATTATTGATACTAGTTATTTTTGATACTAATTATTGATACTAGTTGTTAACCTGAATGCACTTTATCTGTTATGGTTGTTCTTTGTACAAACGATCATTACTATTTGTGGTGTTTGTCCTTTCTCACATAATCTGATCAACTTCTGGGGGCTGAAGAGGTCCGCATCACCCGGAAGCTTTTTAAGAGCATTGGGGAGCCTATTTCTACAAGCTATTTTGCTTTAGATGTCACATTTACCTTCTTTGAAACCCTTTAATCCAAGATTGCAGTCATGGTTTTGTTTCTTTTAGTGCTTTAAACCAAATTGTATGCTAAAATTAAAACTATCATAAATCATAAACTAAACATGATTAGGTGTCTAGACAGCTGCTCATACTTCATAAACATCATGCATTACAGTTCTGCTCCCTCGTCGTTTTGCTGTAGTTTTCTATGCCATCCGAGCATCAAACAGTGTCTGCAAAGATCCACTTTGCAGGCCATCATATTTTTTTTTTTTAATACTGGCTCAGCGGCGACCTCTGTCAGTGACGGGAACAAACTAGAGCTCGACAGTCAGAAGGGTCAAAGAGCTAAGAGCAAATTGAAAGTCGAGGAGAGGAATAAGCAAGGGATTAGAGAATTCGTTACCAAGCAACCCAGCATCAATCAGTGAGCTGGTGTTTGGAGTTAAAAGTATATGTGAATATTAAAATTTATATTTAAATGGGGACATTTATTATTGAAATCTATGTTACTATGGATTTTACAAATTACAGGGACTTGCAGAAGTATGTAACCTTTTTACTATTAGTAAATCTGAATAGTGCGAACGGTGGACATCTATTTGTATTCATGTGTACTTTACTCGGATGTCCAATTTTGCAGCTTTCTACAAACTATTCAGGGGACAAAAAACTTCTCCTTCCAAGAGGACAATGTCCTCAAGATACATTCAGAGTTACAAGGAACTGGTTAAGATAAAAGTATAGTCACGTGTCATATTGGCTTTGTTAAAGTTTGGAGTTGGGGACAGGATAACTGCTGTTCAATGGGTTTTATCAATTTTGCATAACAGAAGGAACAAATATTACACCTTCTAAATGTGCAAAGCTGGTTGAGAGACATCTAAAACTATAAAAGCACTTGGCGAGTTCAGAGCTCCTCCAAGGCAGCTCAGTCCTACCGCTGACGCTAACCCTAACCGGCATATTTCTTTTCTCTAATTAATCATAAATACAAACATCAGCGAAAACCCAAAATGCAAAAAAAAAAAAAAAAGTAGATTCAGGCATCCTATACAGTCTGGAAAAGTATGGAATTTGATTTTCATATTTTGCAGATCTTGATAAGAGTATGAAAAAATTGTGTTCCCAGACTTTATTCCTTTTCTATATTGCGTTCTTACTTTCCTTCTTGTGTCCATCCTTCCTTGTTATATCTTCCTTCTTTGTTTCCTTATTTCTTTCTGTTTTTTTGCCTTACCTTGTGACCTTCCTTGTTCAATTTGTCCTTCTTTATTTCTTTTTTTACATCCCTCTCTCCTTCCATCTGTCTTTCCTTCTGTCTTTGTTTGCAGTCTTGTGTCCTTCTCTTCCCTTCTTTCCCACTTTTCTTGTGTCCTCCCTTCCTTCCTTCTTTCCTTCCTGGAAGTATATTGGAACCTCATATTTTATAGTATCTTTATCTAAAATAACACCTACTTGTTCTAACGACAGAGGTACATGTTCTCAAATTCTGTCCTGTCTGCTGGTTCATTCAGCCCCTAAGGCTACCTTTAGCCGCCCAGTTTTACAGTCAAAGTCTTCTCTGTGTTACATACAGAGGTTAGTTCTGGAAAGACAGATAATTGGGGTGAAACATTGAGAATTTTATTATGGAGGAAGTTGGGACCCATTGTAAGACTTGAGTAACTATTGATGATTAAATTAAAGTAAAAAGGTTGATTTTTCTAGTTCAGAAAATCAACTTCTCATATGTTTACAACAGGACATCAGATGCTATTGTCACACAGTGTTGATGTGTCTGCCGAGGATGCCCTTTTTTGCCCGTGTGTGCGGTACATCTCTGACCTCTGTCTTTATCTGCCACAAGCCCCAAATGGCCACATGTTTATTTTTAAACATTTTCTCTGTCTCCCTCTCAGCTGATTTCCAGTGATGCAGATGGGGCCATTCACAGGGCGGGACGCTTCAGGGTGGAGAACGGCTCATTAGATGAGGTACAAACAATACAAAATGCTTCCTTGTACAAATATTCCATCCATCCAGTCTTGCCATTCATCCAGTCTTGCCATGTGTGTTGGTGTTTAGAAAATTATATTGTATGGGTTTAAATTATCGCAAATGTTGTAAAAGATAGTCCTGGCTGCTATATTTTTTAATTATGTGGGTTGCTTTCAGTGTTTCTGCATGGAGTTTGCATGTTCTCCACAAGGATGGGTGGGTTCTCCCCGGGTACTCTGGCTTCCTCCCTCAATCAAAAAACATGACTGTGAGGTTAACTGGTTCCTCTAAATGGTCCTCAGGTATGAGTGTATGGGTCCATGATTGTTTTTCATGTTGTCTCTGTGTTGCCCCGTGATGAACCTGTCCAGGGTGTACCCCACCTCTTGCCCAGTGACTTCTGGAGATACGCCCATTTCCACTAAGGTTGGGTCAGCACGGCCCAGAATTGGCTAGTTGTGTTTCCATCACTATCTCAGGAATGCGGACATAGGCAAGGGCATGGGCAGGCTCAGCTTAAAGTGCCACAAAAGGTTTGTGATGCCATTCGTAATCGCCACAAGAGTAGTAAACAAATGTTGACATGCGGATTAAGAGCGGGACATGATGGAGAAACGACAATGGAGCACGTTGAGGTATTTTTGTACTTCGTACTCGGACTGTGGCTCTTTCTGAAGAAGAAACTCTGTGCAAGCACACCGCCAAGCCAATCAGTGGCTACCCCTACATAGGCAGGCGAGTGACTGACATCACTTTACCGGACAAATCGGTCCATAGGTGGGCGTGTTTGGTTGTTTCAGTCCGCTTCGGACAACGGCAGAGGTAGTCCAAAAAAAGGGGTCGGCTCGGCCCTGACAAAGGTAAAGGAAACGCGCCACATCAGGGCTGAGTCTACCCGTTCCAGACCGACCCAGCCCTAGTGGAAAAGGGGCAATAGACACCTACCATTTATGGATACAGATGTTGAATGAAGGAATGGGTGGAAGGATCAATTGACCATCTTCAGATAAGCGCTCAGTGCTCTATGAATGCCCCCAAGTGGTCATAAGGATTATATCAGTTAACCAGAAAGCGGGTTACGCTTTACTGAATGTTGCCTAAAGAACCAGGCTTAAAAAATAAAGACAGGATTTGCCCACATGCCTTTGTCCATTGTTTTTGTGCTATTTTAGGTGTCATATGATATTATAAGAGAATAACTTTGCAACTTTTAACTGGCAAGTTCTTTGCTCTTTCAAATCAAGATTCAACTTTTATATTAGAGGGTTGGTTCTTTTTGTCTGCTTGTGTCTGACTGCTGGAGGAGGAGCAGCTGCTCTCTGTCTCTCTCCAGATCCGTTTTCTTTATTTTATTTTCTGTTTGTTTTTCTTGTCTTCTTTTCTTAACCTTTTCTTAGTTACTTTATCGACCCAGCCCCTGGAGTTACTGTACTGGACCAGATTTCTTCTTGGATTACTTTTTTATGGACTTATCAACATGGCTTTTTGCTCAGGATTTTGAAAAACTGCTCCACAGAATTGAGGGCATTGAAACGAAGCTACGTTGTCTGGAAATTAATTTTGATCTCCACGCTGATTATGCAAACGACACAACTTTACCGTTGAATTCACACAGGGAACAGCCTCGCAGCCCAGTGTTACATCTGTCTAACCGTGTCACAGAGACTCCCTACAGGCGCCTGAGCGGTAGAACTCCGCACTCTAATGAAGACTGGCCAGCTTTAAAACGCATGGAATCATCAACCCCAGCCTGAAAAAACAAAAGAAACTCCGGCATAGAGAAAGCTCTGAACCCAGACCTGCTGCTTCTGCTAAAGGTAAACAAAAGAGGTTTCAGCCAAAAACAAGAGATATTTCTCCACCTGGAATCCCGCTTAAAAACAGATTCACAGCCCTGAGTTCCCTGAAAGATGACGCAGCCCCCGGAACCAGTCAAAGCCACCAGGAGAAACCCAGCCGCATCAAACGGACACATAACAAAGTAAGAGCCCCCCTTGCAAAGATTGTTATCATACAAGACGGATCAATTAATGGAATTGAGGCTTTTTCTAGCAAGAACACCAGAGTTTATAGCTGCTACAAAAATACAGTGAGAGAAATATCAGAAAAAAATCCCCAAAATCTTGGACCAACATCCTGCTTTGGAAAAGCTCGTCATTCACGCTGGATCAGCAGATATTGCGATGAGACAATCAGAGATTCTGAAAAGAGACTTTTCTGATCTCCTACAGAGAGTTGATGGACTTAACGTAAACATCCTCATCTGTGGACCAGTCCCTGAAGGGAAAGATGAAAGATTTAGCAGACTCCGCATGCTCCATAAATGGTTGAAATCAGCTGAGAAGTCGTTCACATTTATTAATAATTTCAAAGTATTTGGAAGTGCTAACCATCTGTTCAAAGGCCAACGTTATCTTAACAAGGCCTGAGTAAGGCTGTTAGCAACAAACATTTTTTCTTATCAAAATCACAAAGCAAAACACTTGCCCCAAAAGCTGACCTTGAGGCGCCCATGGATATCAGAGAATAAAAACAGCAAGTCATGATGACACCACAGGACCGAACAGATAAACAACCATCAGAGATTAAGTTTTCATCTTCCTGTGACTCAGCCACATCAAATGAGTCTCCATTTAGAAACTTTACAGACAGACTGAATGAGCAAATCAAATTTGGGACACAATTAACACCTAAACTTAGACTACACCAAACGCCTGGGACTAGTGTCAATAAGCCTGGGAGCTTCCCCCCACTGATTATTACAGATATCTGATATTTGAGGGAACCGGGCAGTAAATCTACCCCTACTGACCCCCAGAACTCGCACAGCACCCCCCCCCCCGAACTTAGCATACCAGCAATTATCAGCAGCAGGAAACATAAACCGTTAACCACACGCTCTCATATTAAACAAAATCTCAAATTGATAACCTGTCAGATGGTTCAGCTGCCCATCTTCACAATACTTAAGTTAGCTTTATTAAACATTAGATCTCTATCTGGGAAGTCTTTTCATATCAATGACTTCATCACTGAGCATAATTTACATTCCCTTTTTTTATCAGAAACTTGGCTAGATGAAAATAACGAAACAACTGCATTAGTAGAATCTGCTCCTCCAAATTACAATTTCCTAAGTGAGAACAGAAAGCACAGACGAGGTAGAGGGGTAGCCACTATTTTTCACAACTCAATGAACTTTAAAAAGGTAACTCTGGGCACGTTTGATTCTTTTGAATACCTAGCCACCCAGATAAATGAGCCTAACAAAGCTTTATTTCTAAGTTTATATAAACCACCAAAACTTAACTCTAACTTCTTTAATGATTTCAATGACCTTCTTTCTGTAATATGAATCGACCATGACCAACTAATCATTGTGGGGGATTTTAACAGCCATACTGACAACCCCCAAGATAGACAAGCAAAAACATTAGATGATAATCTCCACAACTTCGGCCTGACCCAGCATGTCAAACAACCAACACACAATAAAGGACACACTCTGGACTTAATTATCAGCAAAGGTTTAAATATTTCCAACATCTCGGTAATTTATATTGCATTATCTGACCATTTCTGTATTTCCTTTGAAAGTACCATCTCTGTTAAATTATCCAGCAACAGTAAGACCACTATAAAAAAAAGCGTTTTCTAGGGGACAGTTCAGTAGAAACCTTTAAACGTATTTACCCTTCCACCACATCCCCTTCATCTCCCAACTCAAACTCAGTAAATAAGTTGGTAGATAATTTCCTTGCGAAAATTTCAGGCATCATGGATTCCATTGCTCCAACTAAAGTGAAAGTAGTCTCGGGTAGAAAGAAGTCTCAGTGGACAAGTAATCCACTGGTACGTAGTGAAAAAAGAGAGTGTCGACGAGCCGAGAGAAAATGGCGGAAAATTCGACTCCAGGTTCACTGGGAGATCTACAAAGAGAGACTGAATAGATATCAGCTAACTATAAAAGATGCTAGGGAATCGTTCTTTTCTGAAATCATCAACAGAAACATTAATAATGCACGGACTCTATTTGCAACAGTGGAAAGACTAACTAATCCTTTAGTGACAGTAGCCCTTGAACTAAACTCTACTAGGGCCTGCAATGAATTTGCCAGCTTTTTCACTGAAAATATTCTAACAATTAGACGGTCAATCTGTACCTCATGATTGAACCCACAACCAGTGCCATCCCCAATCAAGAACAATGTAGAAAAAATGTCTGAATTCCACGAATTAAACCAGAACAGCCAATTAAGCTCCTTCTCCTGCTGTCTTGATATCCTACCCACAGCTTTTCTAAAGAAAGTTCTTCCTGTTATTGGGTCTGATCTTGTTCAAATAGTGAACTCATCCCTCCTGTCAGGTGTCTTCCCTCAGGCTTTAAAAACAGCAGTTATTAAGACACTGCTAAAGAAGAAAAATCTGGACAACATGTTAATGCAGAACTACAGGCCAATCTCTAATCTTCCATTCATCAGTAAGATTATTGAAAAAGCTGTTCATCAGCAGTTAAATAGCTTCCTAACAATGACAAACCGCTTTGATGTTTTTCAGTCTGTTTTCCGTGCTCACCACAGCACTGAGACGGCCCTCGTCAAAGTATTCAATGACATCCACATAAATACAGACTGTGGTAGAACCACAGTGCTGGTTCTGTTGGACCTCAGTGCAGCATTTGACACTGTTGATCATGATATTTTATTGGAACGACTGGAGAGCTGGGTCAGACTCTCTGGTACACTACTTGGCTGGTTCGAGTCTTACCTAAAGAACAGGGACTTCTATGTTTCAATAGGAAACTTTTCATCAGAACGAACAGAAATCACATGTGGGGTGCCCCAGGGCTCCATCCTGGGGCCCCTCTTATTTAATATTTACATGCTCCCACTAGGCAAGATTATAGCAACCAATAACATTAGCTACCATAACTACGTGGATGACACTCAGCTCTACATTACAATGTCACCAGGTGACTCTGAACCCATTCAAACCCTAAATCAATGCATTGACCAAATAAATGGATGGATGTGCCATAACTTTCTCCAGCTGAATAGAAACAAAACTGAAGTAATTATTTTTGGACCCAAGGAGGAACGATCAAGAGTCAGCACACAGCTTCAGTTAATACAGCTAGAAACTACTGATCAGGCTCAAAACCTAGGTGTAGTAATGGACTCAGACCTGAACCTCCAGGGTCACATAAAGGCAATAACAAGGTCAGCCTTCTATCACCTGAAGAACATTTCTAGGATTAAATGATTGATGTCGCAACAGGACCTAGAAAACTCATCCATGCATTTATCTTTAGTCGGATTGATTACTGCAATAGCATCTTCACAGGTCTGCCAAAAAAGTCAATCAGACAGCTGCAGCTGATCCAGAACGCTGCTGCTCGCGTCCTCACTAGAACCAGGAAAGTAGAGCACATCACCCCAGTTCTAAAGTCCTTAAACTGGCTCCCTGTAGCTCAGAGAATAGACTTCAAAATACTCCTACCAGTTTATAAATCATTACATGGCTTAGCACCAAAATATGTTGAAGTACTGTTGTCACAGTACCAACCACCAAGACCACTCAGGTCCTCCAACTCTAGCCTACTAAACATCCCTAGACTCAGAACTAAACATGGAGAAGCAGCTTTCAGTTTCTATGCTCCCCTTATCTGGAACAGACTTCCTGACGAGTGTAGAGCTGCTGAAACTCTGAACTGCTTTAAATCGAGACTAAAAACCCATCTGTTTAGAATTGCCTTCGAGTAAATGCTTGATGTCATATGTATGAAATGTTTTCATGCTCTCTTGCTTTTTTGATTTCTGTATCATGTGTAATGTATGTTTCTTTTACTTTTAATTTCCAATGTTATATTCCATGTGTTTTTTTTTGTTTTGTTTTTTTTAATCACCAAATCATGTAAAGCACCTTGAATTACCCTGCTGTTGAAAGTGTGCTATACAAATAAAATTGCCTTGCCTTGCCTTGCTTGTGATTTCCTGTCTTGTATTGCGATCAGCACTTCTGCAACATGTGACAGCTTTCTAGAGAAAAGACTTCTATGACTCAAGGCGTGACCATCAGAATGACAATGTGTTGTGTGTTTCTGTCTTTGTGTGCATGTGACGAGCAGGCATCAGACTACACTCCAGGAACATGGAGGAGAACGGACGTCCATCTGGAAAATCCAGAGTACCACACCAGATGGTACTTTAAGTACTTCTTGGGAAAAGGTCAGTGCCCCTCTGCGGGGGTCTGTTTAGAAAAAAAAAACACGCTTACTAAAAGCAGTTTAAAATAGACAGAGAAATACAGGGGGTGAGGCTGAAACAAAGCCAGTGAGCTGGCTTTCAGAGACTGCAGAAATAAATCATCCCTTGAATGTCTTCCATGGTCTACAGAATGCTTCACATCGAATAAATTCAGCCTTGTCTCTGTGCTGCACCACTGTTTATTTGCAATCTGCTAGCAGCAAACCATATTCCAACTAAGAGCCTCAACTAAACTCTGATCTCACACACCACCCATGGAGGAAACTCATGGCGGAAACTCATGGAGGAAATGCAGCACAGTATCAGTGGTCAGACAAAGCTGTTAACGCTCAAGTGTCGCCTTCTGAAATGTCCAACACTGCACATCAAGCTTGCAATTAGGGAGAATGTTAGAAAAACATTTAAATTAGTCACCTGTTCCTTCACCTCTCTGACTCTCATCATTTCAACATCCTCATTAACATGAACAACCTGCCTGTTCTCTAACTTGCGGTGTAGGTGGGGATGCAAGTGGCACAACAAAAGATAAAAGTCTGCATTTCTTAACAATGAATTAAGCCAGAAAGAGCACAGCCGTCTGAAAGGTTGAAATAAATTACACAGCCTGGGATGGATACAGACGCTTGTGACGGAAAGTTAGGTAAAAAAAGTGAACTTAAAAAGAAAATCAATTTTGTCTTCCACTCAGGGTCTAATGAGGCTGTGGAATAGGGAGTTTCAAAATGAGCCACGTCTGAAGAAAGTTGGCTCGACCTGTTTGGACC
The DNA here is from genome assembly GCA_963556495.2 of Valencia hispanica. Taxonomy (NCBI): domain Eukaryota; kingdom Metazoa; phylum Chordata; class Actinopteri; order Cyprinodontiformes; family Valenciidae; genus Valencia; species Valencia hispanica. The sequence continues at coordinate 29,019,787 of OY747717.1, read as the reverse complement.
ACAGCTGAGCCATCTGTGTCTCACAGCCTGAGCAGAGCTCATTGCGCCACACAACACATGATGAACTAGACGCCACTTCCTGTATGATAGAGCACCTACAATTATAGAGTGACATGAATTCTCATTTTATTGATGATCTGATATAAAAAAGCTTCAGGTTTCTGGCATTAAATTGCATAAAATAAAGACTTTTCCAAACTAAACAAAGCAATGACCAGTTGTTACTTATCTAAAGCATAAAATAAGCAAATCAGTGAATGGCTGGAGTGAAAAATGTGAAAACTTTTAAAAAGAACAGATACTTTTGCAAGCCACTATATAACTTGCGTCCATGCGTTGCTTTTTCCTTTCCTTAGTCCACCAGAACTATGTGGGTACAGATGCCGAGAAAAACCCTTTCTACCTGTCAGTCGTCCTCTCGGACCAGAACAACCAGCGGGTCCCCCAGTACCGAGCTATCCTCTGGAGGAAGACGGTGAGCTGACCAACTGTGTGCCTGACAATGATTTACAAAAATGTGCTAAGTTCAACTCCAAATTAAAGATGTTTTACCTTTTCTAGAATTTTTCTATCTGGGGAGTAAGATGAAAGTGAATATGACCGCTTTTGTTTGTGAATAAAGGTAGTTTACAACCATTCCTGCCTCACAACATCTACAACAGATCAAGTGTTCTTTAACTAGTAACACTCAAGCAGAATAATTAATTCTTTGTTAGAATATTTTCCCATATAAAGAAGCTCAAACTGCTATATTTAGAGACTATGCTCTTCTACTTTTGTGTCCCAGTTTGTGTAGGTGTGCGTAAGATGCAGGTTCATTAATGTGTGTTTGCTGTTTAGTGATTCAGTTACATGACCAGGAGAGCATGGATCTAATTTTGGTCTGCAACCTTGTCTGGAACCTGATTAGGGTGGCACACATTGATTTGTCTTGTTTCTGACAAGGGTCTAACTGGTACAGGATGTTTGTGTTGTCGTTGTTCTGCAACAGAGCAACTCTGCAATTATTCTGTCTCTAATTGAAAAAAACTCAAGTGGTCTAAGTAACCTATTGGGTAGAGTAATACAAATCATCTTATTTGCACACAAAAAATCCATAAAGAGCAGCAGGAAAACATGATTAAAACACGATTTTCTTTTTAAATTGAAGGTGAAGGACACAGAGCTGGCTAAGTGTTATTAATCCCAGATGTTTGTCACTCTTATTCACCCAGGGAACTTTGAAGATCAGCCTCCCCTACAGCCCGACTAAAACACTATCAGTCAAGTCCATCCTAAGGTGAGAGACAAAGTCTGGAGATTTAACAAACTTTTGTTTTGAACTGGTTGTTCAGTTGTGTTGTTTCTGAGACATCAGAGCATCAGCTAGTCGTTATAAAAGGGTGCCAGAGTTTTTCATTATTCAGGTAGGACTTTATGCTACAGTTACAGTGGAGCAAAAAAGTATTTAGCAGCCACCAATTGTGCAAGTCCCCTTATAAAAAGATGAGAGAGGTCTGTCATTTTTATCATAGGTACACGTTAATTGTCAGAGACTGAATTTTAAATAAATAAAAGTATCACCTTGAATGATTTTTAAAGAATTTATTTGTACAATGGTGCAGAAAATAAATATTTGGTCAATAACAAAAGTTTACCTCAATACTTTGTAATGTAACCTTGGTTGGCAATAACAGAGGTCAAACATTTCCTGTAGGTCTTCACCAGGTTTGTACACACTGTAGCTGGTATTTTGACCCATTCTTCCATGCGGATCTTCTCTAGAGCTGAGATGTTTTGGGCAACACAGACTTTCAACTCCCTCCGCAGATTATCTATTGGATTGAGTTCTGGAGACTGACTGGGCCACTCCAGAACCTTGAAATGCTTTTTACGTAGCCACTACATCGTTGTCCGGGCGGTGTGTTTGGTATCATTGTCACACTGGAAGATCCAGCCACGTTTCAACTTCAATGCTTTCACTGATGGAAGGAGGTTTTTGTACAAAGTCTCATGATACATGGCTCGATTCAGCCTTTCCTTAATACGGATCAGTCGTCCTGTCCCCTTTCACAGAAAAGCAGCCCCAAAGCATAATGTTTCCACCCCCATGCTTCACAGTGGGTTTGGAGTTCTTGAAATGCAACTCAGCATTCTTCCCCCTCCAAACAGCGAGTGGTGTTTATACCAAAGAGTTCTACTTTGGTCTCATCTGACCACATGACATTATCCCATTCCTCCTCTGTATCATACAGATGGTCTCTTGCCAACCTCAGATGGGCCTGGACATGTGCTGGCTTAACCTCGTGCACTACAGGATTTTGATCCATGATGATGTAGTGTGTTAGTAATAGTAACCTTGCAAAGGGAACTTGTTCTATTGTTGTGCATAGACGTATATAGCCAACATTGTTTTTTTTGTGTTACGATGTGGATTTTAATGATTCTTGGAAGTCAACAACCTTATGCTGGTTTTCAGTGCCACACTTAACACAAGCTTATGGTTTTTTATTGATTTATTAAAGATATGATTTTCAAAACCTGTTTATACACTGTTTATAAACAGTGCATATTGTAATGAAACCTGAAACAGATGAATATTTGTAGGCTATATGAAAAGCTCATAATAATTTTCCCCAGCAATCTTCAAACCACACTCAAGTTTATGGTTATTGTCCCCAGCAATTTTTAAAACAAACTGACGCCCTTGACTGTATGTCTATGTACTGTAGAGTATAAGCCCTCAATAATTGGTCTGGGCTCCTTTTCCTTGAATTCCTTCATCAATACAGCCTAGCATGAAGCCATTAGCCTACGGCACTGCTAATGTATTAAAGGGGGGGTATTATGCTTCTTCCAGGCACATATTACCCTTCTATAGCAGACTCCAATAAAATTGTCACCTTAAGTGTTTTAAAAGTCTGTCATATATCCAAATCCACCTTAAAGAAATTTACTTCCGTATTGGACGCCTTGATTTTCGCCTGTGCCTCTCTAAGACCCACCTACTCTTTCTGACACTCCCCCTTCAGTTCGTCACATACAGAGCATCATCGCAGCATGCACGAAGTAGGACTCTGACGTTGTTTACATAAGTTGTGCGAGTTGATTTGAGCAGAGATAGCATCTTTTTTGGCCTCGGATGGTTACCAAACACGAAGTCAAACCACTTCTTACGAACCGTGTCATCCAGTGGAAACTTAAAAAGAGGCATGTTTCCTTGGCACCCAAATAAGCATTTAGGCCACTTTGACATCTTTTTCTTGAAAAAATGCGGACCAAAGGAGGAGCAAAAAGTAAATCCCACAAAAGAGACGTAGCTGCAGCTGGTGTGTTATAATTACTGCACCTGGGACTCAGCCGGAGTTGTGTGAGGTGGGGAGGGGTAGGGGAGCTCTGCAGGGGCGAGGCTCTCGGCTGAGTACGTAAGGTCGGAGGAGGAGATGGGTGGAAAAGGCGGGGATAGGTGGGAGCAGGCGTTTCAGCAACCCCGAGAACTACCAGCAGAGACTCATAGATTAATCTTAACATGAGTGAATGGGTCAGAGCAACACTTCAGGCATGTTTTTAATGAGGGAATGACAGGTTCTCAGGATATTAAGCTTCAGAAAGTCCATTTTGCATAATACCCCCCCTTTAAGGGAGCCCAGATTAGTCTAATAGCAGTGTTCAGTTAGTCTGTATTGTCCTGGTGTTTCCTATATTCCTCTTTACAGGCAACCAAAGATTCTCTTTTGGAGATTTAGGTCAGGCTGGTTTCTTGGCCAATCAAGGACACTGAGTGTATCAATGCCTAGTTAGAAACCATGGTCATTAAAGCAGGTATTGGTACTTTTGGTTGGAAAGTACGAATCAGCACCTCGATTAAGGTTGTCAGCAGAAGGAAGAATAAATGGTAGGTCTGAAATGTTGTATCTTATTGCATAATGTCTGTGCTACGTCTATCCTGGACTCATCTAGGTAGCTATGTTTTAATCATCTTGAGATGTATTGGAGCATGTTGGCTAAGAAATAATGACGAAAGTACGGTAGGTCTCGACCTTCTTTATCTTTGGTCTTCTGCAGTGTTTTCATGCCAATACGTGGGGGTTTATCTTTCCAAAGAAATGTAGAGACGTAAAAGTCCAGAGATCTAAACAAATCCAGTGATTGTTTGCTTGGGATAATTGAGAATAAGTAATTGATTCTGGGCAAAACCTTCATTTTTATTGATACAACCCTTCCCTTAAGTGATATGGCTAGGGATTTCCATCTAGCAAGATCATCTTACACTTTTTTTTAAAGTGGGATGTAGTTTAGCTTTGTTAAAACTGCTAGTCTTGGTGAGACATTGATACCTAAATAAGTAATATTCCCTGACTGCAGTTGTGTATTAATGGGTTTCTGGAAAGAACAATTGATTGGAAGAACTGTAGATTTCAACCAATTTATAGAAGAATCTGAAAATAAGTAAGTGTCTCTTAAGTGTTTTACATGAGAAAGAGGTTTGTGAATGCTAGAGAAAAAGTAATATATCACGTGCATATGACTGATTTTATGTTATTGCATTTTATGCTTTTAATATTGCCTCATTGCTGCCGCTAGTGGTTCAATCAAAATAGCAAACAGGGAGGGAGAGAGAGGACATCCCTGCCTGGTGCACCTTTGAAGATAAAACCTAGATGATGTTTGGTTATTAGTCCTGATACATGCTGTTGGTGAACTGCATAATATTTTCAACCAATATACAGTATAAAATAATTTCCAAAGCCAAATTTATGTAAGGTTGCAAATAGGAATTTCCAGTTAACTCTATGAAATGCTTTTTCTGCATCTAGAGATAATATATTAGTTGCAATATTTTTACAGTAAGAATAATCTATTAAATCTATTAATCTACATGAATTTATGGATGAATGGCTCCCTTTTATAAAACCAGTTTGGTCAGGATGTATTATAAGAGGAGTTACTTTCTCTAACCTTTCTGCAATTGTGTTGCAGATTATTTTAAGATCAACACTAACAAGGGATATGGGACGATAGCTGGAAGGAAACACAGGATCTTTACCTGATTTTAAGACTGAAGACTGATATAGGCAGAATTCATATTTTCACACCAAAAACTGATTTGGTTTAGATTTCTATTTTGTTCATTCATTGCATTTTGTTAGATTGATATAAAAAAAGATTAACACTTTCATTTTTTAAAGCATTTTTTTTGTAGCAGTTTTTCACACCTGCCTAAACCTTTTGCACAGTACTGTATTTCCTTTATATAATAGAGGTATTGGTTATTTATACATAAGACATTGTGTTTCAGGTAGCAAATGCCATGAGATACGAGAAACAGGATATAAGAAGTTGCATGGCAGAGGAGATTGGAGATGATAAATTCCTCAGGCTGGGAAGAATCACCAGTGAAATTCAAACAAGCACAATTTGTTCAAATTAGATGAGAAATCCCCCAAATCAGTTTTCATTTTTCAGTATAACTTTCTGAGCCATTTGCTTTCAGTCATTCCTAAATCGTTGCTTTTTGTTCCCTTTTTTTCTGTGCTTCTTCCAATATTTAATTTCCTGCTATCCTTTCTTCTATTACAGTGCAATGAACATGGACAGGTTTGAGAAAGGCCCCAGGGAGATCCTCAACCCAGAGATTCAGAAGGTGAGAGCGACACCGGAACAACAGCCTCCAGGCTCCCTTTTCAAAACAGAGAAGGCAGCGGTTCATTTCAAGCCAAGCCTGATCAGCAACACCTACACTTTATAATGTCCTCAGGCTGTGTCATCTGTCACCGCTGTGCTGCTTACTATGAATGACAGTTTTTATTTCCTCTTTCCTCAGGACCTGCTGGTGTTGGAAGAACAAGAGGTATGAGAGGATAAAGTACCCTTTGCTTGTTTGTACTGTTTTAGAGTTATTTTATCTATTATTTATCCATGAAGTTGTTTTTGTAAGTATATATTAAAATCTTATATTCATATTTGTTTTGTAAAAAAAACTGTATGCGCTGTACTTTTCACTTTAATTGTTGCTCTAATATAATTGATTGATTGTAAATCGATGCTGTTTATACTCTAACTTATAAAGCAAATGTCATGTATTTGGGCTATTAGTGATTTTTTGTGTGCATATTTTAGCAAAAATATCCATATTAGCCACTGTTTCTGTACTATAGTGACCATCCTTTTTTTGTAGGGTTCAGTCAACTTTAAATTTGGTGTGCTGTATGCCAAAGATGGACAGCTCACAGATGATGAAATGTTTAGCAATGGTAAAACATTTACTTTCTTGACACATTTAATTAAATGTTACAATATGTCATTGGGTGTTATATATTTGTTGTGATGGTTTGTTTATTTGATGGTAATAGCAAGAATTATATTTCAGCATGTCCTTACCTATAAGCTTTGTAATTGAAATGAGGTGTGCTTGTAATGTGACAGTATCTGAACACTTTATGTCAGAAAAAACATGAATACATTAACATTCAGTCACAAAATCTCTTCCTTATTGCTTTTTTAAAAAGTGCTTCTTATATTTTATGAAGAGGTTAAAGATACTTGAGAGTTGTTTTCTGTGTTTTCACATTTTTAGGTGTAGCTTTGCTCAGTTTATGTATATGCCATGACTTATTAGCTTAGCTTAGCTATATTCTTAGGTAAGGTAATAGCCCTTAGGCATGTTTAACAAACACAAATCACAAAAACAAACGGACTTAATACTTAAAAATGAAACTAATTCTTTAAATGTTGTGCCCACAATGCTCCTGTGCCTTGCAAAACTATTCATGGGCCTCAAACTTCATTAAATTTTGTCCGGAGCAACATCTTTGAATTCATTAAATTAGAATTTTAAATTATTTCTTTTTTAACATATTATGTGTTACCAGCTTTGCATATCTAGGGACCACATTTCTTACATCTGGGAACATCAACTTTAAAATCTTGCCACAGATTTCCTATTGGATTTTTCTCTGGACTTTGACTTCACTATTTCTATGAAGATGCCTTGATCCAACAGTTTTTTTCCCTGTATTGTGTCTTTGCTTTTTTGTCACATATAAATCCTCTAAGAAATTTTACCATCAGATAAGATAACCTGAGTTAATACAAAAAGCTGTTCAAAATAATGATTTCATGTATTATAGGACAAAAGCTATCCAAACCAACCTGACCCTATGGGGAAATATTATTTGTTAGTTTTACCACAAATGTTATGCACAAAATTACCGACATCTCTTGTCAATCCAGATAATATTTTCAAAAAGTATTGGAAATCATTATGTTGTTTGGTTCATACGGTGTTCTTTTTGTCCAGCACTGATTATGGTCTTTGAACTTTCCCATGGAAGCCATTTGTTGCCAAGTTTCTTTCTTCTTGTTGGATCAGGAATACTAACCTTAACTTGGAAATGTGAGACCTTCAGTGCTCTAAATGTTGTTCTAGGTTTTTGTGTGTTCTCCTAGATTAGTAGTTAATTCACTATTGGAGTAAATTTAGCAGATCTGCCATGTTTTGGATGATTCTCCACTGTGTGGATATGGAATATAACTGTGATTCATTGAAGTCCCAAAGTGCATCCTGCTTTAAATATCTCCACACCGTTGTCCCTGGCCTGTCTGCTGTCTTCCTTGGTCTTGATGATGCTGTTGGTTCCCTAATGTTCTGTAACAAACCTTTTGGTCTTCACAGAACAGCTACATTTCAGCTGAGCTTAAATCACACATGGGTGGAAGGGTGGCTTTAATAATCGACTTACTTCTCAAGGCGATTGCTTGCAATGGGTTTTATTTAGGGTGTTAGAAGGGACTCAATACATATGTAGTGTGGGAAACATCAACAGATATGTGTAGTATACCACAATGTACATGTTGACAAGCTTTTATGTTTGTTTTAGAGACGGGGAGCGAGAACTTTGATAAATTCCTCAATCTACTGGGTGATACTGTTACACTGCAGGGATGGGCAGGCTATCGCGGAGGGCTCGACACCAAGAGTAAGAAAAGACCTGCGGCGCCGTGTTGAATCGAAATCAGTTTACACAAAAGAGATGTAAAAAGATGGGGTTTTGTTTTTCACCTGTATGTGGTTCGATTTCTGTTTTGTTTCTCTAGATGACACTACAGGACTTCAGTCCATCTACACGGTGTATCAAGGGCATGAGCTCATGTTCCACGTCTCCACCATGTTACCCTACTCTAAAGAGAACAAGCAGCAGGTCTGTGTCTGCATGTGTGTAAAGGAGAACCTTCAAATGTGTAACACATCTTTGTTATTTCAGTAAAGAAAATAAAACTGCTCTGAGAGGAAGCTAGGACAATGACGGCTTCTAAATACTGCAGCTTTAAACAGAGAATAAGAGAAGAAGAAAAAACGTATTTCTTTTATGTAATGCCAATGTATTTGATGTAAAAGAGTAGCTGGCTCGCAGATCTGACACTTAATTAGATTTTGTTTAAAGAGCAGACACTCTGACGGTCAGTAATAGGGAACAGTCTGTGCTCATCCTGGGGGTTGCTGTAGTGCTGCATGATTCTTCTCCATCTCACAGAAAGGAGCTGCAGATCAACTGTACCCCACCAGGATATTTCACCTCACCCTGTGAAGTTGTGTTTTGTTTTCTTTCCATCCACCTGGATATTATTTTATGGTCTGGAGTTAGTCATGGAGTTTGTTGAGGGTACTGATACAAGACTAGGGACTAGGAGGTGTAAGGTTTGCTGTTTGATTTAAAAAAGGGGACCATAGGTTCCCAGGTTTGATATTGAGATATATTTTGTACAACTAAAAATTTTTTTCAAATTAGTTCTTTCAAATAAAAAAGAAAAGTGTACCTAAAAAATGCAAATGATTTAGGCTCAAGGGGAAATTTCATTTGCAAATTGCTGCAATTGCGTTGGGTTGACTTGATAAAATACAGAACAGGAACTGTTTTATTAATTAGTTTTCATTGTGTATGTTCTACATGACATTAAATGTTATTATTCTGTTGCTTAGTGTCACTTTTCATCGGTTCTCTTTTTTTTGTTTACTTTTACCTATGTCTTCTTTTGTGATTGCACTTTTGTTAACTTCTCCTTTATCATCTCATTTTGTGATAATAGCTTTCTCTAACTCACATTATATTTTTACGTTTATACCAGTGGCCTTCCAAATTTTTGGCCCCATCTGACTTTGTCCGTTTCTTCGTGCCAGTGTGCTCTTTTAATTTAGCTACAGAACTTTTGAAAATGGCACAAGCTCCTTCAGATTGGATATGTGAAGAGCAATTTTTCAAGTCTTGCAGCAGATTCCTAAGTGGATTTAGGTCAGGCCTCTGGTTGGGCCATTTTAATACATTTCTAATTTTTGATCCAAAACATTCCATTGTTGTCCTGACTGTATGTTTAGGGATGTTGTCTTGCTGGAAAGTGACTCTTCACCCAGTGTCTAATTTTTTGCAGCTTCTGACAGTCTTTTTCAGTATTGCCTTGTACATACCTAATTCATCTTCACTTAACCATCTCTGAAAAAAACATCTCTCCAGCATGATGGTGACACCACCATGTTTCAACATTGCGATGGTGTAGTCAGGGTGTAGTGTTCATTTTTCTCTTCACAGCATTTTGCATTTGACTTCTGCAGCAACTGGTGGCTCTGGATTTTATTAAAGGCTATCAGAGTAAAAGGGGTGAATACGAATGCATGCTACCTGTTTCAGAATTATGTATTTAAAAAAAAAGCTAAAGGTCATATATCATTGTACTTTTGAATTATTGCCTACTTTGTGTTGATTGATCGCAAAAAAAATCCTATAAAATACAGTAAGGCTCATGGCTGTGTCATGACAAGATGTCAAAAAGTTTTAGCAGTATGAATACTTTTCCCATGCACTGTAAAGCTCATAAACACAGAGAAATACCATTTAACAAAGAAGTGCATCAGGGCTCTTTGCTTAGGCTGCTGTCTCTTGTCTTTCTGTGTCTGAAAGGTGGAGAGGAAGAGGCACATTGGAAACGACATTGTTACCATAGTATTTCAGGAGGGGGACGACGCGTCGTCGTCCTTCAAACCATCTATGATCCGATCACACTTCACCCGTATCCTTCACACAGATAACGAACGTCAAACAGATTAAGTGGTGAGCTCCTTGAGCGCTGCTCACTGGAGTCTCTGAAGTGAAAAGCAGAACACTGAAATGATCTGTTAATTCAACATGCCACCTTCATTATTTTGTTTTCCTTTACATTTTGTTTGCAGATATTTTTGCATTAGTCAGGTATAATAGCCAGAATGACAGTTACAGGTGAGTTGCTTCAATTCTTACAGTTTGTTTGTTTTTATATTAAGCTGAATTTGTTTTATTTTCTTTTGTAATATTTCACAAACCTGCTCTTCGCCACAGGTTGAAGATTTTCTCGGAGGAGAGCGTTCCGCTGTTTGGACCCCCTCTACCATCTCCGCCTGTATTTACTGACCATCACGAATTCAGGGACTTTTTACTAGTCAAATGTATGAAAACAATAAAGCACAGATAGGCTTACATCAGATATGATATTGAGGTCCAAATTAATGTGTTTCTAATACTCTGATCCTCCCTCATCTCATTCAGTAATCAATGGAGAGAAAGCCACACTGGAGACGCCAACGTTTGCCCAGAAACGTCAGCGGACCCTTGACATGTTGATCCGCTCGCTCTACCAAGACCTCATGCCTGACCTCCACAAGGTAACCCAGCATTTCTGACCATAAGCCCTGTAGAGAAAACTGGATTGGCATAATTTTTTGGCTTCCCAAGGCATCTTTTCTTCAGTCCTCCAGTCACCGCGGGCACCAGCAGCGACTGTAACCACTGCTGAGCTGTGTTCTGCTATGTCTATCTGCAGCCCCCAGTCTGTCTCCGCATACTGCACCACACCGACTGGATACCACTGCAATGCTGACTTTCTCAGCAGGGCTCCCTCTCCTCATATCACTTTTGTTCTTATTTCTCTTGGGTTTTTTCCACTCCTTTCCTCTCCCCGTTGCCCCTAACACGACTCGGTTCAAACTGTGTTTTCACTCCTGCTGCTCGACACCTCCTGAGGGTTAGTCTCTAAGACACCTTTTTTTCCCCTTTTTCTTTCCCTGTGTGTGCCATATTTTATGTGTTCCACGTTTAGGTTCCCTTTTCTCCCCAGAACATGTTAAACCGGAGGTCTTTCAGCGACGTGCTGCCTGAGTCTCCGAAGTCGGCACGTAAGAAGGAGGAGGCCCGGCAGGCTGAATTTGTCAGAATAGGGCAGGTAAAATTCCAAACACATTGTATGCAAGTGTTTTGCACTGAAATCACCTCTATGGCAACACTGCCACAAATTCAACAGCAAACTGTTAGTGGTATCATAAAAAAGCAGAAGTGATTGGGAACAACAGCAACTTAAGCACTAAATGGTTAAGCAGATCCTCAGGAATATAGTATTTAGAGGTCACCAGATTCCTGCAGAATCATTCGCAACAGAACACCAAGCTTTATGTGGCCTTCAAATTTGATGAAGAACAGATAATCGAGAGCATCATGGCATGTGTTATCTTTTCATACTTAGGGGCAATAATAGTTCCAGTCAAATGATGGCACCAAACACACAAGGCATTAAAGAAGGCTGCCACTGGACACCAGAGCAGTGGAAACATGTTCTGTAGAGTGACGAAGCATTTGAAATCTCTTTAATTCTGGTATTTTTTGGCTGTGAAAGAAAAGGTTTTCACACCCACTTTGAGCAGAAGATTATTTCATCTAATAATCACCTGAGATTTATTTAGCTTCTTCTCAAGGCCCATTTAGACATTGTCCATATAAAAAACAAACTTGTATTAAAATAAGAACTTGAAAAATAGATAAAACAGCAATACAATCATGACAATAATAAATGTTTTTTCAGAAGATCAACAAAAACAAAATTGAGTTTTTTGGAGATGTAGAGGTTACGGTATTTTGTGTTTCGTTTCTGACAATATGGATGTACAGGTGAAAGTAGAAACATTTGAATATCGTGCTAAAGTTCATTTATTTCAGTAATTCAACTTAAAAGGTAAAACTAAAATACGATATAGGCTTATTACATGCAAAGCGATATATTTCAAGCCTTTATCTGTTATAATTTTGATGGTTATGCCTTACAGCCTATGAAAACCCCAAATTCAAAATCTCAGAAAATTAGAACAATACATGAAATGAATAAAACATGGATTTTAAATAGAGAAATGTCAGGCCTCTGAAAAATATAATTATGCATATATACTCAGTATGTTTTGGGCCCCTTTTGCATCAATTACTGCCTCTATGTGGCATGGCATGGATGCTATCAGCCTGTGGCACTGCAGAGGTGTTATGGAAGACCAGGATGCTTCAATAGCAGCCTTCAGCTCTTCTGCATTGTTCGGTCTCATGTCTCTTATCTTTCTCTTGGCAATGCCCTATAGATTCTCTATGGGGTTCAGGTCAGGCGAGTTTGCTGGCCAATCAAGTACAGTAATCCAATGGTCATTGAACCAGGTTTTGGTACATATGGCAGTGTGGGCAGGTGCCAAGTCCTGCTGGAAAAGGAAGTCAGCATCTCCATAAAGCTCATCTGCAGAAGGAAGGATGAAGTGCTCCAAAATGTCCTGGTAGATGGCTGTGTTGACTCTGCACTTCATAAAGCACAGTGGACCAACACCAGCAGATGGCATGGCTCCCCAAATCAACTTAGACGGTGGAAACTTCACACTGGACTTCAAGGATCTTGGATTGTGTGCCTCTCCATTCTTCCTCCAGACTCTGGAACCTTGGTTTCCAAGTGAGATACAAAATTTGCTGTTCTTTTTTTGTCTTTAGCCCAGTTAAGACACTTCTGTTTGTTATTCGGGAGCGGCTTGACAAGAGGAGTACTACATTTGAAGCCCATGTCCAGGATCCGTCTGTGTGGGATGCCTCACGATGCACTAACTCCAGCCTCAGTCCACTCCTTGTGAAGGTCCCCCAACACTTTTGAATGGCCTTTTCCTGACGATATCTCCAGGCTTCCGTCATCCCTGCTGCTTGTGCACCTTTTTCTTTCACACTTTTCCCATCCACATAACTTTCTATTAATGTGCTTTGATACAGCGCTTTGGGAGCATCCAACTTCTTTTGCAATGACCTTTTGAGGCTTTCCCTGCTTATAGAGGGTGTCAATGATGGTTTTCTGCATAACTGTCAGGTCAGCAGTCTTCCCCATGATTGGGATTCTTACTGAACCAGACAGAGAGACAATTTAAAGGCTCAGGAACCCTTTGTAGGTGTTTTGGATTAATTAGATGATTAGAGTGTGACACTTTGAGCCTAAAATATTGAACCTTTTCACAATATTCTAATTCTGTAAGATTTTGAATTTGGGGGGCTTGAAATATCTCACTTTGCATGTAAAGTGAGTCTATATCATAAATTAGTTTCACTTTTTGAGTTGAATTATTGAAATAAATGAACTTTTGCACAGTATTCTAATTGTTACTCTACCTGCTGCATCTGAATTGTTCATCAGTTCACCAGTTAAATTCATACTTACAATGTGAAGCTGTGATTCTTAACATACATAAAAAAATTAAATCATCACACCACCACCCCCCCAAGTGTTTTTCTTTAAAATCCAAAACCATCTCCAGTGACAACCTTTGCCCAAGTTCAGTCCTCTAGACCTACTATCCTGCTACTTTAAGCTGCATCAAATCTCAAACACACCTGATTCAAATGAATGGCTCGTTACCAAGCCGTTGCAGAGCTGAATGACTGAATGCTGATGAAGGAATTTATAGACATTTGATTCAGGTGTGTTGGAGAAGTGACGTATTGAGAAGCTGCAGAATAGTAGCTCTTGAGGATTGGGGTTGGACACCCCTTCTATAGAGGAAACAAAAAGTAGTGCAACAGGCAGTTCACAGCTGACCAAAAGACGACAAGAATCTGAAAAACAATAGAGGTTAGTAAATGAAAGCTTGTGTGAGGGAGCAGTGAGACAAACCAAATACACAACTTACAAAGCATAAAGTGTCACAATAGTTGCATTAGTATGAAAGACTGTTTTTTTGTTGTTGTTACTATTAAAGTAGCTCGTACCTCTCACGCAGTCATATTAAAATTAGTCCAAACAATTGTCGCTTTCATTGAACCATTGTCTAAAGGTGTAATCATAACTTTCTCTCTACCCATGATTTTCATGGTTTCTGTATTTTTTCCCCCACTTACTGAGGCAGTTATGTGTGATTTATTTATTTTTTTTGCTTGGTGTTACACTTAAGGCATCCCTTTGATTAATGTGTTTAAACAGCCTTACAGTTGGCAGAAAAAGAAATCCCAAACTACAATCCAAACCATTAACCCCACAAGCAGTCTGTGCAAAGTATTTTGCTCATCATTCTGCCTGTCGCTCACCGTGATACTGACAAGTTAACGACGTTTTTTAGGTGAACCCTTAAAGTGCTGTTACCTTGAAGAGGTTGTACTCTCTCCGTTTGCCAACCACTTGAATGTCTTTTACCCTGATGGGTTTTTTTGCTGCTGAGAAACAGAAAACCTGAGTATCTAGACATTGTTCTGTAAAGCATAAAAATGAAAGTGAGAAATATCTCATGGAATGAATATTATTTGTTTTAGGTGTTTAACGAATGATTGGACCCCATAGTGAGCTGCTAAGCCTTTGTATAGTTGGTTGGTATTTATTCCATCATCTCCAAATTGCCTATTTATGGAGAAATGTGAATGCTTTTGGCTACTTCTTCTTGTGCTGCTTAAATTGACAATGGTTAATCTAGTCTAAGGGTGAATGCTAGAACAGATGTGCATTTCTACACAATTTCGTTTAGGGGTGTCAGGCTAAGGAGGGCAGAATGCAAATGCACTGAACACTTTTTAGATTCTTACTGGTAAAAGAAAATAACTGAACGTTTTCAATCCCTTTTACTCCTGGTCTCTGGCATAAAATAAAAAAATAACATACACTAATTTGTGATTGTACCATGACCAAATTTGAAGAGGCTCCAGGAGTAAAAGTATGTTTGCATTAATTCACTCTTAACTGTGTACATTTTATTATGGTTTCACCTTATTTTTTTAAAACACTAAAACATGTGGAAGAAAATGTGGAAACATTAGACCAGATAAATAAGTAAATACAGAATGTATGTGGGTTTAATCAGATGTTCTCTCTTGTCCAGGCTCTAAAGCTGAAGACCATCGTGAGAGGAGATGCACCAACAAGCCTTGTTACCACAGGCCTGTGCAGAAAAGAGGTGACACGGAAACATAGACGATACACACAGTCATGAGATTCTGTAATTAATAACATCAAAACAGTCAGCAGAGCCAAACAGGGTACTAATGATACTGTATGTTTGTTTTTGTTTTTTTGTTTCTACCAGAAGCTATCTACGTTTATGTTTAACAAAATTATCACTAATCTACAGGTGTAATTTATGCTGTTTAAGTATTTTAGATTTTTTAGAATGAGCAAATGTATGTCTATTTGCTAAATGCCAGAAGCATTGTAAAACAAGTGTTATTTCTTTTGAGTCAAACGTTTGCTTTAGTTCTTGGTAAAAGTGCAATCTTTGCACTTTATTGCTTGGGTCAAACACTTTGTTTCTCCACAAGCTATTCACAGTAGTTTACTGTCATTTTGGTTCATTCCTCCTAACAGCACTGACTCAGGTTTGTAGGCATCCTTGCTCACCCACACCTTTTTAAATCTGCCCACACATTTATCATGGACTGGCTCAGGACTTTGTGATGTACACTCCAGAACATTGACGTTGTTGTTGTTGTTGTTGTTAAACCAATTTGTAACTAATTTACCAGTATGCATGGGCCCAAAGGCTATATGAAAGACCATTTGTGCCCAACCATGAAATTATTTGGTTGAGATGTTTCTTTAATGTTTCCACATAATGTTCTTTCCACATAATTCCATTTATTTTGGAAAACGTAGCCAGATAACACGATGCTGCCACTCCCATCAAAGTTGGGATTATGTCCTTAGTCTTCTGTCTTTTTCTTAACATTGAAATGATGGCAAGCATCTTACTTTTAGTTTCTTTCAGAAACTAAACTACCTATTCATCTGATTTCATCTGTAACTTAGGTTATCTTATTCTTGCTTATTTGTTTTTGTGTATTTCAATTATTTAAACCTGTTCTCCCAATACTGCAGCCATGGGAATCTCAGTCTTTCTGCAGCACGTTCCCCTATGAGATCATATGTGCTGACTCGTGGGGTCAGTCTCTGCTGGTGGCCACTGACACAGCAGGGGTCTTTATGCTGGATGGTGAGGGAATTATCATTGGTCTTTCTCAAAAAGCTACCCAATCACCAGCACAATGTCAAGCTACAGATGATGACAAAATTGATGCTGTCCATGTTTCAGGCCCTGATCCAGCGTTGCCTGGTGCTGGTGAGTGACATTCAGTCAATAACTCTGTCCCTTCCACACCTGGGATGTATTTTACTCTCCTCATTTGATGATGGGATTGCTGTTTTGTATTTCAGAGACACCGACGCTTCCTCCAGTACAGGTGTTTGACAAAACCATGGCAGTGAAGCAGATGCACATTCTAGAGCCTCAGGACCTACTGATTACCCGAGCAGACAAAGGTAGACTTGAAAGAAAGACTGATATTGATGTTTAATACTTCCTCCCTGCACATCAGAGAAAGATTTCCTTTTTTATATACTTTTTTTTTATATATTTTTTTTTTATTGTCAGTTTTAGTAAAGAAAGTAAAGGAAAACATACATTAAAAAAAAAAACTTGACACAAACAATGACGTGTCGAAATGCAGTACCGTACACGAAGAGAGACTTAATGTAGTGACCAAATTGAATGTCCACTCGAGTATGTCATTATAAATATCCACTTGTGTGCATCAGATACGTCTGTATCAGGGTAGGTGCTCATTACATAATACAATAATATGATAAAAAATAATAGTAATACAAAATAAAATTAAGTAAAAAAATATTTAGAAAAAGATAAACAAACAAGCTTAAAGAAAATAAATTAAAAGACTTGACACAAACCATGACAAATCTGAACAGTTTACACAAAGAGGCTTAATAAAACATCAAAGTTAATGTCCACTTGAATGCATCAAATATGTCAGAATAGATATTATTTAAGGGGGCCAACTACAGTTCCAAGCGCTCCATGATAGGTCTCCATACACCAGAGAATTTCTGTAAGTTGCCGGATATCTCGTATCTCAGTTTTTCAATGTGAAGAATTCCTACCAGCTCCCTCAGCCAGGCTTCAAATTTAGGAGGTGAATCAGAGTTCCACATTTTCAAAATGCATCTCTTTGCTATGACCATACCATAAGCCACCACTGTAGTAACATTTCGACCCATGTTCTCCAAGGTGTTAGAGATACCAAATAAAGCGGTTTCAGGATCAGGGTCCAGGTTTACTTTAAGTGCATGGGAGTACCATCTGAAAATCGCACACCAAAAGTTCTGAATCTCAGGACATAGCCAAAATTGGTGTGCAAGTGTGCTGTTTGACATCTTGCACCTTTCACATAGGGGAGAAGTTTGGGGGAAGATTTTATGCAGTTTAATCTTTGAATAGTGTAACCTGTGTATGACCTTGAATTGAATCAGTTGTAACCTAGCGTTAACTGAGCAATGGTGAATGTCACTTAGAGCTTGTTTCCATATTTCGTCTTGAATTGTGATGTTAAGATCGGCCTCCCACATTTGTTTAAATTTGACAGCAGGGTGTGCGAGTTTGTTAGAGAAAGTACGAACCAATTTTGAAATCAAACCTTGCGCTTCTGGTGGGCCAAGTAAGAGCTTGAAAATAGCACTCTCTTCCGGCAAGATGTCCGGTGATGAAATGTTTTGTCTTATGTAATGACGTAACTGCAAGTATCTAAAGAAGTCAGATTTGGGCAGGTCATATTTTTTTTGTAATAGTTCAAATGAACTCAAGTGTTTATTAATATAGACATCTTTTATGGACTCCATTCCTTTCCTCCTCCACTCTTTGAAAACTGCATCTGTACTTGAGGGAGGAAAGGCATGGTTATGCCATATAGGGGCGTGCACTGATGTCTTTGGAAGATCACAAAATTTTCTGATCTGCATCCAAATTTTTTGAGCGTTAGATATTATGTAATGCTCTCCCTTTTTTATGTACTTTTTCATCCTCTCATTGATTCGGCTATTTGCAGCACATGCTTAGTCTCATTATCCTCTAAATTAATCTCTGTCATCTCTCTTGTTAAAAACATGCCCAACCTTTCTACCTGAGCTGGTCCAAAGTACCATTGAGTTCATGCTGAGATCTAAGGAAGTTGACCTATAGAAAGCTTAAACTCTGTGAGGGGTCTGGTCTGGTCTTGCTGGAGGACACCTGTGAGGATAGAGTGCAGGAAAGGAGTAAAAGATCCGATCCCTTAACCTTAAAAAGAAGAACATACAGTTCTGTGCAAAAGTTTTAGGCAAGTGTGAAAAAATGCTGTAAACAAAAAATGTTTTTAGAAATGGAAGTGTTGATCATTTATGTTCATCAATCAACAAAAAGCAGTGAATGAACGAAATAGAAATCTAAATCAAATCAAATCAATTTTGAAGGAACTCGGCTGGCAGGTTGTTCCAAACATCTTGGAGAACTAACCACAGATCTTCTGTGGATGTAGGCTTCCTCACATCCTTCTCTCTCTTCATGTAATCCCAGACACACTATGAGTTAGAGATCAGGGCTCTGTGGGGGCCATATTATCACTTCCAGGACTTCCTGTTCTTCTTTACGCTGAAGATAGTTCTTAATGACTTTGGCTGTATGTTTGGGGTTGTTGTCCTGCTGCAGAATAAAGTTTCCTTGGCCGACCACTGCGTCTACGATCCTCAACCTTATTTGTGTCTTTGTTCTTCTTCAAAGGAGCTTGAACAGCACATCTCAAAACCCCAGTCTGCTTTGAAATCTTTGTCTGGTAGAGAAATTGCTGATGCAGTATAACTACCTTGTGTCTTGTTGCTGTGCTCAATCTTGCCATGACATGAAACTATCTTCCACAACCTCATCTTTATAGCAAAGTTTGGCTGTTCCTCATCCAACTCAGTTCAGTTCCATCTTCCATTGAGAAATAGCAATATGATTTCTTATATTTGCTTCAGCTCGATGTTTACCATGCAGATGATTAGTTATTGCTAACATTGACAAGCAGGGTTGACTTGGGTTTGACTGTGATTGTGTATTATCGGTGCAAACAATTTTTTCATAACCCACGAGTCCTAAGTAGAGTAGGTGGTAATGTATGCTGGTGGGGAGATGTCAAAAATGGTGTAAATTAAAAAGAAAAAACAAATAACCTTCTTGCAAAACAAACCTTCTTTTGTTTCCAGGAAAGGATGCTCGGCTTTACGTGTTCAGGCTGGGCGGGATCAAGAGAGGCATGGAGGAACGGCAGCTCGTCAGAAGCAAGTGTGACTCCAGGGAGAACAAACTGGAGAAAACTAAAGGTAAACAGACTGCTGGACAGACTGCAAACTGATCCCTTCTACACTCAAACGAAATTTCCTGTGAGCTCCATACACTGGTGTTGGATCATGTAGGCTTCTAGTCTTGTAAAACAATAGATGCCCATATGTACAATGAGGGACAATTAACCTTCCTTTTAATATCACTGATTAAAATGAAATGGGAGGAACGCTCTTCTTGCCAATACTAAGTACATTCTATTGGTTGATGCATTTATAGACTAAAAATGGTGGGAATTTTAGTTTTGATACTTTTATTTAATGGAGGGGGACAATTACATTTATCTGTTTACCACCTTCCAATCACTGATTTGAGAATAAAAGACTAAAATGGCTGCACAGTGGCGCAGTTGGTAGCACTGTTGCCTTGCACCAAGAAGGCCCGGGTTGAATCCCGGTCTGGGGTCTTTCTGCATGGAGTTTGCATGTTCTCCCTGTGCATGCGGGTACTCCAAAAACATGACTGTTAGGTTAATTGGTCTCTCTAAAAAAAACATTGCCCTTAGGTATGAGTGTGTGCGTGCATGGACTTGTCCAGGGTGTACCCTGATGGAAGAATAAAATGGGAAAATATTATATCACAGATTGAAGCTTGATCAGAGTTTATGGAAACATGAAGAAACTTCCTACTACTATTAAACTAAGCAAGGCAATTCAATGTGCTTTACATAACATAAAACTAGTGTTTTTCAGAGATTTTACGAGATTATTTTGTCATTCGATTTATCTGTCATTTATCTCATACATTTTTGACTAAATTGTCAGTGAAAGCCTCAATGGTAAGGGACTCTCATATTCCTTGATATCAAATCACCAATATTTTAAAATAACAAAATGTGGCGTAATGTTAGCTTGTATAACTTTTTTGTTGATTGATGATCTCTACTTTGGTGACTTACTGCCACATACTGGACTGTCCATGTATAAACCTCTTCCACAGTCCCTCGCAGTAGTTCTTCTGTATTGGGGTCCAGCAGTTTTATGGAGCCAGTTGTTTGAACCCAGCCTTGATGTTTCTGTCATGAAAACAGAAAAAAGATCTTATTTTAAGCTAGAGCTGTACAGTATATCCAATTGCATTCATCACCAGTAGATTGCAGTATTGCAATCATGAAGGACTGCCTGGACACAATTTGATAGGACGCTGTTTTTTGCATTTTCCTTATTTCACACTCTGCATTTCAATAATATATTTTAGCCAGTTGGATAGACCCTTTATACCCATATCTGATGTATAGATTTTAGTGGCTGAGATACTGAACCTCTCAGAAGAATGAAAAAAAGAAAGTGTGTTAATCGCAATTTTCAGCCATAATATCACTGACATATTTTCCTGATATTATTCAGCCTTGTTTGAAGCCATTCTCATTGCAAAGTAAGACAAAACTATTATCTTCTTTTTGCAGTATAGTCTGTAAATTCAAAACATACTTCCTGCCCCTAGCTAATTTTGCAATTGGTATTTTTTGCCAATAACTGAGGTAAATCCATGGCAAACAGTTTAAATAAGTTTTAATGACATCTGATAACTTAAGATCTACTAATCCACAACTTGGACCTAGGTAATGTGTGTACAGTAACACTAAGACTAAAATGTGGAATGTAACTCATATCTCCTCCCCTCCGTCTCTTCTTTGGGCCAGGTTGTCATTTGTATTCTATCAACACCCACCACGGCTCCGAGCTGAGAATAGTAGCAGCCATCAGAACCAAACTCCTCCTAATTACCAGGAAGCATCCGCGTTTTAGTGCTGTCGCCACAGGAGCAGACTCTCCAGTGGAGGAGTTTCAGTATATACGGGTATGACGGTCGCAACATGCAGACACGTACAGAGAAAAGTATATATATCTATATATTTTTATCAGTAAATATTATTTTGTATGAATATTAATATATGCAAATAATGTGTGAAACCATAGTGTGACATGCTGTGATTTATTAATGTGAACACTTTTTTTTTTAAGTGTAGATGTTTTATCTTAAATTCTCCATAATAGATAAATGAAATATTTCCTAATAATTTTTATATATCAGAATAAAATACTTCCTATATTTTTATACTATATATATATATATATATATATATATATATATATATATATATATATATATATATATATACACACACATTTTCAGTCTGAAGCTTACATGCAGTCATCATAAGCATGAATGTTAGTAATTTTAGACTGTGCTTCATTTTACCTTTTTCTAGGATTGTATTATACAACATCGAACTTCAAGGATGATTAAAAGCAAAAATTTCAGCCACAAGCTTGAGTTACATGCAGAGTTTCTCTACAGTGGATCAAAATTATACATAGATGCAAATATATATGTACACCCTCTGATATTTAGTTACATGCCCTTAGTCGTTAGTGAGCGGCAGATAAGTATGGTCACTAACTGTTCGTTCGGATTGGGTGTCAAAGCTAGTTTAAAAGCTTAATGTTAGGCTGTTTATCCATTCCTGAACCAGTTTTGATGTGTATTTGTCCAGTAAGAATACCCAAAGCTCACATCAGGCCTAAACTGACATCCCAATGCAAATAGACTGACAAGGAAATGCAGACCAACCCAGTAACTACTAAGACTTGAGCCTTTCACAAACTTTAGCATACTAAAATAACAGGGTCACTGTTTACAGTGAAGCAAGTTTAACATTACCATTGACTGAGAGGGTTCGGACCCAGCTTCAAAATGGTGCGCCTTCAAGCTCAACAGAGATCTGTAGCTGCCCACATAGACAGGCCAAATTCTGTATTGAGGAAAGTGTTATGGTCTGATAAGACGACAACTGTGCTATTTGCCCACAATGACATAACAGATGTCTGAAGATGTGTCCTTGTGAGGCTTTAAAACGTAAGAATACTGTACGAATTGTCAAACATGGTAGCATCATGCTGAGGATTTGTTTTAAGGCCACTGGTATTGGTGCATCACATGTTTGCAGTGGTGAAATTCAAATTTTACAGTGGATAAAGCAGGCTAACACTGAGCTTCTGGAATGACTTGATCTCAATGCCAAGGTAAATATATAGACTATAGGTAAAAGTCGTGTCTGTGGCAGGACACCAAAAAATTTCAAATGAGCTTTACAATTTGTGTTCTATAGAGTGTTCAAATATGTAAATCAGAATGATCGCTGAATTTTCTTGTCATGTCCGAAAAAAGTGTTTAGTTGCTCTATAACTTGCTCAAGAACATCTAAGCAAATACAGTGTGACTGCAGCATATACGAGTCTCTATTTATAATTTTCACACTGTGTGGATTAAAATAAACCCAAGTGAAATTCAAGCTTGTGAAATCCATTCTTATTTTATCTAATTCAGTGAAGTATTATTGTCTTATTTTTCCGGCGTTAAAAAGGATTCGTTTAAAAACATAACTAAAAGCCACAAATCAATACGACCCTCGAGCCGATAATTAGTCTATGTAAATGTCTCATCGTGTTTTATAACCACAACATCTAACCTTAAAAAAAGAAAGGCTTCATAACACAAGTTATATTCTGAGAGTCTGTATATTGGATGACATGTTCCAGAAACCTTAGAGGGGGTTTACAGTGAAATATAAGAAGTGATGAGATTAACGAGCTCCACCCACAGGAAATCTGTCTATGTGACCCGCCTGTGGTGATGGCACTGGTAGACGGTCCGACGGGGGAAAATGACAACATGATATGCGTGGCCTACAAACACCAGTTTGACCTGATCAATGAGAGCACTGGGGATGCCTATCGACTTCATCATGTAGACGCCAACAGGGTGAGAAATATGTGCACATGCATAGTGTCAATCAAATCTTGTTTTTCCTTTTATGCCTCTTTGCGATTTTTTTGAAAGGCGAGTGTGAGGAGGTCAACTAATTTATTTACCTGCACATGTAAATCAACAAAGGGTTATTATTGGGCAGCTAATAAAGGTCTAATGATGCTCCAGACTTGAATTTAACTGAATATATAGCAATCTGAAGGTAATGCACTGTAGATCTTTTATATTCCTTTAAGACAGTGTGACCTGACGTTATTCTTTCAGAGACCTTCTGTCACATTCAACCTTTTGTACTTGTACCAGATGTTCAACTGATTTCTGTGAAGTGACTTGCTTTCTTTGCCTGCAGGTAAACTTTGTAGCAGCCATTGATGTGTATGAAGACGGCGAGGCAGGCCTCCTCTTGTGTTACAACTGTGAGTCCCCCCCCTTGACTTTTCACATTTTAGATGCTCTGTGATTCAGGTCAAAGCTGGACTGTATTGTTTTTCCCGCTGCAACTAGAAAAGGAAACATCCACCTTGCTGCAGAAGTGTCCATGAGCCCTAAACCACTGTTTGTCACGTTACAACCACAAAATAAAATACATTTCATGTGTTGTTATCGGAAAAGCACCCCCAGGTTACTTTGTTGCACTGTATGTTATTTAGGGGTATCAGAGTAAAGGGGGCTAAATACAAATGCAAGTGATGCTTTTTGGATTATTTATTGCCAAGAAGTCTGAAAGTTGTGGACAGTTTTCTCTCTACTTAGCTCCATTTTTTTCAGTAACCCCAACTGTTTTTATGTTTACCTTGAACAAAAAAAACTGTTAAACTTTATTGAGTAAGGCAAGTCAAGACAAGACAATTTTATTTGTATAGCACACTTTCAACAACAAGGTAATTTAAGGTGCTTTACATGATTAGGGGATAAAGTAAAAACGGCAATACAGTATAAAACACACACAGAGCATATTACACATAAAAACATTACTCAAAAGCAGACATGAGTAATAGTACACTTTTCATTTCTGTGGCAGTTTTAAAGTACAGAAAAAAAAACTTAATTTAAGATTTGCACCTGTTTCTTCCTCCAGATATTTGTTACTATAAGAAAGTTTGCCCATTTAACGGCTCCACACCGATGATCCAGTCCAACACCTCTGATTTCCACTTCAGCTGGAACCAGATGCCCAATGCTATTGGTAGGTAGCTCCCCACCCTGGTCACCATGGAAACACCATGTGTGACCAGAAGCGTCCTGCTGACATATCAGATTATGTGCATGTGTTTTTGTTTGCGCCTGTGATTGTGGATGCTATTGAGAAGGTGATGATTCTGAATTCACTCCCCTGACCCTGTATAGTAAACACAATGCTGCCTCTCTGATCTGTCATGTGACAACCTATTATTATTATTATTATTATTATTAAGGTGTACAAATACAGTAAATAAAGTAATAAAAGATCAGATTTGGTGATTTGATGTCCTTATCTTATGTTTACAGTTTGCGCTTTTCCTTATATCCTCGCCTTCACAACGGATTCCATTGAGATCCGACTGGTGGTCAACGGAAACCTTGTGTACACAGCAGTGGTGCCAGAGCTGCAGCTGGCTGCCTCAAGGGTCAGTATGATTAGATGCAATTACACTATCAGGGCAGGGCTTTTTTTTTTTTGAACCAGCGCGTGCTTGTTGCCCGGAGCCAAAAAATGTCTTACACATTTTCACTGTGACGCAGTTGGCTCTGTATTATTATTCTAATCATACCCAATATATTGGCTTAAAGATATTACCCAGTCTACTTTAAAAACAATTCCTTTGATGCAGAAGCAAATATTGTTTTAACAGGATGCATATCAACAGTTTGGGCAAAATGAGTATTCACGAAAACATAATATGGATGGATGGATGGATAAAACATAACAGAAAATATCCAACTAAATAATAAAAAACGATTTAGTTAGATTAAAAACATGCAACACCTAATCAGAGCTAACATAAAGGTTATAGTAAACTGAAATGTGCTGCTCATATGAGACACACGTTAACTGAAGTGGAGAGGCTTTTGTGTAGATGGATGCAAACATGTGCTTTGGAACAAGACAGCTGCTGATTAAAATACAACACAGATCTCAGTAGGCACAATGTAGACCTAAAATTGTATAACTAAACTGTATTTGAACCACACACAGGTGCAACTCAATAAATTTGAATATTGTCAAAAGCTAATTTATTTCTATGATTTGATTTTTTTTTTAAGTGAAACTCTTTTATCATATAGCTTTATTACATGCAGAGTCATATCTCTTAATTTTGATGACATCAGACCAATAAAAACTAATTTTCCTACAGAGACTAACCGTCGTTCCAGCAGACATTCACACCCTCATCAAGGAGGGTAAACCGCAAAATTGTAATTGCTAAAGAACCTGGCTGTTGTGATGTATGCAAGCATAATAATGGAAAGTTAATTGGAAGGAAAAAGTATGGTAGAAAAATATGTACAAGCCAACAGGGATAAACACAGCCTTGTCGGGATTCTGAATCAAGGTCTGTTCAGCAGTTTGCAAGAGATTCACAGATTCAGTGGCTGGAGTCAGTTTTTCAGGAGCCATCAAACCTACACATACCCAGGAGGATATAGGCTGCAACTAATGCATTCCCTGTATTAAGACACTTTAAACTAAGCACATTATTTACATGTAATACTTTCAATTGCCGAAAAACTGAATGTTTGTTTCATCAAATTGAACAGAAATACTTTAAATGCTGGAAGTAATTAAACTTTATTCTTTATTCTAACTATTCTTATGAAGATCCACCAGTAGATGAATTGGTTTCTCGTTTGTTCTCACTCATTTTAGAAACTAAGTGCTTATAATTTGTGAACCTGCTGTAAATCTAAATCCATTCTAATTTAATCAGGCATTTAAATGTTTGCAGTTGTTTAGAGTCAGTGTTTCAGCCTTGTCACTTCAATCAATCCTTGATATGCTTTGTCATAATATTGCAGAGAGCCAGCATGAAAGGGGGGAAAAAGCGCACCTGGCATCAAACACAAATCTCGGTCTCTTTTCTGTTTCCTTTTTTTTTCCCTCCTTCGTTTCATCTCCTGTCCCTGCCATCTCTATGCTGCTCCTTGCTTCTACTTTACTCTGTGTGCTTCTGTTTTTTCCGCCCACAGTCGGACATCTATTTTGTCTCGTCGGCGCCGGTGAGCTCAGCCTCCAACTGCAGTTCCAGAGACACCAGCTCTCAGAGCTCCCCCCAGACGCCCACAGGCTACGAGATGCCCGTATTCCCTTCGCCGCTGGGAGATGGTAAAACCCTGCACATAAAAAGCACCAGGGGGGGTGTTGTCTGAAAGGTGTTCAGTTGTCGGCAGATCTACGTATGTGACTTTGGGTGCCCTCATAGGCTTCAGTTTGACACTTGCATAAAGTTGTCTCTGCAGAATGACTCTTTAACACCACAGTCTATCTCCTCCAGTGTTAGGGTTAGTTGTACGCAACCTATTCCTGTGGAGGTCTCATCTCTCTTAGACTAATACCTCTTCTTCTTCTAACACTGTTTAAGACAAGACATGACTTTCATTAAAAAGTGCTCAATGTTGGCTAAAGATAGAGGTGCTGGGTAAACAAGTTTCTGTGGTTTCGAGTTTCTTTCTTTTGTTTGTGCGCTGCACCTTTGCACAAAGCCTGTTGCGAACCAACCCACTCGCGCCATTGCGACTCACAGTCAAAATCTGACGATGCAGCCAAATCCTGTAGGGTGCATGTATTTGTTTTAAATATAGATAAATACTAAATAAATAGCGCAACATTCATCTGATTATTTTTTTGCTTTTTAACTCCTCCCGGTTCATTTACCACGCACTGAAAAAATATAAAATGTGAACTTTTTCTCATTTTGTCAACAACCTAAAATGCTTGTTTTATTGGGACATTGTTATTAGTGGAAAATTGAAAACCGTGACATGCATACAGTATGTCTTCTGCCCCCTTTACCCCTAAATAAAATCAAGCCAATGACCTTGGGTCATCTAAGTTGTAATTAGAGTTTAGCTCTCTGTAATTTGATTTCAGTATAAATCTAGTTGTTGTGAAGGCTTCAGTAGTATGTTAAAGAACATTAGTGAACAAACAGGATCACAAAGACCAACACTGCAAAAAGCGATTTTCAAGAAAGTAAAAATCAATTGTTTATGGAAACTTTTATTTTTTTTATTTTTATGTATTGTCTTATTTTAAGAAATCTTTTCAAGAAAATTTTCACTTGTTCCATTGGCAGATTTTTCAGCTTATTAAAATCAAAAAGATCTTGTATTCATTTATTTTTACTTGTTCCTGGAGTAGCCTTTTTTTCCAGTGAAGGAACACATATAGACAGGTCCAGTCATTTTAGGACTAAGCGAGCAGCCTTATTCTGGACAGGCTGCAGCATTAATAAGATAACTCAGCACCTATTCCTCTCTCTGGGTGTGGCCCAGTGCACACAGCAACGGGCGCAAAGTCCTCATTTGAACACTGCTCTTTGCGACTGTTGTCATTTGTGCACACAATCTTAGTAATCACCCGCAAATCAGGAACAAACACTTGAGGCAAATTTTGTGCTTTTTATTTGGAATATTGATAAATCAGGCCCAGTGTGTATTAAAAAAACTCTAATTAAAGCTCCAGTGAATGATAGCCAAAGGTTGTCCGCTAATCACAGGGTAGTTCAACTCCTCAGAGACGCTACAGGAACTATTTCCTTAGTGGTTTCTGATAGCAGGCCAGCCTACTGGATGGTAGCTCTACCTCAATTTTGTAGTCAGAAAAGAGCCAACAGTGGATGGACGGACGGATTGACAGCTAGCAGACTATTTACTTACATTCCTCCTGCCATCATCCACAGCACTGATTTCAGGGTTTATTAGGGATCATTAGGACCCCTCCTTTGATTACCCTTATGAGCCCCTTTCTAGCCCACTTTTAAGCCCTAATTTATTCCATATTTCCTCATACACTCTCCCCTTTCCTCTACTCCTGACCGCTTACAGGCTGATACAGTTGTTTTCAATGCCGTGTCAGCCATCCTGAGCTGATGCACTGATGGATTAAGGAAGAGGTCGGCGCCTCGTTTGTTGGATTTTACATCTGTTAATGTTGGCGACTTGGACTGAGGACATGGGCAGAGAAACACAATTATTAAATGTGTTGTCTGCACCATTAAGCCTGAACCAGACTGAGGGAAGCAGTTATTTACAGGTCCCATTAAGGCTAACAGGAAGAAAGGTTTGACTGTTGCTGTTGCAATTAGCCGAGGGCAGGATTTATGCTCTTAGGCTGCTGCAGGTAATCAGTTCTCTCGGAGGGATTTTCATTTTCTGCCCTGTTGTTTCTAGTTTTGTTTGTTGTTCTGCACCACCCAGAGAACTAAGACTGTCCTAATGTGCGTGTGTGGGTGTGTGTGTTTCTGCACCTAAATATGTGTTACTGTGTGTGTTCAGTTTGTGTAACCCTCTTCTTCATTCCCGGTTCAGATTCAATACGGATCCCCTATGGTACCAAGCTTTCCCTGTACATGTCTAAGGATGCTGAAGGTACTGCAGGATTCTCATCCTGAGCTCATAAAAAACCCGCCATAAAGCTGCCCCACTAACACGCACACTTTCCCATAGTGTATCACCCTGTCTGCTCCAAGGCGGCATGTTGACTTGGACGTTGGTTGAATGTTAAGTGAACGTTATGTCTTCCCCATCCTCCCACCTCTCTTTCTGTCTCAACTAATTAAAGCATTAGCGTGAGAAGAGAATGAGAGGGCAAAAGAAGTGGTAGAGCGCAGAGTCAAAAGGGAAAGAGAGGCGATAATGTCAGTCAAAAAGGAGGATTTTATAATTACAGGCAGAAAAGAGGCGGAGACGCAGGAAAAGGTATGCAGGGGCACAGGGGGAGAGGGAGGGCTGGTTCTCATGCAGGAGGGGTGGGAGAAAGAGGCAGAGAGGGAAAGGAGAAGACACGTCTGTCGCAGCATGATTTACAGATTGCACTGTCGCCATGGAGACTTTTGTCAGCCCGCTCTTCGATCCAAAGTGGGAGTCCAAACAGCGGTGCCACAGTCTGATGTTGGGGATGAAGATGGGGTGAAAAAAGGGCTGCTGACAAAAATCTCAGACTCTCACTGCCTGCGCGCTCGCCGCATCTGCTCCGTGGGGAGGTTTTCATTTGATGTAATTGTATCAGCAATGAGAGCAAGATGCTGTTACAGAGGTGGCTGCCGGCCACCCTGAACCTCCACTGGAATGAACACACACCAAAGAACCTGCAGCCAAGCAGCTCAGGACAATTGGCCCATCAATTAGTAGTCATAACATCCCTAACATTTAAGGGCAACTCATTTGCTAGTGTGATGGAGAGCGGCACTCCCCCTGGTTCAGAAACTAATGCATGTGGAATATATTGATCCCTCTGATTATGTATTCCAAATAGCTGGATGCTTTTTTTTTCTATGTGACAGCGCAGCGATCTGTAGTGGCACTAACACAATGTACCCGTCAAAAATGAGTTGTGATCCTCTATTTTCTTCCATGGCTCTTTACTCCACTCTCCGCAGACTTACATTTCAGATGAAAGCCACCACTTCTATTCATTCACACGAACTCGCCCCAATAGGGCAGTGTGAGACTGCTGAAGTCCCACACTGCCCCCTGCTGGCACAGTGGAGCCTTGCACACTGTAGCTTTGTGGCGAGATTGTGCGAGTTGGGGAAAAAAAGTTATTTGGTAACTGCCATACAGCTTTAAGGCTTTAAAGTATGTGCTGAGTACTGGATTGTGTGCTATCAATACCTTCTGTTATGTTACATTAGTTTTCTGTTGTGAGGAAGTTTAATTTCAAGACTGCATGCTGCTTCAGTAAACGGGGCTTTTAATCATCTTTGAGTTGCTTCATTTAGATTTATTACATGAGATCAGTGTATCTGAGGAAGATAGTTAAGGCTTATTTAAGATGACAATAAAGGTTCATTTACATATTTAGGTCTTTAGACTACACAGCTCTGTTCCGATGTTTACATACACTCATCATTAGCAGGAATTATGTATTTATTTTTTACTTTTTCCAGGCAAGAGAGACACGACATACAAACAACTTCAGTCCATTTTTTTATACCAAGAATTTTTAGAATTTTTTTGTGGATTTTACCTAAATGATAACCAAAGAATCACACACACCCAGGCTCAAATATCTAAAAAAGTAATATGATCAAGTTGCAGAGAAATAACGTGCTTTGTGTAGCCATCAAAATCAACAGGTTCTGGCATAAGTCTTGCTGGATATTTGTCATCTCCTCTTGGCAGAACTGGTAAAATAACTTAAATGGATTGATTTCCTGCCACAGACCTGGCTTTTAAGCATAGTTCACAAATTCACAACAGTGTTGAGGTCAGAGACAATGTACATGATTAATGTTGGCTCAAAAATGTTATTCTGAAACTTCTTTTGATGAGTGTTTGAGCTCATTCCTTTGCTGAAACATCAATTCAGTTTATTTATATAGCGCCAATTCACAACAGATGTCATCTCAAGGCACTTAACAAGAAGTCATTTCAATACATTTATACAAACATTCCAATTAGTTAAAAAGTTTCCTATTTAAGGAATCCCAGCAGATTGCGTCAGTCATTGGCTTGAGGTTGGGCCCCGTTGATGCAGACTTTCCAACCACAGCAATCCTTCAGCAATCCCTCATACTGAGCAAGCATGTAGCGACGGTGGAGAGGAAAAACTCCCCTTTAACAGGAAGAAACCTCCAACAGAACCAGGCTCAGTAGGAGCGGCCATCTGCCACGACCGTCTGGGGGTTTGAGAAGACAGAACAGAGACACAGAAGGAACAGAAGATCTGATATAAGAGAACTTTCTATGTTACAGAAAGTAAAAAGTTGATAACAGGACACAGTGGATGTTCAGTTACTGGGAGGATCATCCCAGTCAATGCCCCCCGTCCAACAGGGCATTGCAGCCAAGCAGGATACCAGACAAGGTATATCTTCTATGGAGAGAAAAACACTGAGAGAAAACAAAGTTAACAGTCGAAATAACAGAATGTACTGTAATACAACTGGAGAGTCGTAGGAGAAAAGGAAGTAGCAGAGTGAAGAAAATTGGTAAGTCTGTCCTCCAGCAGTCTAAGCCTATAGCAGCATAACTACAGAGATAGCTCAGGATGACCTAAGCCACTCTAACTATAAGCTTTATCAAAAAGGAAAGTTTTAAGCCTGGCCTTAGAAGTAAACAGAGTGTCTGCCTCACGGACTAAAGCTGGGAGCTGGTTCCACAGGAGAGGAGCCTGATAACTAAAAGATCTGCCTCCCATTCTACTTTTAGAAATCCTAGGAACTACAAGTAAACCTGCAGTCTGAGAGCGAAGGGCTCTGTTAGGAACATATGGAACAATTAGATCTCTGATGTATGATGGAGCTTGATTATTAAGGGCTTTGTATGTAAGAAGAAGGATCTTAAATTCTATTCTGGATTTAACAGGGAGCCAATGAAGGGAAGCTAAAACAGGAGAAATGTGATCTCTCTTTTTAATATTCATCAGAACTCTTGCTGCCGCATTTTGGATCAACTGAAGGCTTTTAATGGCATTTTGTGGACTACCTGATAGTAAAGAATTACAGTAGTCCAGCCTTGAGGTAACAAATGCATGGACTAGTTTCTCAGCATCACTCCTGGACAGGATGTTTCTAATTTTAGCAATATTCCGGAGGTGAAAGAAAGAAATCCTAGAAACCTGTTAAATATGGGATTTAAATGTCAAGTCTCGTTCAAAAATAACGCAGAGGTTCTTTACGTTATTACTGGGGGCCAATTTAATGCCATCCAGATGAAGTGATTGACTAATCAGTTTCTGTTTAAGAACTTCTGGTCCAAAGACAGCAACTTCTGTTTTGTCAGAATTTAAAAGCAAAAAGTTTAGGGTCATCCATGTTTTTATGTCTTCCAGACATGCCTGTAATCTACCTAACTGACTGGATTCATCAGGATTTATGGATAAATATAGTTGTGTATCATCTGCATAGCTGTGGAAATTTATCCCATGCTGTCTAATGATTCTACCAATTGGGAGCATATATATGGTGAACAGAATTGGTCCAAGCACAGAACCCTGTGGAACTCCACAAGTAACCCTTGAGAGTGAAGAAGATTTATCATTTAGATGAACAAACTGGAATCTATCAGACAAATATGATTTAAACCAGCCTAGTGCTGTTCCTTTGATCCCTGCAACATGTTCAAGCCTTTCTAAGAGAATATTATGATTGACTGTGTCAAAAGCAGCACTGAGATCTAACAAAACCAGAACAGACACAAGTCCATTATCTGGGGCCATGAGAACATCATTAGTAACCTTCACCAGTGCTGTTTCAGTGCTATGATGAGCTCTAAAACCTGACTGAAACTCTTCAAACAGCTCGTTACTGTTTAGATGCTCAGACTTGATTAGCAACAATTTTCTCAAGGACTTTGGATAAGAAAGGAAGGTTAGATATAGGTCTGTAATTCACTAAGTCATCTTGATCAAGGGAAGGTTTCTTGAGTAAAGGTTTAATTACAGCTATTTTAAATTCCTGTGGTACGTATCCGTTTACTAAGGATAGATTCATCATATCCAAAATGGGGCCAGGAACCAAATGGAACACTTCTTTAAATAATTTGGTTGGAATTGGGTCCAACATACAAGTTGAAGGTTTAGATGAGGCTAATATTTTTGATAATTCCGAAAGCTCGACTGAATCAAAACAGCCTAAGCACAACTGAGGTTCTACAGTTCTTTCCGATACTGCCTCATTTACTGAGGAAGAAGTAATCATGTTTGGGAGGATGCCAATGATTCCAATAGTGTCCCAGGTTTCAAACACCCAGCTGTTGATTTGAAATATATAAAAAAAAATATTTTGCCATTGTGGCCAAACCACTCAATCATTGTCTTATCTGACTGCCAAATTTTTCTTTAGAAGGTATTTGGCTTGTCAGCGTTGGCACTGTGGGTCCGACGGTTGAAACCTGGACACGGTTGAGGATACCAGCAGGATGATGACCCAAAACTATCATCACAACTGAGTTGGAAATGCCATATGATACTTCCTAAATGGGTTTCCCCAAGATCAGACCTCAACTCTATTAGAAATTAATTGAATTTGCTGAAGAACCAGAACCCTATCAGTAAACCAATTTGCTAAATCGAGTTTAACTATTTCTACCACAAAAAGTTACCAAATATCCAGCCAGATGTTCTCCCAACTCTTGTTGACCATTACAAAGAGATTGGGGTTTTTCTTCAACTCCGTAACGGAGATTTATCCAAAAATGAAAATGTCCTTTATACATATGATGGGTGTATGTAAACTTCTGACTAAACATGCAAGTGTTCATCCTATTTTTGAAATCAAAGCAAAATATTCTGATTCCTCAATTCCACATTGCAATAAAATGTATTTTAATAGCAGTTATAGTCTTCGCAGAAGTTGTGAAAATTATCTTTGTTTCCATATGTTCATATTTGATTCATCTATATTGCTGTGGTTATTGTTAAGTAATAAGATTCCATGACTGCCATTTCCACACGTTTTACTTGTTTTTCCGCTCAAGACAGCTTCAGGGTGTTAAAAATCTTTATTCTGCCTGCAGGCAAAGAAATAAAAAAATGGAGACCATTTTTTTTTTATGCTGTCTAAGAATATAAGGAATGCTTTCAATAGATGCCGGAAAGCCAAAACAAGCCAAACACACCGAAGTGCTTTAGGTCAGGAGTTTCATTGTTTTTTTTTATAAACTGCCATATATTCCTTACTCATTGTTTAATTTCTCTGGCATTTTACTCCTGTTCTTGACTTTTTATTGTGATGTATTGTCATTGCATATTCTTTAATTTCCTGTTTCTTCATTGTTTTGTTTTGTTTTCCACATGGGATTTCTCCTACCAGGCGAAGCAACATGTAAGCAAATCTTCAAAATTCCTCTGTGTAACCTGGTGGGCCGCAGCATCGAAAGACCCCTGAAGTCCCCTTTGGTCAACAAAGTGATGACCACGCCCACCCCTACCATGATCGCCCCCACTCCGCTTATCTCTGCCACACACTCGCTGTCCTTGTCCCGCATGGAAATCAAAGAGATAGCCAGCCGCACACGGAAGGAGCTGCTTGGTATTCTGAACATTTTTAACAGTGAATTAAAGAATATTCACACCCCTTGAACTTTTTCACCTTTTATCACAAACACCATATTTAAATATGCCAGTCTTCCAAAAAGGGCTAAATATGTGGAGTGTACAGTTAGTAATAATGCATTTTATTTAAGAGCACCTTTCTAAAACCCAAGGTCAACTTTCAGAGAAAAGAAAAAATATATATAATACATAGATAAAAAATAAAAAAAACTATTATCAAATAGCAAATCAGAAGACAGCACAATAACCAAAATCATGTCTAAAGTGAATAAGCCTGTTTGAACAGATTTGTTTTGAGCTGTTATTTAAATAAAGGAAGAGTCAATATTTCTGATGTTGGGAGAAAGTGAGTTCCGGAGCCGAGGAGCAGAGCGACTGAAAGCTCTCTTCCCCATGCTGACAATCTAGGCAAACAATAACAGCAAGATGAGTGGCTGACAAAGATCTGAGAGAACGGGAAGGATTGGCGATGTGTAGCAGGTCACACAGATGAGGAGGGGCAAGACTATGGATGTACTGAAATGCCAAAATTAGAGTTTTAAAGTTGATCTGGGATTCTATGGGCAACCAGTGAAGCTCCTGAAGAACTGGGATAATGTGTTATCTTGAGGGAGTCCTAGTTATGATCCGAGCTGCAGAGTTCTGTAGGAGTTGGAGTTTATGAAGGGACTTATTGGGGAGACCAAAAAGAAGAGAGTTGCAATAGTCTATCCGGGAGGTGATGAGACTATGGACAAAGATGGCAGCAGCATGGAGAGTAAGGAAAGAACGAAGTTGGTTTGTGTTGCATAAATGGAAGTGTGTGTGTATATATATATATATATATATATATATATATATATATATAATTAATATGAGACTGAAATGAGAAAGTACTATCAAGTATGACACCCAGACACTTAACCTGAGGGGAAGAATGAACGGCGGAGTTATCAATGATAATGGAGAAACTGTGGAGTTTGGTCAAAGTGGAGGCTGTGCCAACAAGTAGCAAATCAGTTTTATTACTATTGAGTTTGAGAACATTAGAGGATAACCATGATCTAATCTCCATGAGACAGTCTGAAAGGGAGGTAGGTAGAAGGGAGGATTTGGGTTTGCAAGAAATGTAGAGCTGGGTGTCATCTGCATAACATTGGAAATTGTTAAGTTTACGGAATACCTGGCCGAGAGGGAGGATGTAAATAATGAATAGAAGGGGCCTCAATACTTAACCCCGGGTTACACCTACAGAAATGGGAAACAAACTTGAGGAGTGGGATTTCAACTGGATAACCTGGGTGCGGTCTGAAAGATATCAGGTAAAACCAGCAAGGGGAGTATGACTAATGCCAATAGATGCTAATCTGTTCAGGAGATATTGTGAGACATGGTGTCAAATGCTGCACTGAGATCGAGAAGAATGAGAATGGTGAGGAGACCAGAATCACCTGACATCAGAAGGTTGTTGGTTATCTTTAACAGAGCTGTTTCTGTACTAGTGTGGGGGCACACTGAAATTGTTCATAAAGATTGTGGATATTGAGGTGTGAGTGGAGATGGGAGGCAACAATTTTCTCAAGGATTTTTGAAATGAAAGGAAAGTTTGAAATTTGACAAATATTATTGAAGTTATTGGGATGTGCACTGGTTTTTCTTTTCAGAATTGGAGTAACAGAAGCGGTTTTTAGTGATGAAGGCACAATTCCAGTGCTAAGGGAGGAGTGGATGAGTGTAGTTATGAGAGGGACCAGTGAGGGGAGACGAGCTTTAACACTGTGGGGAGAGGATCAAGCTGGCAGGTGGATGGTTTAGATTTCTGAATAATGAGATAAATTATTGAAGAAAAAGTTAAACTTTAAAATAACTGACAGGAAGACAGTGGAGAGAACAAGGAGTCAACTTCAAATTGAGCAGCTCCTGCAGTGTTAAGTTGTTGGTGGATGTCAAAGATTTTGCAGATGAAATAAGACATGAGGGAGTTACAAAAGTCATCAGAGTACATATAGGAGGGGAATGAGTTCAGAGGCTTTGATAGGCTAAATTTGTTCTTTCAAAAGATTTTCCCGCATGAGCTATGGATCTCTGCTGCTCCTCTGTGGTCTCTGGCTTTTGGTGGCTTCTCTGTTTAGTGCACTTCTTTAGTTTAGGTAGAGGGCCATGTCTTGGTTAGTTTGCGGTTTTGCCCACACTCTCTCCACCTTCAGATGATAGACTGAACACCGCTCCTAAAAATGTTTGAAGTTTTATTTGGAGGTCTCAGAGTAAAGCGAGGCTAAATACAGTTGCACTCTACAATTTTCATATTTTTATTTGTATTTTAAAAATTCCACTTTATGACTATGCACTACCCTACCCTACCCTGGTCTGTCAAGTCAAATTTCAATAAAAAACATGGAAGTTTGTGTGTGTAACGTAACACAATCAGAAAAAGTTCAAGATATGTAAATAGTGATCCAAGTCCTTGTAGTGTACACTGGCTTTTGTTTCACTGTAACACCTTGAGAAACTTTCTGTTACTTTATATCAATAAAGGCCTGACGGAGGAGCCAAGTGGGAAGCCAGAAAGTGGATCAGTCAAACAGAGAAAGATGAGCAAAAAGAACACTGACGAGGAGCCCAAAGCTCGAGCACTGACATCAACAAACAGCGACAGGTAGGACTGCAACACTCAAGAGACTTGTAACACTTTTTTTTTTTTTTTTTTTGTAAAGTTTGACGGCTCGTTGCTCAACAGGTCAGACTCAGCCGAAGCAGAGCTGGACGTCCAACTACACTGCTCGTCTGCTTTGGAGGCCGATCCAGAAATGGTGGTGCTGCAGGAGGAGAGTCCGCCTCTCGCCAGCGCATTTGCTCTCTCCACATCCTTCGAAGATGATGTCCTGGACCTAAAGTGAAGACAATCCTGTCGTGCACTTCTCTTCTCCCGTACCTTTGTGCTGTCACAGTCGTTTTGGCTTTTTTGTTTTTGTTTTGTTTTTCCTTTTTAATAGGTTTGTTGAAATATATCCCTGCCTTCTAATATGCTGGGTCTCTCCATCCATCAGCCAGAATCCTCATCAGGCATTGGTGGGAGTGACAAAACATGTCTCTGTGCATGTTTATCGTGAGCCGTCCCTCAGTAGCTGCGTTGGGTGTTTGTGTGGCCCTGCAGCTGATAACCCAAAAAGGCTGTGAGGTTCTGTGAGATGCCCGGGTGTGTTTGTACATCTACAAACATCTGTGGATCTGTACACAGTTCCCTCTCAAGCCGCCGACTATGTGTTGTATATTATTTCAGATCTGCTTGCAAATGTATGATAACGCTCTGTATGTGTACATCTGTTAAAACACCAAACTGCATACAGTGCCAGGCACACCTGTCTGATCTGTTATACATATTTACAGATATATTATAAAAATGATTTTTGCTCCAGCCTTCAGTGAAATGATGTTTTATGCTCTCTGCACCTATACTCATTCACCACTAAACAGTTTGACAGGGCAGGAGGTAAAATCTCCCTTAAGTGCCATTCCCCAGCATCCTCCACTGAACTACTCCCACAACAGCCACTGCATTTTGGTGTCTGATAGCAGCATCCATGACTGAAGTCCACGTTACACGAGTCAGTCTGGATGCACTCTCCCGAAGAAACCCCAATGGTAAGCCAGCATGGCTGACGTTTGGTGCTGAAAAAGTATACAAACAGAAATATGACCTGTCTGCTGTGTGTAGGGTATTGGATGGTTGATTGGAATTTGAGTAATACTCAATTAATTAAAAAAATTTAATAATTTAAATAGGTTTAAATTATAAGGAGGGACTTTTTATTCTCAATTTAATTATTAAAATATAATGAATATAACACCACAGTTTGTTTGTTTGTTTGTTTTTTTAAAGAAAGTCTCCAATATGCACTTTTAAAAAATATTTCCTGCCCCCAAATAAAATGGCTCTCTTATTTGTTTTTGCCATTATAAAAAAATATCAACCTAATATGAAACATCAAACGAGCCTAAATGAGAGACATTTGCAAATGACATTCATCCACAAAACTGGTCCTTCTGTATGAACCGAACCTCTGCCTCTTAAATGCCCACCTCTTCGAGACAGATTTACAGCGCTTTGCAAGAATATTCCTATTCATTCCACTTTTTCACGTTTGGTTTCATTACAATCACACAGTTGAATGTTTTTACTACTGGGATTTTAAGTGATAGACCAGCACAAAATAGCTTCAAATTATAAAATAGAAAGAAAACATTAAATAGGAATCAAAATGTTGTACAAAAAAAAATCTGAAATGTGTTC
The DNA here is from genome assembly GCA_963556495.2 of Valencia hispanica. NCBI lineage: Eukaryota > Metazoa > Chordata > Actinopteri > Cyprinodontiformes > Valenciidae > Valencia > Valencia hispanica. Next base: position 28,981,081 of record OY747717.1, on the reverse strand, counting down.
AGATGTTACATTTACAGCTTCAACTCCTTTGGAATGTGTCTCTACAATTGTTCATAACAATTGTTCTCTAAGTGCAGTTTACAACGATCCAATTTATATACAGAAATATATAATCAATTCATTCTAATCATTCAGGTGGATTCAGATTCAAATACATTCCAAGTCAAAACTAGTTGTAAAAAAAACGCAGTAAAGTCAAGTTTAATTTCCTATTTATCACTGCAACACAGACCTCTACAAATCATCCTTCCTGCCCACATCCCTCATGATCTACAACAACTTCTTGAAGAATTGGTATGAGCTACAACACCTAATTACCCTCTGGGATCAATAAACTATTTTTGAATTGAATTAAAAAGGTTTTGAAATGAATTTCCGCTGATTGCATCAAGTCACTAACTTTGCACCAATTACTTCTCCAGAAAAAGCATAGTGCGATCGTTCAACGGCTTTGAGTCATTGCCAGCTTACCAACTTAGCACATCTTAAGAGTCACATTTTTCCCCAGTCTTTTTGCAAAATAGCCCATCTCATTAAGCAAGTCTTGTCACAGATTCCCAATTGCATTTTGGTTTGAACTTTGACTGGGCCATTCTAACAAATGGATACACCTTAATCCAAACTGCTGACTGTAGCTCAAGCTGTATGTTTAGGGTTGTTGTCCTGCTGGATGGTAAACCTTCTATCCAGTCTCTTTGTAATTAGCTCCATTTATCTTCCTATTAACTCAGATCCAACATGATGCTGCCACCACCATATTGTACTATGGTAATGATGTGTTCAGTGCACTGCACAGAGTTTGTTTTCCACCTCATATAGCCTTTTGCATGTAGACCATAAACATTTAACTTTTGTCTTATATGATCAGAGCACCTTTTTCCACATGTTTCTCTCCTATAGGTGTTGTGAAAAAGTTATTTATTAGGCCTCTGGTGCAACAATGGCTTTATTTCATGAAAAGACACCTTTAATTTTCTTTCCACTTTTTCCCAAAATTATACACTGCTTTGTGTTAGTCTAGCTGTAAAAATGTTTAAATGCATTGAAGATTGTGGTTGTAATGTGACGAAAGGTTAAACTTTTACAATGGCACTTTAGTATGTCAAACAAGCTCTCTGGTATGAGACTTAAGTTGCATTCGTTTCATATTAAATTCAAATCAACTTGCTCTTTTTGGCATGGACAGTTTCCACATCCACTTGCAAGCTATATCTTGCCCACTCTGGTATCCAAATGTCCATTTTAAAGCAACATAAGTGCCTGAAAACATATGCGAAAAGGCCTCACAGCAACCAAAGACAGAAATTCTTGAACAGTCTCGCATTTAATCCATTTGGTGATATACAATGAAGGAAGAGTGAGTGTCCCTGTTATCATACAGACCTCTTCTTAGGCATCATAAGCATGGCAACCTTCCAGTCCAATGTGATGGAAATAAGGCAAAACTCAAGATCAGACCGAGTTTATGTATTAACACACACTTTATATCTGTGGCATTGTTACACATTTAGGATTAAAAATACATTTAATCTGCTAAAATGCTTTGTCCTATCCATATGTATCAGTTCTGTGAGATACACACACCTCATTATAATTCTTGTCAGGCAGGCGTCATGGTTTAAATGTAAAAGAAAACCCCAACAGATAGCTCAATATATTTTCTCCAACTTTCTTTTTAACCACAAATTTTTACAACAAAAAAGTGAGTAAACTAACTATAATTTGAAAAATTAATTGAAAGACAAGATATTCTTAAGCCCAGTTTATTGAAAGCTTCTGCCAAAGTTCAATCTACTTTACAATATTCTCCAGTTAACTCTGTGGTGGGGTAGAATGTTTGCAGTCAGTTTGGCCCTAAGGAAGACAGGGTTCAATACAAATTAATTGAGACAATAAAATCAACTTGCACCTGACTGAAATATATACAGCTGGGAAGATGTGAGGAGCAGCAGAGTAGAACAAAAACATAAAGATTAGAAGAGATTCACACTGGGAGTTGTATGGTAAGGTGGCTAAGAAAGTGTCTATATATTATCATATATTTCACAAGAAAACAGCTGTGGAATGTTGCATGAGCCTTTATCCTCCCTCTTTTCCCCCTCAAGCTTTTTCCTCTGTTTCTCTGCTTGCCACAGCATGAATTCCTCCAAAACAGTTAAAATGGGTAAAAAAAATACTGCTACTCCAATTTTTATCTCTGAATCAAAGGTGATTAAGTGAAACACTACTTCACTAATTCATATGGGTCCTGTTTTATCTTCCTTTGCTTGAGTTACATTTCCCCTCCAGCTTTTTCACTGTTTTTTTTTCTTTTTGTAATAAAATCTATATTTCCTGTTTAGATTGTCGCTGAACCTCTCTGTGATATCAAAATGAAAGAAAATTTACAAAAAAAATACACCAAGTGTCTTAAAATATTGTATCGCCATCGTTTTTAATGCCAAGTAATACTTGTAAATGTTTGTGCATCAAATGTGGCCTCAAATGAAACTGAACTATATTATTATTATTATTATTATTGATATTATTATTATTATTATTATTATTTAAACAGTTATTTTTAACAAGTGCTGTAGACCACTGCTGTGAAAGTAGTTGATTCTGTTCATTAATATGTAATAAATATTTATGGAATTTCAACCGCGACTCATTGGATTTGGTTTGCACATATGTACATAGACTGTTCGAAAACACAACCTTTTTTTCACGAAATGCTTTCCTGCAACTTGGTCAACACCAGGTCTTTCCCTGAATCACCTTCTGCTGACTTTCCGACTGAAAAGGTCTTCAGGCATTTCACGGCAAGGCAATTTTATTTGTATAGCACACTTTCAACAACAAGGTAATTCAACGTGCTTTACTTCATTAAGGGGTCAAATAAAAACAGCAGTAAAACAGACAAGGCATATAAAGTAAAAACAGCAATAAAGCAAGAAGCACACACAAAACATATACATCAAAGCATTACTCAAAGGCAGCTCTAAACAGCTACGTTTTTAGTTGTGATTTAAAAGAACTCCGAGTTTCAGCAGCTTTGCAGTTGTCTGGCAGTTTGTTCCAGATTAGAGGAGCATAAAAACTGAAAGCTGCTTCTCCATGTTTGGTTCTAATTCTAGGGATGTTGAGTGGACTGGAATTAGAGGACCTGAATGGTCTGGTGGGTTGGTATAGTAACAGTATACAGTAACTTCAACATACTTTGGTGCTAAGCCATTCAGTGATTTATAAACTAGTAACGGAAGTCTATTATCTGAGCTACGGGGAGCCAGTGTAAGGACTTTAGAACTGGCGTGATGTGCTCTACTTTCCTGGTTCTAGTGAGGACACGAGCAGCAGTGTTCTGGATCAGCTGCAGCTGTCTAATTGACTTTTTAGGCAGACCTGTGAGAACGCTGTTGCAGTAATCAATCCGACTAAAGATAAACGCATGGATGAGTTTTTCTAGGTCCTGTTGCAACATCAGTCCTTTAATCCTAGAAATGTTCTTCAGGTGATACAAGGCTGACCTTGTTATTGCCTTTATGTGACCCTGGAGGTTCGAGTCTGAGTCCATTACTACACCTAGATTTCGGGCCTGATCAGTAGTGGCTGTATTAACTGAAGCTCTGTGCTGACTATTGATCGTTCCTCTTTAGGTCCAAAAGTAATTCTGTTTTGTTTCTGTTCAGCTGGAGAAAGGTATGGCACATCCATCCATTGATTTGCTCGATGCATTTACTTAGGGTTTGGATGAGTTCAAAGTCACCTGGTAAAATCATAATGTAGAGCTGAGTATCATCTGCAAAGTTACGGTAGCTAATTTTATTGGATGTTATAATCTGGGTTAGTGGGAGCATGTAGATATTAAATAAGAGGGGCCCCAGGATGGAGCCCTGGGGCACCCCACATGTGATTTCTGTTTGTTCTGATGAAAAGTTTCCTATTGAAACAAAGAAGTCCCTGTTCTTTAGATAAGACTCGAACCAGCCAAGTACTGTACCAGAGAGTCCGACCCAGCTCTCCAGTCGTTTCAATAGTATATCATGATCAACAGTGCCAAATGCTGCACTGAGGTCCAACAGAATCAGCACTGTGGTTCTGCCACAGTCTGTATTTTTGCGGATGTCATTGAAAACTTTGAGGAGGGCCGTCTCAGTGCTGTGGTGAGCACAGAAAACAGACTGAAAAACATCAAAGCGGTTGGTCATTGTTATGAAGCTATTTAACTGCTGAAAGAGCTTTTCAATAATTTTACTGATGAATGGAAGATTAGAAATTGGCCTGTAGTCAAAGTCTAGAGCCCCCTCCTCTTTAGGACTTTCTACCACCACCATTTTCTGCCAAACTGCTTTGAGAACAGCCACTGTGGGATTAACTACATATTAACGTTACTTTTTGGGGATCATTGCCTTTTGTTTTTTTACAGTGAAATCAATGCATTGTTGCAGTTAAATAATCAGAATTTTATACAAAGCATTTTGTATTTCTGCTGCGGACCAATTTTTCATTTCCTCCTTTGTGTCCATTGTTAAAGCGGTCTCCCTAGACTAGTTTGTTCTGAAGTTAAGGGATGACATATTTTCTAAGCTGAATAACTCTTATTTGTGTATCAAAAAATCTGACTTTCCTGTCCTAAAAGTCAGAGCAACCTCCTCCCACCCCCCAGTGGCCCAGAGGGTGCAGTTATCTGGATCTGTCAGGATGTACTGAAAGAGATACTTTGCTGTTCTAATTTCTTTTGCTGTTCTTTGGATGGTCAAGATGTGCTAAATATATCTGTGCTATGAGCTTGATGCTTCAATAAAAGATATTCACCTGTAAAAAAAAAAAAAAAAAAGAAAAGAAATTGGCCTGTAGTTCTGCATCAACATGTCCAAATTATTCTTTTTTAGCAGTGGTTTAATAACTGCTGCTTTTAAAGCCTGAGGGAAGAGACCTGACGGGGGATGAATTAACTATTTTAATCAGATCAGAACCAATGACAGGAAACACTTTCTTAAGGAAAGCTGTGGGAAGGATATCAAGTCAGCAGGAGGAGGAGCTTAATTGGTTAATGATTTCTTCTAGGTTTTTTTGGTTTAATTCATGGAATTCTGACATTTTTTCTACATTGGTGTTAGTTGGGTATAACATTGGTAGTCGGTTCGGTGCTGCGGTACAGATGGCCTGTGGATGAACCTCTTGTACACAGAGAACCACCTGTGATACGTACAGTGAGGAAATGGTCAGAGGAGACTGAAGAGGCTCTGAGGGACTGCAACCCCCCTCACTTTGAGGACCTCCTGTTTTTCTTCTCAGGATTTCACACCTTTCAGCTCCCAGCCATCATACCTTCCCCCTGCTTCTTTGGAATCCATCATACATCCCTCTCCTGGCCATATTGCCCCTTTCAACAATTCAGGTGAGGAACGAGCTCCGAAAGATCAATGGTTCAAAAGGCAGTAGGTCCAGATGGCATCGGCTTCAGACCCTGAGGTGCTGTGCAGATGAACTGTGTGGCATTATGGGATATATGTTCAACCTGAGCCTGAAGCTCAGTACCACAGCTGTGGAAGATCTCCTGTGTAGTACCGGTACCAAAGACTTCACATCTGAAGGACCTCAGCAGCTACAGGCAGGTAGCCCTGACCTTGCATCTGATGAGGACCCTTGAGAGGCTGGCCTGGTGAGGTCTCCATTGGATAGGCTGCAGTTTGCCTACCAGCCTGGCATCGACGTGAATGATACCATCATCTACCTCATGCACCAAGCTCTGACTCACCTTGAGAAGCCTAGAAGCACTGTGGGGATCATGTTCCCAGTGCTTTCAACACCCTCCAACCAGGACTTCTAAGGGACAAGCTGGAGCTGTCAGGACTGGACCACCACATGTCACAGTGGATACTTCACTACATCACTGGATGTCGACAGTATGTGAGGACACAGACCTGTGTCTCCAACAGGCTGGTCTGCAGTACAGGGGCCCCACAGGGAACTGTGCTGACACAGTTCCTCTTCAACCTCTACACTGCAAAAGCCTCCATCAACTCCCCACGCTGCCACCTTCAGAAGTTCTCTGATTCATTTGCCATAGTCCGCCTCATCACAGTTGGGGACAACTTTGTGGACTGGCCCCAGCTGAACCACGTTCTGATCAACCCTGGGAAAACCAAAGAGTTGGTGGTGAACTTCCGCAGGCGCAGACCCACCATACTGACACCGGTGAACATCCAGGGAGTGGACATCGAGGTAGTGGACTCTCATAAGTACCTGGGTGTCTACCTAAACAATAAACTGAACTGCAGCCATAACACTGATCCTCTTTACAGGAAGGTTCAGAGCAGACTCTACCTACTGAGGAGATTGAGATCTTTTGACATTCAGGAAGCACTTCTAAATGTCCTATTTGACTCTGAGGTGGCATCAGCCATCTTTTATGGAATAGTATGTTAGAGCAGCAGCTTATCTACAGGTGAGAGGAAGATGTTGGATAAGCTCATCAAGAAGGCCAGCTCTGTTCCAGGATGCCCCCTGGATCCAGTGCAGGTGGTGGGAAACAGAGGGACTCTAGCCAAAATAACATCACTGATGGACAGTGTCTCCCACCACATGCATGAAGATGTTGCTGAACTGGAGAGTTCCTTCAGTGACAGACTGCAGCATCCTAGGTGCATGAAGGAGGATTATCGCAGGTCCTTCCTCCCAGCAACTCTTAAGACTCTATAACCATTGCTGCTCCCAACAAACCCAATAAAGTGACATTTCTGCTGTTATTTGCACATCTGTTTTTCAGTTAATATTTTTTAACTTCTTATAAATAATACGTTTACTTTTTAGTGCACAACTACACATGCACATTCTGTAAAAAAAATGTACACTGCTCACAAAAATTAAAGGAACACTTTTTTTTTGGGCCTGGCATGAAATCAATTAAACCTGTCTGATAATTTTCTCGTTGGCTAAGCAGCTGAGGGCATTGTTAATCACTTTCAGCTGTATTGGTGTTCATGGACTTAACAACAGGTGCACTACAGTGGCAACAATTAGAAAACCCTCAAAACAGGTATGGTTTCACATGTGGAGGTCATTTCAAGTTTCTCCCTCTTGATCTTTTTTGGCTGGTTTTCCACTCGTGCTGGTTTTGGCTTGAGTAATTATCTCTACTGGCAGTATGAGGCGATTCCTTAACCCTACAGAAGTTGCACAGGTTGTCCAACTTCTCCAGGATGGCACATCCACACATGCTGCAGCAAGAAGGTTTAATGTGTCTCCCAGCACAATCTCCAGAACATGGAGGAGATTTCAGGAGACTGGTGGTTATTCTCGGAGAGCTGGACAGGGCCGTAGAAGGTCCTCAACCCATCTGCTCCTTTGTGCAAGGCGGAACAGGCTGAGCACTGCTCATGCCCTAAAGAATGATCTCCAGAGGGCCACTGATGTGAATGTCTCTACCCAAACAATCAGGAACAGACTTCATGAAGATGGCCTGAGGGCCCGATGTCCTGTTGTGGGCCCTGTGCTCACTGCCCAGCACCATGGAGCTCGACTGGCATTTGCTCAAGAACACCAGAATTGGCAAGTCCGCCACTGGCGCCCTGTACTTTTTACAGACGAGAGCAGGTTCACCCTGAGCACCTGTGATAGACGTGAAAGAGTCTGGAGAAGACAAGGAGAACGTTATGCTGCCTGCAACGTCGTTCAACATGACAGGTTTGATGGTGGGTCAGTGATGGTCTGGGTAGGCATATCCATGGAGGGACGCACAGACCTCTACTGGAAATGGCGCTCAGACTGCCATAAGGTATCAAGATGAAATCCTTGAACCCATTGTCAGACCCTACGCTGGTGCAGTAGGTCCTGGTTTCCTCCTAATGCACGACAATGCCCGGCCTCATGTGGCAAGAGTATGCAGGCAGTACCTGGAGGATGAAGGAATTGAAACCATTGAATGGCCTTCACGATTCCCTGACTTAAACCCAATAGAACATCTGTGGGATCTTTATGTTTCGGTCCATTAGGCGCCGCCAGGTTGCTCCTCAGACTGTACAACAGCTCAGGGATGCCCTCACACAGATCTGGGAGGATATGCCACAAGACACCATCCGTCGTCTCATTGGGAGCATGCCCTGACGTTGTCAAGCATGCATACAAGCTTGTGGGGGCCACACAACATACTGAAAAGCATTTTGTGTTGCAGAAATTTAGTTTTTGAAAAAATGGACTAGCCTGCCACATCTTCATTTCACTCTGATTTTAGGGTGTCTACACAATTGGGCCCTCTGTAGGCTGAAAACTTTTATTTCCATTAAAAGACTTGGCATCCTTTTGTTCCTAAGACATTGCCCTGTCGTTATCTGTATAGATATCCAACTTCATATTGAGATCTGATGTATCTAATGTGGTTGTTTAAAGTGCTCCTTTAATTTTTGTGAGCAGTGTATTATCCTACTGAGTTGCACATTCAAATCTAAGTATGTCATTTTATTTTTAATAACTTCACTTTACTTGTTACTAATGTACACTGGGTACGGAAAGTATTCAGACCCCTTTAAATGTGTCACTCTTTGTTTCATTTCAGCCATCTGCTGAAATCTAAAAAGTTCTTTCATTTTTCATTAATATACACTCAGCACCCCATCTTGACAGAAAAAAAACAGAAATGTAGAAATTTTAGCAAATTTATTAAAAAAGAATAACTGAAATATCACATGGTCATAAGTATTCAGACATGTTGCTCAGTATTGAGTAGAATCACCCTTTTGAGCTAGTGCAGCCATGAGTCTTGGGAATTATGCAACACGTTTTCACACCTGTATTTGGGGATTCTCTTCCATTCTTTCTTCCAGATTCTCTCCAGTTCTGTCAGGTTGGATGGTGAACATTGTTGGACAGCCATTTTCAGGTCTCTCCAGAGATGCTCAATTGGGTTTAGGTCAGGGCTCTGGCTGGGCAAGTCAAGAACGGTCACAGAGTTGTTCCGAAGCCACTCTTTTGTTATATTTGCTGTGTGCTTAGGGTCATTGTCCTGTTGAATGGTAAACCTTCGGCCCAGTCGGAGGTCCTGAGCACTCTGGAAGAAGTTTTCTTCCAGGATATCTCTGTACTTGGCTGCATTAATCTTTCCTTCAATTGCAACCAGCCGTCCTGTCCCTGCAGTTGAAAAACACCCCAACAACATGATGCTCCCGCCACCATGTTTAACTACAGGGATTGTATTAGTCAGATGATGAGAAGTGCCTGGTTTTCTCCAGACTTAACTTTTAGAATTAATGCCAAAAAGTTCAATCTTGGTCTCACCAGACCAAATAATCTTATTTTTAAACGTCTGGGAGTCCATGTGTGTTTTGGCAAACTCTTTGCTGCCTTTCATATGTCTTGCACTGAGGAGAGGCTTCCGTTGGGACACTCTGCCATAAAGCCCCAACTGATGGTGTGCTGCAGTGATAGCGGACTTTGTGAAACTTTCTCCCATCTCCCTGCTGCATCTCTGGAGCTCAGCCACAGTGATCTTTGGGTTCTTCTTTACCTCTCTCACCAAGGCTCTTCTCCCACGATTGCTCAGTTAGGCTGGACGGCCAGGTCTAGGAAGAGTTCTGGTCGTCCCAAACTTCTTCCATTTGAGGATTATGGAGGCCACTGTGCTCTTAGGAACCTTGAGTGCTGCAGAGATTGTTTTGTAACCTTGTGGTTTGCCACAATTCTGACTCTGAGCTCGTTGGGCAGTTCCTTCGACCTCATGATTCTCATTTGCTCCGACATGCACTGTGAGCTGTAAAGTCTTATATAGACAGGTGTGTGCCTTTTATAATCAATCTCCAATTAGTTTAATTAAACACAGCTGGACTCCAGTGAAGGAGCAGAACCATCTCGAGGAGGATCAGAAGAAATGGACAGCATGTGAGTCAAATATGAGTGGCACTGCAAATGGTATGAATACTTATGAGCATGTGATATTTCAGTCTTTCTTTTTTAATACATTTGCAAACATTTCTACATTTCAGTTTTTTTCTGTCAAGATGGGGTGCTGAGTGTACATTACTGAGAAATAAAATGAACTTATTTGATTTTAGCAAATGGCTGCAATGAAACAAAGTGACTAATTTAAAGGGGTCTAAATACTTTCCGTACCCACTGTATTATTCTTAATTCTGTTTTTTATACCTCTCTTGTGAGAGTGAATCTTAAATGCTTCTATTACCTGTCACTTTGCTGCTGTTACAGCTGAATTTCCCCGTTGCTGGACAATAAAGGATTATTCCATTCTATTCTAAAATGTTAGATTTACATTACATTACCATTTTAGATAAATGTCCACAAGGTGGTGCTAAATATCCATGCAAGTACACTCCAACAAAGCAATCAAAACAAATATTTCTACCCTCTTCGTTGTTTGTCTACATTGTTTGCCTTTTTTCCTCCCTTAATAACAGGATATCTAATCCATTGCAACCCAAGTCTTGTTGGTGGAAGAGTTACCAATGAACACAGAGATGATGTCAGAGTCTCAACCTGTTCTGCACAAAAAGAATAATCACAAAAAAGCAAATGAACGTAATGTGTTGTGTGGAAGAAATAGGAAATAGCAGGGCCATTAGTTGAAATTACCCTTATACAAAGAGGGAGATTGAAAAGGGTGAAGACACACCCTTGTTCTTTGCAGGCGAGCTTTATGTGTCTCCCAGATTATATGTATTATGAGAGCTCTTTCTTTCAGAGCAGGAATTTTCCAGTCCTCCCACAGACTAGGTCAGTTTTACCATGTCTTTTGTGTCACAAAAAGAGAGAGAGAAAAATCTATGACCACAAAAGACCCTTGCTCTGTACGTTAATGTTTAGTCATCTCGACCAGTTGGAAAATAACCACAAGTAGGATTACTGGAATGACATTGTGTTTAGAAAAGGAAAACTGTGGCTTCAGGTTACGCAGGACTGGGACAAAGACTGTCGACAGAAGGAAAAAAAAGATTTCAGAATGCATTCACACACTTTTTTGGGTCAGAATGGATGACAGCATTTAAACATAAATAGCCTACATCTGTGATGCTTCCAAGTTCTTTCCCAACCCCCCTCTTGTAATGAAAGTGTGCACAAGCCAGTCCAGTGTCTTACGTAATAGGTGCAGGAATGCTGGAAGTTTGCCTCGAACTTCTGGATCATTTCACTCGCACATAAAAAATGGGGCCCCATCCTCTCAAAAACCAGTCTCTGGAGGGCCAGGCTAAAACAACAACCACCTGATCATTAAAATTACAACTCAATCAAAGCTTGCTCCTCCTGGGCTATGAACAGTTTTATTACTTAAAAAAATATCCATATATTTGTGTGTATGCCTGAACAGAAAATAATAAATTAGTTACAAAACCTGAAAGATAACCTTGGAATATGTTTTCACAGATTATTATTTTTGTTCTTGCAGGCTGTTGAGGCAAGTTCATGTAGGTCCTTTTAAGGGCAGCCTAGGTTTGACTCACACAGGAGGAGCTGTAGGTGAGCACTATTCTTTGTTTCAACACCTCATCAATCCAGTTCCATTTAACTGTTGCAGAATGTAGTGTCAAAACAAGACTTAACACAATAGTTGGAAAACCTATACAGGAAATAGACTAAGCCACAATAAGGACACATAACAACACTAATGGTGGTCTGTGTTGAGTGTAAACACGGGAGAGGTTATCAACATGGTGCAGTTTAGCTGGAAAATGTCCCAAAGTGGCTTTGAGTCAAGAAATGTCTGTCAAAAGGTTTCAAGAAATTCCTGTAAAATCAACAGCAAACTTCATTTGCTTTTTAGATACATCAGTAGAGTCTATAGCATCAAACAGCATACTTCAAATTCTATTGAGACATCGTCACATTTTTAAAACATAATAAAAATACTGACACAATCTTGCTTTAAAAAAACACCTTGGCGTAATCCAACACCTTATATTGCACTCCAACTGTCTCTCTATAGGAACCCGTAGTTAGCCCTCTCTGATACAGGTCATACATGGTGTCCAAACATAGTCTTCTGTCTTTTCTTCACTCCCAAAAAGTCTTTGAAAACTAGGCATAAGCTGCCACTGACATCAGGATCTGCACAGCCATAGAAACACAGGGTATCTGTGCGGCGGTGTAGGCGAGTGAGCGGGTGGGCGCTCGCAGGGCAAACAGGTAGGCAAGGCTGTGCAGTATGCGGGCGAGAAAAAATACAATGAAGTGAAGGCGAGCCACAGTTAGCTTCGGGCCAGTCAGGGAGTAGACGGCCCCCAGGAAAAGAAAAGGGAGGATGTTCTCCAAGTCGTTCAGGTGAGCCCTAAAGGGGAGACAAAAGATTTTGAATATGAAAGGTTGTGAGTTGAACCCTCCCCTATCACTTTCCTGTTTGACTTGTTCCTGCCTGCTGGTAACTTCTAGAGATCAGTCAAAGGCATTAAGCTGACCACCATGGATATCTCTACTTTGCATATTCTCAGTCTATTTGAGTGTGCTATAACTGAATTAGTTTACAATGGCTTTCATTCCGCATAGATAACCTCAGATGAGCTGCTAAGGTGTCACTGAAACCAAGACAGGCAATACACAAAGGTTCCCGACAATGGATTTCTGGGAGAAACTGCAAACCAATCCAAGAGCAACTGGTTTTACTCACTAAACCAAAAAGCTGGCAGGGTTTGCTTTTTTGCCTAGTTATTTGTAACTTTACCTGGACCTTCAGATTTTTATGTCATAGTTTGACAAAAAAAGACAAGAAAATGAAATAAAGAAATATATTTTTCAAAAATAAACCAAAAGCTAGGGATTATATGATAAAGGTAAACTATTGGAAGATCCCAGGCGATATTATGGGAAGGAAATTGGAGGAAAATGGCCCCTGATTGGGAATGTAGTTGTTACATACTGGCCATTGGTAATGGTCAACACAGGTTTGATGCAGGACAACCAAACAATAAGTGGCACCCAAAAAGGTTTTTATCTGTCACACTTTTTAACCTGAATTACCTGTTACCCATCTGAAACCAAGCAAAGACCCAAGGGGTGCCAGATTAAGTTTCCCCCATCTCTTCATTCAGCTCAAGCACCCCCTTCTGAGCCCTATTTAGTAATCAACCAGCCTGAGCAAAGCCTAAATGAGGCCACCCTGCACATGTTGGCCATCAATTACGGGACCCATGAAGGTAAGAAAATCTCAAAAAACTTAATTAGCATTTTAAATAAAAAATATGTGGAAAAATATGTCTATGATGTCAAATACTTCAATATTTTTTAATCCTTTGACACATCTTTATTCAGGCACAGTTTGCCTTTCAAAAAAGTCAATTTTGACCATGCCCATCTAGCCTGTGCAGAACCCAGGTGAGGCCCACTTACACGTCTGATATGCCAAACAGTAGCTTTCACATTTAAAAATTAGATCTCACAGTGAGAGCACAAAAACAAAAGAAGCTCAAACTCCATGAAACAAAAGTCTGAACTCACTAATTGGAGTTCCAGGAAAGTAGGACATTACCCAGCGTCCGCAGGGTTCTCTCTGGTTTCAGTAGGTTGTGATTAAGCGACTTAGCTTACGATGTAGAAATATTACAATTTAGCATTAGTTGTACCTCTAAGTCAAGCAGCGACGTAGATTTCATTTCTGTCCGGGTACGAAAGGGTGAGTGTTTTGTAATTTCCCTCCATCAGTTTAATATCTGATTCCTCATGCAGCATCAGCAAGACACAGTGAAGGGGCTAAATGGGGTCAGGCTATCTGAGTACCTTCCTGCTTCCTTTCCTCTCATTTATGTAATCTTTAAAAAACATTTTGTTAGGCTACCTGCCACTCCATCAGTGGAAGACTTTATAAAACCATGTAGCTTTGTAACCTCTTGGGAGGAAAAAAAAAATCTTTCAGCATGAGTTCAACATGGCTTAGAGGACAAATGGAGAAAACAGAAGTGAATCTTATCTTTGCTTTTTACCAGCAGAAAAAAAAGACCCAATCTGTTTTCCCTTTTTTTTTTCTGCTCCCTACAAGAGAACACTTTTCCAACATCTTATAACAAACAGCTCAGAGTGTTTTAGATGAGCGGGGAGAACTACAAATCAGATCTGCTCAATCTGGCTGGGGAAGACTCCACCAAAAAAACAACAGGGACTCATCACATAGACATAACTCTGCGTGTTTGTGTCCAGTTCTTACATGATCTTCATCATTGCGCATATCTACAATATGCACACAAGTGCTGCAACATTTTAAAATTTCAATACTCAACCCCCCCCCCCCCCCCCCCCACCCCCCACCCCCTCCTGTTTGCTTTTTAAATGAAAAATATTTCCTATCAGGTTGAAACTTTCTGCGCTCTTACCTCCGGCATCTTTCCACGTAGGGATCATCTCTGTGAAACTGCAACCCTCCGTGTCTCAGCGCGTCCTCTGGGTTGGCAAAAGCCTTTTTGAACAAGATGGGAGGGAAAAGGCATCAGAGAGGTGGAATAAAAAAACTAAAAAAAAAAAAAAAACTAAACTAGAACTCAAATTTCTCAATGAACCCTTCATGAGTCTCTCACCTTCTTCCGCAGCCTCACTTGTCCCGTTATGACCGCGACGGTGTACATTTTGATCACCAGGAGGACGGCGTAGAAGACAAAACAGGAGAAAACCTCGTTTCTTATCATGACTTCGGCCTGCTCTGCTGTCAGCGGAGGAGAAAGCAAAGCGCCACACTCGCTGCGCTGTTGAAAGTGAGAGCTGCTCCAAAGGAAGGACTTCTTTTTTACAGCCCTGCCTCCACCCACCAGGAGAGAAAGATGACTGTCTGATACAAACGGAAATGTTTCATTTATGACACACCGTGATGTGCCCGGGGGCAGGATTTTTTTTGGGGGTAGCAAATATTTCAGAGGATGTCTTATTGTAATATGTTATGTGTTGTAAAATCTTACTTTTGATTAATTAATTGACTGCCACTAAATAATTGTGAGGATATAAAAATAAAAATAAAACACCAGTGCCATAAATATTTGTCTCCTAACGAATTTGTTCTGATTTTGCTCTTTGGTCATAGACTTTTTTTTTTTTTTTTTAGATTATCTAACAAGTTATAAAACGGATGTTTTTAAACAATGATGTGAAGGTTTCTCCAGCCATCTCTCAATGTTCGTATTTCTTTAAATAGGTTTTCTTTCGCAATAGTACTTTTGTTTATAATTTCCATTTTTTTGTAATATTGGTTTAAGATATTTGCTAATATGGGTGAACACATTTAGTAAAGATCTCATGTTTTGATCATTACCTGATTTATTTTTGCTGAGATGGAAAGAACTGGCTGAGGGAGAGGACTCTTAAAAATGCAACTCCGGAAAGTGGAGGATTCCATCGGGCAGCTGGAAGCAGAGGACTTGACTCTGAAGAAGCTACCAAGATCTCTAAAACCCTTATGATTATATACATTTTTGTGTTAGGATTTATTAGGTTTTGACATTTATGTTGTATTTAGAATTTGTTGACTTAAATTAGTTCCCTAGGTTCATTCATAGTTTATCTTAGGCCTGCCTCACACGGAGACAAAACGGGTAGTTTCAAAAACAAGAGTCTGTAAAAACAGCACCACAACAATTCAAACCTTTGTCCACATTAGTTCACACAAACTGGCTTAAAGAGGCTATATGCCACTTTTCCCCCAAAATAAATGTAACAATAGCCTTTTTATTTGTCCAATTATGACTCAAACATCTCCTGATGAGCATACTGACACCTTGTCAGCTTCCAGATGCCTGGATCCATTTTTTTCTATTTTCTGTTGGGTCCGATTTTCCTGCGCTAACTGCGGATGTGATGTCAAGCATGTTCACGTTAAATGTTTCAGATCGCTCTGCCACCACCGGTAGTCAGCACTCGCAAGCAGTTCAATGGATTGTGCGAATACACAGAAGAGACCAAGGACAACTTTGACACCAACAGTAACTCCAGGTAAGACTAAGAAGGTTAAACCCCTGACAAGTGCCCGGAAAGGACATCCACAGACTCAGGTGTCAGATTCAGAAAAACATCCGTCATCTTCAGACAAAACTCCTTCAGCGTCAGAAAAACCTCTGTCATCCTCAGAAAAAACTGCTTCAACCCAAACGGCCTCAGAAAAACTTCTCAAAGGAGTCAGGTCTCGGAAAAAACAGAGTCAGACGAAAAGTTATCAGAGTCAGGTATCAGACATCAGATGAAAATTAGTCGGGTCTCAGGAAAACCGCTGTCAGAAAAAGTGGAGTCAGACGAAAAAGTCTCAAATGAAAAGTTATCAGAATTAGCTGAAAAATATCACGCGTCACGGACGAAGCTGAAGTTAGCTTCCGATTCGCAAATGTATAAAGGGCAATTCCATTGAATCTTTGCTAGACTAGACTACATTAAACCAAGTCCTGATCAAAAACTGCAATACTTGGACTTTTCAAATCTGGACTGAAGTATTCTACACAGCATGTAGATTCATTAAAACTCTATTTCTGATTTGTGAAACCTTTATTCTATTAGTGAAAATGCAAATTAGGTTCATTTTATGGTATTTTTACCATCCAGACCATATTAGACCAGGTTCTGATCAAAAACTACAATACCTGGACTCTTCATATCTGGACTGAAGTACTCTACACAGCATGTAGATTCATTAAAACACCGTTTCTGATTTGTGAAACCTTTACTCCATTTGTGAAAATGCAAATTAGGTTCATTTTATGATATTTTTACCGTCCAGACCATATTAGACCAGGTTCTGATCAAAAACTACAATACTTGGACTCTTCATATCTGGACTGAAGTACTCTACACAGCATGTAGATTCATTAAAACACAGTTTCTGATTTGTGAAACCTTTATTCTATTAGTGAAAATGCAAATTAGGTTCATTTTATAACTTTTTGTCAAATATACTGCACTGCATGCATGTGTTGGATCTTTTAACATTTTCATCAATATTACTTTAGCTTTTTAAGATTCTGTCAATTTCCTACGGTCAACCCAAACATTCTATACATATTCAAATGGATTCATTCAAATCTGAATAACAGCAGTTCAAACCAGGATAGTCATGACAGTGTCATACATCATAAATATGTGGTGTTGTTTTGTTCTGATCTTTTGTTCTTGTGGATGAACCTGATATTGTGAAATTGTGGGAAAAAGAGTGAACAATTTGTTAACCCGCAGTATTAGTGTAGCCCACAACACATGGATTTATACTTCTGCCTACTGCTTTTCAAACAGGAAAAAGAAATGTAAACGTGTAAATTGTGTAAATGTTAAAACACGTTTAAAATAAACTACCCTGGCTATAGCCAATATATAATTAACTCTCATCTTTAGTTTTATTGCGCTGTGTGCAGCACAGTAGCTGTAGGCAATTGAAGTTATCCATCTATTGCAGCAAATAAAAAACACCATGACCCAGGCGCTCCCTTTCTGCTCAGTAATCCCTGCAGCAGACCCGCCGTTAGGAGCTCTGGTTTATTTGTCTGCCACTCCGTCCTGCTGCTGACCCACCGTGTCATCAAGGAACGACAAATGCCTGGACATCGCCATTAGCTTCTTTTAAATAAACTGTTTAAATTAACTGTATTTCTGCTTTGGGTCCACTTTCCGCCTGCTATGTCATGTAGGTTACCGACACGAAGACGTGTGCTACTATCTGGTTTAAGGTGCAACGCCAACATGATCAGTGTCATCCAAGCTTCAACATTCTCCATGTCTCAGCCTAGTATGAAGTACAACTTAAACATTGATTTAATATTTCTCTGATCTAGGCTGCAGGTTTAATCATTCAAAGACAAACACAGTTTATCCAGTTTTCACCACAAAGCTTAAGTTTAACGTTTTTACAATAAAATCTATCACTTTTAACACACATTTCACGATTTTACAATAAACCATCAAGTTATATGTTTCCCGTTTTTACAGTAGTAGTAGCCTAACGTTATAACACACATAGCCTATCAAAAACAGAGAGGACAGTTAAGTAATCCGTGCGCCTGGGTTGCAAAACAGAGAGCACAGTTTATCAAACTGTGCGCATGGATTTCCACAGAATTGTGGTCTGGACGGTAAAAATATCATAAAATGAACCTAATTTGCATTTTCACAAATGGAGTAAAGGTTTCACAAATCAGAAACGGTGTTTTAATGAATCTACATGCTGTGTAGAGTACTTCAGTCCAGATATGAAGAGTCCAAGTATTGTAGTTTTTGATCAGAACCTGGTCTAATATGGTCTGGATGGTAAAAATACCATAAAATGAACCTAATTTGCATTTTCACTAATAGAATAAATGTTTCACAAATCAGAAACAGAGTTTTAATGAATCTACATGCTGTGTAGAATACTTCAGTCCAGATTTGAAAAGTCCAAGTATTGCAGTTTTTGATCAGGACTTGGTTTAATGTAGTCTAGTCTAGCAAAGATTCAATGGAATTGCCCTTTACACATTTGCGAATCGGAAGCTAACTTCAGCTTCGTCCGTGACGCGTGATATTTTTCAGCTAATTCTGATAACTTTTCATTTGAGACTTTTCCGTCTGACTCCACTTTTTCTGACAGCGGTTTTCCTGAGACCCGACTAATTTTCATCTGATGTCTGATACCTGACTCTGATAACTTTTTGTCTGACTCTGTTTTTTCCGAGACCTGACTCCTTTGAGAAGTTTTTCTGAGGCCGTTTGGGTTGAAGCAGTTTTTTCTGAGGATGACAGAGGTTTTTCTGACGCTGAAGGAGTTTTGTCTGAAGATGACGGATGTTTTTCTGAATCTGACACCTGAGTCTGAGGATGTCCTAAAATGAACACCGTACACATGGAGAGTTTAAATTTCAGAAAATTGCACATAGCCCCTTTAAAATGCTGCAGTACATATGTCGGACCCACTGGTGGCGTTGTGGTGGCTGGTGATAGAGGAGGGACAGTAGACTAAATTGTATTCTAGGATTAATAATAAGGTAAGTATTTTCTTTATTAGGACCGCAACACAGTAGGGCACCATGTTTGTTTACTTTATCACAGAGTTATGCATGCACGTTAAATATAGGAATGGGGAAGCGATGTCATCTTTTACTTTTACTTTGTCATGTCACCCTTCTTCAGAGTAAGACAAATCAATTTCCTCAATACCTGGGCAAGTAAGTATTCCATGACTTGACTGTTCCGTGGTGATACACAGGGGCAATTATTAGCAATAAATCACACGTGTAAAATTAAAGTGTAACCAACAAGGCTGGACAAGGACAAAACTAGAAGATGAAAAAAAACCACACAAAAACACTGTGCATATTAAATACCCATTTTTAAGGCTATCAATAAAATGGAGAGAAGGCAAATAAAAAAAGACTGAATTGTGATAAAGAATAACAATCACTAAAAAAATGGGGTCGAAGATAAATAGATGTTGCTCATAGTCCGAAAAATGGTTAACGTTTGAGCATCAACTTCTAACCTTATAAATGCCTATTTTCACATTTTATCATCTTTATTTCTCATGATAAAATGACACAAAACATTTTATGCGAAATCCCATTCCAATAAACTTTTTTGATTAATCATGAACTGTTGAAAAATGTATCTCTGTAAGATGTAGGTTTTTAAAGTCTACAATTTGTTTTCCATTGTGAACTGTCCACCCCATCCCTCATTACTGTGGTACTGACATCTGTCACCTTCCTGTACTTTTAGGGTCAGATTAAGATCATTCACAGCAGACTGGCTAAACTAGATCAACCCGAATACCTGTTAACATTTCAACATGTCCAGCAGTAGATGAACTTTAAAATCTCCAAGCAAAGACCAACAAAAACAGAGTGAAAAAAGAACCACAGGGAGAGAAAGATAAATGGGACTGCCAAATTCTTCTCTTACAGATGAGATTCAAGCATCTTGAATCACAATGAACCTATAAGACTGAAAACCACACCTTCATGAGTATCAAAAGGTCAAGGAAATGTCACTCTTCAATAAAAGACAACCATTCGTCTGAAAAATTATCAAAAAGAAGAGATGAATGAACTACAAAGACATTAGTTGAATTCTTTGTAAAACACAAAAAACACCACAATGACACAGGAAAATTTGGAAGAGACAAAAACCTAACCAAGCAAATTGTTGTTTTTGTAAATGTCCAAATGCCCACCTTAAAAATGAGTCTATTGAGAATGTATCTCTCTCATCCACTGCTTGTCGGATAGCTAATATTCAAGATACTTTATTCACTCTAATTTTTTTTATCCTTTTTGATCTTTAACCTTAAGTTCCAGCCTCATCCTATCATAAATATGAGCATCTGAGCCAACCAAATGTCTATAGGTTATGATTAGCTCTTGCAGCGCTTTGAATCATTTTAAAATGCTTACACACAGTGTGTAGTATGTGTGCCAAAGAATGTACTCCTCCTTACTAATTTCAAGATCAGGAACCAACATGTCATTTCTGTGCACAGTGAAGATCATACTCCGAAAATGATTTAGTCTGCTGGCAAAATATGGGTTACAAGGTTGGTTGCAAAACACAGAAAATTTTCCACTGCAGTCGTGATTCAAGAGACGGGGGCTTCCGGTGGCCCCTAGTTGCTGCTTTCTGGTATTCTGACATAATGTCCATGGAGTATAGTGTTATGTAAACACATTTGCAGGTAGGTGACAGTTATATTCAAGTATACTGGAGTTTCATTTCTGACAGTTCACCCTTTTATGACTTTAAACAGTGAAAACAGCAGAACATAAAAATAAAAAAAAAAGAGTACTGGATGACAGCCTTTAACGAAGCAATTTAGCAATTATATCAAATCAAATCAAATCAAACTTTATTTATAAAGCGCTTTTCATACAAGAAGTTGCATCACAAAGTGCTTTACAGATTAAAATGACCCCACATAAAACCACCTTCTCTTCCCTCCCCCACAGATTTAAAAGCATGGTCACAGTTATACCCCCCTACCCCCAACCCAACTCCCATGCACAAACACAGTTAAAAGAAAAAGTTAAAAGGACATTGGGCCGAGTGTAGATGAACCATGCAAGGAAACGCCATCAGAGGAGCCATCTGCCCCAGCAGCAGTAGATTAACAGCAGCAGCCGAGGCACCGACACAGGGCACCCAGTGGAGGCAAGGCCAAGACCCCTACCTCCACCCAAGCTCCACCTGGAGAGCACCCAGGCAGCTACGGCCGACCACCGCTCCCGGGGCAGAGGGCTCCCACAGAGGAAACACTGGAACGGGGATTAAGATAAATTAAAGTATAAAAAGAAACAGTAGATTAATGTGCTAAGATTAAATAGTAAAACTGAAAAAAATATAATCATATAAAACATCTAGAGCAATTAAACAAACAGTGATAAATAATAATCAGTTAAAAGCTAGGCTAAAAAGGCGAGTCTTGAGCCTGCTCTTAAAAACATGAACGTTCTCTGCAGGCCTGAGGTCCTCTGGCAGCCTGTTCCAGAGGTGAGGGCCATAAAACTGGAAAGACGCCTCGCCATGCGTGTGTGTCCTGACTTTTGGGATGACAAGGAGACGGCTGCCAGAGGAGCGCTGAGACCTCGAAGGTTTATATGGTAAAAGCAGTTCAGAGAGATAAGAAGGCCCAAGACCATTAAGACACTTAAAAACCATTAAAAGAACTTTAAAGTCGATCCTGAAATGTACGGGGAGCCAATGCAATGATTTTAAGACCGATGTAATGTGCTCCCGCCTCCTGGTCTTCATCAGGACACGTGCTGCTGAATTTTGTAGTAGTTGTAAACCTGATATACTATTTTTGGGAAGACCAGAAAGCAGGGCATTACAGTAATCAATTCTACTGGAGATAAAAGCATGCATCAGTGTCTCCGTATTGGCCCGAGAGAGAATGGGGCGGACTCTGGCGATGTTCTTTAGTTGATAAAAACCTATTTTAGTGATATTTTTTATGTGAGGAATAAAAGTCAGCTGATAAACAGGTTCTTCACTTGTAAAGAGGGATTAAAAGTCAGTGATTGTAGTTTTGGTAAAAGTTTCTCTCTGAGCCTCAGGACCGATGACTAAAACTTCAGTTTTGTCCTGGTTGAGCTGGAGAAAGTTTTCTGCCATCCAGGATTTAATGTCTAAAATGCAGTTAAAAAGTGCATCCATTGGCCGTGTGTCATCGGGAGACATGGAGATGTATAACTGTGTATCATCAGCATAACTGTGAAAGTTAACTCCATATCTCCTGATGACGCTGCCAAGAGGGAGCATATACAGGTTAAAAAGCACTGGGCCTAAAATTGAACCCTGGGGCACACCACATGTAATCCTGTGGACCCTAGAAGAGCAGGTATCTAAACTTACCCTAAAAGTCCTGTCTGTGAGATAGGATGTAAACCATTTGTGAACATCACCAGAGAGGCCGATTTGTTTTAAACGGGTTAAAAGAATAGTGTGGTCTACTGTATCGAAGGCAGCGCTTAGATCCAGTAGAACCAACACTGTCACCTTCTGAGCGTAGACTGATCAGACATAGCATTAGGGTCTGGGCATTATGCGAATAATGCTGGTTAACCTTTGAGCGGGGGCATGAGCCAACAACCTCCACTCTAAGTGGCTGGGGCTGCAAAGTTCTGGAGGTTCTGGAGCCCATAGGAACAGGAACGTTTGGCTGTGATTGTAGCCCACCCTGTGTGGGCCATGGTGGTTGTTGGTGAGAAGAGCCCTGGGTCAGTGAGCCTAAACAAGGTATTGCTGGTAAACCAGGTATTGTATATGTACTAACTGAACAGTATTAACTAACTGTTGTGTTATGTCAAAGAGAACAATGTATGTATCTTTTTAACTTGCCTTCTTGCAAACACTACCTATAATTTATATGTAGAGCATCTGTTAATCAAGTGATAAAGTGACATCCTTAGCAACCCCAATACTAAAAACCACTGAGCACGTTTGCTTCCATCATTGTCAATAGTTGAAACATGGCAATAGTTAATCAATAAATTATTTAGAATCCTAAAACTTTAGAGCTTTAGCTATGGCTCTCGAGAATTTTAAAGGTAACTTTTTTTTTTACTTTTCTTACTTCCTGTAAGAACCTGCTGTGCTGCAGTGGTAACACTAGGTAGTAAATAAACAGAAACTGAAGATTCAGTTTCATTTTGATTTTTATGTCTTTCTTTCTCTACAACTGCTATTGCAAGTAAAAAAAATTCTAACAACTTTGCCAAAAGAAATGTTTGGTTTTTTTTATACTGCAAAATATTGTACAGGTTAAATAGACATTGAACACATTGTCTTCTCAGTTTAAATACTTCTTTGGGTCCAACATTTACATGAGATGTTGGTAAACCAATCAAGTAATCCACAGATTCAAACAAATAATAAAAAGGTAAATAGTCTACAGATGAATTATGGGTAAAAAATGGGAATGAGACAGGTAAGTATTGAACACTCTTGCAGAAGTTTATTACATAATTTTTTGAAAAAATCCAAACTTTGATCACGACGAAGAAGCTAGTCACACTGGTGTGATTGTGACATTTTTTCCACACAAACTGTCTTAAAATCTTAAAGTTAGAGTTCATTTCCATATACTTTCCACAGATTTTAAATTGGATGCAAGTCAGTCCATTAATTGAGCCATTCCATCAGTTTCTTTCTTCTGAAACTAGTTTTTCCAACTGTCATGTTTGGAAATTCAAATTCACATTGTTACATCTTCAGATTCTTAGAAAAAATGTCCTTGTAAATTTCTCCATTCATTCTTCCCTCAGTCACTGGAAGCTTACCAGAAGCTTATGCTGTTAGAAAGCCTAGAGCAAACTGCAAACTCCAGTTTTGACATGGTGTTTTAGAGTGATATGCTGAACAATTCTTCCTTCATAAGATGGTCTGTGCAATGACCCGACAACAGTATATTCTCCCAGTATTTTACTGGCTGGTCCAAATCTTGGTGGCTGATTTATGGAAAAATAAAGTTATTTCGACTTCTGGATTGTGACTGGAACCCCACCCACTGGAATATGCAGAGGTTAATAAACAGGGTCACTGGGATGCTGGTAACTATCATTGGGCGAGGGACAGGGTATACCCTGGGCAGGTCGCCAATCCTTTGCAGGGCAACATAGAGCCACAGAGGACAACAACCACACAATTTAGAGAGTCCAATTAACCTAACAGTCAGGTTTTTTGACTGTGGGAAGAAGCAGCAGTACAGCAGTGTAACAGCCATTATAACTCCTGTACAGATATTTGCATGCTTCCTCTAGTATTTTACTGCTCCATCATTTGTGATTCCAATTCTTCAAGGTTGGTAGCTCTCTAACCATCACCCTAATATTTAGCACCCACAACAGATTCTGTGTTTGATACAACTCAGAGGCCACTTCAAACTGTTAACATCAATTCATTTGCCTAAAGTTAAAATAATATATTTGAATATCAATAATAAAGAGGTCACAATTTAAGAAAAAGAAAGATCTTCCTTTGTGTTTAATGATAAATACACTACATTTTAAATCTTTACATTTAACTCCTACTGGAGGAATCTTAGCCATCAGCTCCCTGAAGCTGCCAGTCCAGTGTGGGCGAGCTGCCTGAGCTGGTATCGTCGCAGCAGTCCTCGGCGTCTGAGAAGGACGACATGTAGTGGAGGCCGGTCACTCTGTGATAGCCTCCGCTGAGCATCTGTTGGCAGGAGGTGAGCTCCACAGCCCTGCGGCCCGTCCTTCTTACCCTCACAGTCCACATGTCAACCAACTGGGAACACATGACGCAGCCCATGGTGTGTGTAAACAGATGGTACAGGTATACAACTAACACAGGTCACAGAACAAACTCATCCCGAGTCAGGAAGTGACGGCGAAAGACATGAAGATACAATTTTAAATTCAAGACAGTGATATAAACATCATCTTAAGTCCTTAAATGTAAAGTTTTACGTATTTTAAAGATTTTTTTTAAATCTCTTCTCTTTCATGCTTGTTTAATAATAATAATACATTTTATTTGAAGCGCCTTTCAAAGCACCCAAGGACACTTGACAAAAATACAGTGCAACAATACAATACCGTTTAAAGTAAAAATACACCTTTAAGCGAAGGATATGACAGTGAAACTAATTCCTTTTAACAAACTGTGCAACTGTTAGAGGCTGCAATGCATGCAAGTGTTTTTTTCTGAAACCAGAAATACAAACTATTGCAAAGGAAAACCGAGGTGCACCACAACATTTCAAATAACAAGCAAAGCTGCGATGACTTGACTTTATCTGCAGCCAGTAATCAAAAAGTTGCCACTAAACCGTCAAGCTGCAAGATAAAGTAAAAAGTCAGTTTAAACAAGCCCGTTATAAGGTGTCCTCTGTCTCTCACAGTTCCCAAACATAATCTACAAATATTTACACAGAACCCTTTTGCAAAAAGAAGAAAAAAAATACCCTTCTGAGCAAATTCAGAAAGCTAGAGAGGAACCAAGCACCAGCTATCCAAGAAAATCGGCTTCAAGAAAACTTAAGTTCTGCCGTTGTGAAACTCCCTTTCTGTTCCCAAAATCACCAAAAGTTCAGGTCATATGGAGGTTTTGTGTATGAATTATTTCCTGTCTGATGTTAGTCATGCCAGTCTCCTCTGTTTGATGGAGGAAGCCTGTCAGCAAAGTTTAAACAGATGCCTGAGGAAAAGGAAACAGAAGTCAAATCAGTAAGCAGCAGTTCGGGAAACCGTAGACTACAAAGTAAGCATCAAAGACATGCAACTTTTGGACTGTGAATTATTTTAACTATTCTTTTTTGCAGTATGGAATGATTGCACATTACATTCTATTGCAACATTGAATTAGCAAGGTTCATTTAAAGTTGTTCTAATGGTCTTTAAGGGTATTTGATGTTTATTTAGAGGTCAGTGGTTCCAATTGTGTCCATGTTTCAATTGTCTAGCTCATGAATTGAAGTGAAATTAAAGAACTTAGAAGTAGTCCTCCATTTTTATCATTCTTTTCACTTCCTGCAATGCATCCATACCTGTGGAAGTGAAAAATAGCCCAGAGCATGATGCTACCACTATGCTTACCAGTTAGTAAAGTATTTTTAGGATGAACATCTCACCTTGACTCCTCAAAATCGTGTCATTGTGGGCAACAAGCTCAATCTTTGTCTCTTATCCCAATGAAATGTTTCTGCAGAAGACTTCTTCATGCGGTCTGCTGTAAAGTTTAGGGTTGAAGGTGTTCATTTTACAGCATAGGCACCTCATTAGTCCATTGATTCATTGCAGACGGTGACAAAGATGTTCAAACATCTGCTAGCAAATAGCAGACTTAAGTTTTGGTGGTTCTTCGGCTCTGAAAACGCAAACCAATCTTCTTTCTTTGAGAGTAAGTTATGGTCAGACTGGTGAAACTTGGACACATTTGGTTTTCCAACAGAACAATGATTCTAACCACACATCAAAACTGGTTTCAGAATTGATGACGTAGACTAATATAAAGCTTCTGGAAAGGCAATATGAAAGCCCCAATGTCTATCCCTTTGAAAATGTGTGGACTATTTTAAAACCGGGACTTTTGCAGAAAACTACCCTGTTAAAATGAGCTCTACAATTTCTGCAAATGAGACTGGTTAATTATGCCAGGACCTTGTTGATGTCAACAATAAGTGTGTGAAATATAATCAAATATTAGGGGAGGTTTATGCATTTATTAGAGCAAGCCTGTATATATAGTTTTGATTATCTTTACCGGTGGGTGGAGACAATCCACAATACATTCAATTTGGGCTGCAGATGTTGTTTAAAGTGTTTCAGGTCGTGCGCTGTATGGGTCCACCCTGTAAAAACATATGCCCAAATGAATAAGTAGGAGACCAAATTTTAAAACCATGTATCATATTGATGAGCGTATGTAAACTTCTGACCAGAGCTATATCTTTAAACCTCATGGTTTGTAAAGAAAAAAATCCCTTCCTATGAGGGTCTGTTCAGGATTGTAATATAAAGAAGCATGAACTACAGAGCCAGGTTTAAGAAAAGAAAATCTTTGCTAATCATAAAACTTGGTAACCAAAGTTGTTTTTTGATATTTAAGCCAAAATAAATGTATTACAGTGGCATAGGGGTACAGCCAAAAAGGGGAATGGGTTGAAGTAAAATGGAATAACAGCTCATGTGTTCATAACCTGCAATATTAAAAATGTATGTATGAACTAGGCCAAAATCCTGCTTCTAACGACTGCAACAACAAAATAACCCTAAGAATAATTTTATGAAAAAGGACTTAATAAAATAAGTCACTGCATGCTCTGTACTTGTACAATAATTGTATTTTCCAATCAATTAAAATGGTATGACATAATCTGTTAGACTTTTCTCTTTGTGGAACAGATATTCCTCCATAGAGAACTCAGCTAATGTCTGACTCTGGGTGAAGTGGAGTTCTGTCCCTGGTAGGACCTAAAATCCCTTTAAGGACAAAGAGGACAAAGGTGGGCTGCATCATGCCACACCCATCCAGTCTCAGTGAATGGACACAGGGGAGTGACTCCTCTCCTGTCCTGAACTACCACTGTATACACACTGGATATTTAAGTATTTATGAATGTCTGCTGAGTCATGTCACACAACCAGCAGAGTATGCCAGCAAATATTGTGATTCATGTCATTTATAATGTTGACAAGGCTACGGGTGACTGCATTCATGGTCAGATACATCCAGAAACATGCAAGTGATGCAGTAACGTGAAGCTGCAGCGATGTTGGAAGCGTGTGGAAACCTAAAAACCAGTCCAAAAAAACTGGATCTTACCTGAAGATGTGTTCCGTCATCAGTTTATGTGCACTGAATCCGCTCGGCAGCCCGGTGTGTTTGCTCTTCAGTCTGAGCTCGATGCAGCTCAGCATACGCATGGGGCTCGAGATGACATCACAGCCCTTCACTTAAGGGCTGCTGTATTTCTAAAATTAACCTGGGCATACCCTGTGTGCTGCCCAAACCAAGACAGAATTTTGCAGCAGGCAAGTATTTGTAAGGATTTTTTTTATTATATATTTTTGTTTAAACAAAGATTCCTGAAATCTAAAAATCTTTGGACACTGCATCAGTGTGAGGAGTTAAAAACAGAGATTAAAGGAACCTGCTGAAATTCTTTCCCTTGTCAGTTTATGGGCCTGCCACCATCTGTTTGGGCTGTATTTTAAATAGTAATCTGTTTTGAAGTCAAATTACCAGACAGAATATTAAAGCCCTGAAGCGAAACTATAATTTGACATAATCCTTTGAAGCAAAATCAAACATTTAATGTGAATCATATCAGGGGAATCTGTATTACTTCTATAATATAAAGTACCTGTACAAATTATACTCAAGTAAAGTTAAAATCACCCGTTTAACAATCTTAGATTTGGCACCATTTCAAATTGTAGATTTGGAGGACAAATTTTTTAGCAACCCCTGAAATTAAATAAGGCAGTTTTTTTTTGGGGGGGGGGGGGGGGATTAGAGTACAATCCAGATTTGTTTTTAAAAAGATTTTCCCCACATTTTTGTCAAATATGTTCTCAAACATTTTTAGAAATCCAAAACTTTTAAAATATATAAATTTTGTTTATGCATTTGCAAGTGTGAAGCCATTTTTAGTTACCATAGTTTAGAAGACAAATTCTGAAACTCGAGGGGTAACTGTCATCAGTTAAAGCAACATTTTTAGCCAATTAAAAATGAAAATAACTTTCTTACTCTTTTTTTTTGTAAATTTTGAAAAACTACTACAAGTACAGTCCTGTCACAATTTAGTCAATCCGAATTTTTCATTCTTTTGTTTAATCCAAACAAGAATATGATAGTTTTATATGGATTTCACAATAAATCACACTGATTTTTATACCTTGTATCCAACAGCAACTTGTCAGCATCCGCTTCAAATATAACCATGCCTGCCTCAATAAAAAAGTAGAAAGAGTTCTGATCCAAAAGCAGGAAATTTTAATAATTAAACCGGTCATAGCAATTACATCAGTTATACAGACATTAAGACCTCCCTCTGAACTGTGGTTGCCCACAGTATGGAGAATCACCATAGCCATTACCACAAGAGCCACACACTGTTAACCACTAGGAAACATGACCCTGTGGAAATTCCTGTTGTGTGCTGCAACACCTATGAATACTTTCCAACCATAACAATGTTGGCATTTTCAAGTATGAAGTCTCACACGGATATACGTGCCATGACATGAGCAAACGCACTTACAGGGTGGGGTTAATGTAATAATTACTACTAAAGAATCCCTAACACTGCATTATAACTGGTTACACTGGCTGTTTGAACCGTCAGCAGTTCAGGCTACTGCTGCACTTTATTTGTCTAGCATCTCTATGATACAACTAAGATTGCACACTAGTTCTTTTTCTTTTGTTTGATTGCACATTCTTCCCCACACCTATAGAAAAGATATTGCCACAATATTAACCTCTCCTGTACATAAAATCTGGAACCGTCTGAAAAGAGAAACTAGTACAGTAAATAAAATAAAATAGACAACATTGGTGATATTTTTTGAAGACTGAATAATGATTAAAAAAAACTGAGACATGGCTTACTGTGAACTAGCGTGTTGAATACACAGTTATCAGTTTAATAAGTCACAGGTGTAATGAAAACCATTTCTATAAAAAGAGATTTACTTTTTTGTCACTGTCCCAAACTCTTTTAAGACATTTTATGTTGCCATCCATGGTGAACATCCATGTACAAAGGGCCAGAAAAAGGAGTAAATATTTTTTGCAGTGGGAAAGCATTTTGCAAATAAAATATTTGAAGAAATCCACAAAATGGAAAGCCGCCAATTCAAATACAGTATTTAAAAGTTTTTTGGGGGGAAAACTGGCAGCAATCACAAAATGCCTGCATAAAAACATTCAACTAAAGTGAAGAATCCGATTTTCCTTATTATAAGCCATCTATTAACCTTAAATATTAGAATCTACATCTGTGATGTTCACATACAAATACAACAAGCTGTATATTTATTGTATCTACAATAACATTTTATGCTAGTAAGTTATGCCTATACAGTGGGGCAAAAACGTATTTGGCAGCCACGGATTGTCCAAGTTGTCCCACTTAAAAAGATCAGAGATCTGTAATTTGTATCATATTTACACTTCAACTGTGAGAGACAGAATGTAAAAAAAAAATCAGGAAATCACATTGTATGATTTTTAAAGAATTTATTTGTATAATGGAGCAGAAAATCAGTATTTAGCACCTACAAACAAGCAAGAATTCTGGCCCTCACAGACCTGTTACTTCTTTTTTAAGAAACTCATATCCTCTACTCGTTACCTCTATTAATGGCACCTGTTTAAACTTGTCATCTGTATAAAAGACGCCTGTCCACACCCTCAAACAGTCAGACGCCAACCTTCACCGTGTCCAAGACCTGAGAGCTGTCTATGAACACCAGGGACAAGATTTTACACCTGCACAAGAATGGGATGAGCCAATCTACAATAGGCAAGCAGCTTGGTGAGAAGAGATCAACTGCTGGATCAAATACCGTAATTGTTGGACTATTAACACAACACGACAGTAACATGTCTGGTTAGAAAATAAAACATACTTTAGCCTACCAGAAAAGTCATTAGTTGCTATCTTCATCTTCCTCATTAAAGCCACTGAAGTAGCGTTCTTCAGTGTCTTTATGTCCTCTGAAAGCTTTTGTCGTCTTTTTACAGACCCAGTTCTTCCCGCTGCCTCCTCTAAAGTCTGGCCCTCGATTCATTGATGTCAAGCTTACGTGCAGCAGCTATTTCCTTCTTTGGCAGCCGGCTCAATTGCCTTTAACTTAAAAGCTGCATTTCTTCATGTCTTTTACACAATGAGAGTGTGCGCATGAAAACTACAAGTGTCTTCTTCGGCGCATAATCTTTCTCCACGTCTGTCTCACTTTTGCGCTTTCTGCTGTAATGCCCCCCAGAGGCCGTTAGCCAAAGAAAAAAAAAAAAAAAAAAAAAAAAAACTATAAATCAGGTACATCATTCTATAGGACGCAGGGTCCAAAGCGTGTGAAAAAATAAACAGTTTATAGTCTGAAAATTACAGTACTACAAAATGGAATAAATAAATGATCACTGACAATCTCCCTCGACCCGGGGCTCCATGCAAGATCTGACCTTGGTATAAACGCCATTTGCCTTGTTCTAAGGGGGAAGAATAATGAGTTGCATCCCAAGAACACCATACCCACTGGAAAGCATGGGGGTGGAAACACTATGCTTTTGGGGCTGCTTTTCTGCAAAGGGAACAGGACAACTGATTCATATTAAAGGAAAGAAGGAATGGGGCCATGTACAGTGGCTTGCAAAATTATTCGGCCCCCTTGAATTTTTCTGCATTTTGTCACATTACAGCCACAAACATGAATCAATTTGATTGGAATTCCACGTGAAAGACCAATACAAAGTGGTGTACACGTGAGAAGTGGAACGAAAACCATACATGATTCCAAACATTTTTTGCAAATAAATAACTGAAAAGTGGGGTGTGCGTAATTGTTCAGCCCCCTGAGTCAATACTTTATAGAACCACCTTTTGCTGCAATTCCAGCTGCCAGTCTTTTAGGGTATGTCTCTACCAGCTTTGCACATCTAGAGACTGAAATTCTTGCCCATTCTTCTTTGCAAAACAGCTCCAGCTCAGTCAGATTAGATGGACAGCATTTGTGAACAGCAGTTTTCAGATCTTACCAGATTCTCGATTGGATTTAGATCTGGACTTTGACTGGGCCATTCTAACACATGGATATGTTTTGTTTTAAACCATTCCATTGTTGCCCTGGCTTTATGTTTAGGGTCGTTGTTCTGCTGGAAGGTGAACCTCCGCCCCAGTCTCAAGTCTTTTGCAGACTCCAAGAGGTTTTCTTCCAAGATTGCCCTGTATTTGGCTCCATCCATCTTCCCATCAACTCTGACCGGCTTCCCTGTCCCTGCTGAAGAGAAGCACCCCCAGAGCATGATGCTGCCACCACCATATTTGACAGTGGGGATGGTGTGTTCAGAGTGATGTGCAGTGTAAGTTTTCCGTCACACATAGCGTTTTGCATTTTGGCCAAAAAGTTCCATTTTGGTCTCATCTGACCAGAGCACCTTCTTCCACATGTTTGCTGTCCCCCCCACATGGCTTGTGGCAAACTGCAAACGGACTTCTTATGGTTTTCTTTTAACAATGGCTTTCTTCTTGCCACTCTTCCATAAAGGCCAACTTTATGCAGTGCACGACTAATAGTTGTCCTATGGACAGATTCCCCCACCTGAGCAGTAGATCTCTGCAGCTCGTCCAGAGTCACCATGGGCCTCTTGGCTGCATTTCTGATCAGCGCTCTCCTTGTTTGGCCTGTGAGTTTAGGTGGACGGCCTTGTCTTGGTAGGTTTACAGTTGTGCCATACTCCTTCCATTTCTGAATGATCGCTTGAACAGCACTCCGTGGGATGTTCAAGGCTTGGGAAATCCTTTTGTAGCCTAAGCCTGCTTTGAATTTCTCAATAACTTTATCCCTGACCTGTCTGGTGTGTTCTTTGGACTTCGTGGTGTTGTTGCTCCCAACATTCTCTCAGACAACCTCTGAGGCCGTCACAGGGCAGCTGTATTTTTACAGCCAGTCTCCACACCTCAATCCAATAGAAAATCTGTGGAGGGAGTTGAAAGTCTGTGCTGTCCAGCAAAAGCCCAAAATGTCACAGCTCTAGAGAAGAGCTGCATGGAAGAATGGGCCAAAATAGCAGCTTCAGTGTGAGCAAACCTGGTGAAGACCTACAGGAAGTGTTTGACTTCTGTCATCGCCAACCAAGGTTGCTTTACAAAGTATTGAGTTGAACTTTTGTTATTGACCAAATACTTATTTTCTGCACCATTATACGAACATTCTTTAAAAATCATTCAATATGATTTCCTGCATTTGTTTTTTTACATTCTGTCTCTCACAGTTGAAGTGTACCTATGATGAAAATTAGAATCCTCCATCGTTTTAGGTGAGACAACTTGCACAATCGGTGGCTGCCAAATACTTTTTTGGCCCACTGTATTTCTATGCTTTGTCAGAGAAGTTATCTAGGTGCACTCGTCTCAGATGATTACTTCAAAGTGCCGACAGAGAAGTTGATCAGATTGTGTCTAATGAGGAAACTGTGCTGCAGTAGGATGAAGATTTGATTTTGAAGACTGTAACAAAATAAAAACCAACCTAATACTGAATCTACTACTAGCCAAGAGTTTGGAATGCTAGCATGCCTAGCTCAGCAAATCAGGTAATCCTACTCTTTGTTCACTAAGTTAGCATTTTTTTTCCTAACAAATAAAACAAACAAAAATAAAAGTTTATTAAAAAAACATTCAGTGAGCTTTTTGTGAGGTGATGCAAGCTAATAGCTAATGGGCTGCTAAGCTAACTGTAACAACAGCTTAATGTAAAGTAACTAGCATGGATTAGTCATTCTAGCTGTTGTCTCTGAAAAAAAAGCCAATTATGTTTGTTTTGCAAATTTACCAAACTTTTGTTCAGACTTGACTAAGTAGTAAACTAAGTACAGCCAGCAGTTTTCCAAGATGGTGAATGATTGAGAATCGAAAAATCACTCACCAAATAAAAAAAGACGGCCTTCTAAACCTCCAAGAAAAAAATCTCAACTACTGTTTGAGGTTGTGAAATTAAAATCATATTATATTCTTTACATTGACTGTTCAAAATTGTAATGTTTCACTGGTTGCAACAAAAATGCAAAAATGGCAAGAGTAAAATATATTGCGTCACTAAGTGTTTTGTGAAATGGGCACACCAAGTGGAAAGGGCCAGGCATTCCACCCCAAAATTCCCCAGACTTGGTCAAGCCACAATGCTGTTTTTCCTGGTGAATGACTCATACATATGCAGCTTCACGGTTTTGGAATAGCCAAAATGAATCACAGATACAAATTGCTTTAAAAAAACAAAATACAATTGTATACATAGGAGTTTGATGAAGAAACACTAATTATGACTCCAGTTGTGTGTTTGGCAAGAAATATATATTTCTTAAGAGAATGAGAGGTGGGGGAGAGAGAAATGTGCCAAACAGTTAGTTGTGCTGACAAAAAGGCATCATTTTAAACCAGGTCTGTAAAAGTTTTATAGGATTCAGCGTCCTGGCTTCATGCTCCCCTCAACGTTTTGGGGAATTGGTATTTCCTAACATGTGAACAGCTTAGACTTATATTGTATGTTTGATAGCTAAATCGGTAATATGATTTCTAATATATTATAAATACATATGTATAAATCCATGTTTAAATTTCAAACATAAGGACATACAAATATTTTAGGAGAAATACCTCAGCATATGGATTTCTCAAACCCCTGCTAAGCAAGCACAGGAAATTACAGATTTAAAAAAAGTTTGTCAAAAGAGTATCAGTGTAACCCTTTTAATCTAAACCACATTTATCTCTATATACCGTTTTGTTTTATAAATGATCATTCTTAACTACATGGATCTAAAGTAGCATTTGATAAGGTCTGAAGACGTTGATCTTGTTGTAAATTGCACGGGATTCTCTTATCACTTCAGATATGTACTCGTCTCTCCTGCTTATCTAGTCCGACAGAGGAAATGCTAACATTCATATCTATACATGCCCCTTATGCCTGTTTGCTGATAGAGCTTACATAGAATATACAAAAGCAAGGTCCTCCGTGAATATTTCTGAACATGTAAACGGATCATTTAAGCAAAACAACTGAGCCTCTCAGTTAGTCAGCAAAAACTTGCAGCCGCATGCAGTATGAGCCCAGAAATTATTGTGCATAACCCACACATGCACGTTTTGCAGTTCTAAACAAACCTGCTCCGGCCATTTCCATGGCCAAAAACAAAACAAACCGAAAAGGGTTTCCATTCCTGAGGGCTTGGTGCAAGCTGAGGTTGGAGGTGCAGAGGTTTCATTCATTTGAGCTCTCTCGCTTCTGTCTGCTTGTTGCTATGTAACGAGTAAACAGCTAAACAACGGAAAACTTGGTAATTTATCTTAATTGCTTCTAGCGTAAAAGAGGAGTACCCACACAACACATCAGCCCGTAGCAACGTTGACAGCACCGTTTTGGTTTGTGACACCAGGTGCTGTTCGCCTGCCACGGCCGGTTTAGAAGCAGCACATGACGTCTAGTTACAACAGCAGCCACAGAGACACCTACAGCTACCGAAAACCGCTGCAGAGATGTGACGCAAACGCCGAGCTTCAGAGCTATCCGATAAATAAACTGGGATATTTAGGTCCAGTCGTGATCCCTCACAGCTTCAAAATAAGAAGTTGCTACATTAGCATGTACAAAGTGCTCATAATCCTTCTTCACCAACGTGCAAATTCCTCAGCTTCATGTGAGGCCAGAAGTGGAAAGATATCATCAGACCTGTAGGGGGAAAATGTGAGAACAAGTTTAAAAACAAAAGAAGATTCTATACTTGACTTCTACACATCATTTACAGTCAATATAGAACAGCACTTTGCAGCAGAATGCATACCCCTTGAATCTTTTCACATTTTGTCAAGCAACAACCACAAATATCTGTATATTTTTTTGAGAAGTCTTGATCTAGCCCAACAAAGAGGAATGCATAATTGTGAAGTTGAAGGAGTGTGATGTATGG
Source organism: Valencia hispanica (assembly GCA_963556495.2). Taxonomy (NCBI): domain Eukaryota; kingdom Metazoa; phylum Chordata; class Actinopteri; order Cyprinodontiformes; family Valenciidae; genus Valencia; species Valencia hispanica. Next base: position 28,945,522 of record OY747717.1, on the reverse strand, counting down.
TTTACAAGTTTCTATAACCATTTGTTTGCATTTACAGCTCCAAGTCTTGGAGCATGTCTCTATCAGCTTTGCACATCTACTGATATTCTTCAGTCAGATTAGATAAGAGCATCCGTGAACATAATATTTCGAGTCTTACCAAAAAATTCTCAATTAGGTTTAGGCTGGGACTTTCACTAAACCATTTAACACAATAATATACTTTCATTTAAATCATTCTACTGTAGATCTGGCTGCTCTAGTCTCAAGACTTCTTCAGCCTCCAACAGCTTTTCTTCCAGGGCTGCACTGTAGTTTACTTTGGGTTTTATTTTGAGTTATGCACTGCTGCATTGATTGCTCTTGACCTGCAAATGCATCACTCCCGCCAGACCAGCAGTATCTCCCAAACTCCTTTTGTCAGGGCAGTGGTTCCCAAAGTGGGGGGCACAGAGACATTGCAGAGGGGGCGCTGAGACATTGCAGAGGGGGCGCTGTATGAATGGATAATAGTGTAATGCTAATATAACAAATGTTTTTGACGAGGCTCCCAAAAAGATAAAGCATCCCCAAATAAGCTTCTAAACCCACTTCCTTCCAAGCCAAAGAGTAAAAAAATATGACGAAGCATATCTTGCGTTTGGATTTGTTACACCAAACACCTGCAAATGTTCAACTGAGCTCATATAAAGTTTTGTACATAGTGGCACAGTGTGAAAAACTGCAGACAACTGCACAGGATTATAAACTTCACTGCACTATAGAGATGGTTCCATCTATGATTCATAGCAGAGGCCAGCAAACTATGGGTTATTCCTCTGTCCAATAATACAATCAGCAGGTGCATTTATGGGATGTCAACAGACATATAGGAGCTTTGTAGAGATCTGCACATTTGGGGCAAAGACTAGGGCTGGGAGACTAAGAGGGGGGAGCATAAAACATGTTTTATAAACCAAAGGGGGGCCCAGCAGAAATACTTTGGGAACAACTGTGTTAGGGAATACCAAGTAACTGGGGGTCATTTTCTAGGAGCTGTGTTACATAGTTATGGGCTCAATATTAGGTCATAAAGTTTGCACATAATTTCACAGTTCAACTTCATAAATCAAGTTTTGCAAACTTCATAAATCAATATTTGATATCTCGTAGAAAATATCTGTCCAAAAATTTCAAGTTTGCAAATGTGCAGAAAGAGGTTTGCATGGTTGTAAATAAAGTTTTGCATTTGAAAGAATAATATAAGTTATTTTGCAAACATCCTATTTTGAGATGCACAGCATAAAACTGCGTGAGAGACTCTAAAGTTGCAGTTGCAAATTTTGGCATGGTCTTTACACACTTCTCTGATTGGATGGTGACAGATCTAACTGTCCAATCAGAGAGCAGGCCACTTCCTGTCTCCAGACTCTTAAAGGGGAGTAGACTTGATTTATGATGTTGAACTGTGAAATTATGTGCAAACTTTATGACCTTATATTGAGCCCATACGTAGTACCCACAATAACACGAACACCAACTGAAGTTGAATTACAATTCAATTCAAATTCAAAAATACTTTATTGAGCACAGAAGGAAATTAAGTGTTGTTGTAGCTCATATAATTAATTATTTACGGAGTTGTTGTAGATAAAGATGGCTGTGGGCAGGAAGGATTTCCTGTAGCGGTCTGTATTTCAGCGAAACTGAAGAAGCCTCTGACTGCAGACACTCTGTTGTTGCATGATAGTCTCATGAAGAGGATGCTGTCCATTTTGTTTTTGATTTTATGAAGAATCCTTCATAAAATCCTTCTAAGTGTGACACCAAGGAATTTAAGAAAAGATAGTAAAACGCATTAAGACAGATTCTCACCTCTGTGAATCTCAAAGTGCTCTCGTCTCTGCTTCAATCTTCCTCTCTCCATGAAGGCTGTTGGGGTCAGCTGGGACCACTGTTTGTCTCACTGCGATCTCAGGACCCCCACCATATATCCCCAACAAATACTGCCATGTCTCCTCCGAGATCTGTCCATAGTCTGCACCTGTGATGAAAAAAGAAAAATTGTGTTCATGTTCTACATTTCAAGCTTTACATCCCAGTCAGTGAAGGAAAATTTACCTTGCTTCAGCTGTATGTGTCCTCCTTTCACAACGCCGATTTTACTATTGTCAACGGGACCAGGTGGCTCTGAGAAAACAACCGAAAAGTGTGTTTTTTTAAGTAATAAACATCTATAATTGAACATTTGTATGTGCAGGGTTTCTACCATTGTCTTTGCCCTTCACAAAGCTCTCCCACTCTCTGAACCACTGCATGCTGATGCACAAGATCACTGATGGAGCCTCCTCAGCCTGAAACTCTTTGTTCAGCTATAGACGAAACAAAATAATGAAAAATCTCAAACACTGCGAGCAAGACTAAAAATAATAATAACAAAAAAAAAAAGATTAAGCCTTTCAGAAAAGCATAGTTAACCTTAATGAAGGTGTCTATTTCAGTTTTCCTGCGTTTAGCCAGAGCTTCGATCTCCACCTGACAGATGGCACACATGTACAGGTGGTTGACCGCAGGGCCGCCTCCGAAACTGAACACAGCAAAACGAATGTTCAGAGAAAGGTTACTGATCACTAAGAGAAACTCAGCTCTAACTGGAAAGTTTAATTAATCCAACTCAATACAAAAATCTTAAACCTTTTCATACAATGGCAAAATCTCACACTAAAAATTAAGAAAAAATAGATATAGAAGGGTTGACTCTATACTCTGTTATAAGTTGATTGTCAAGGAACTTTTAGTTAGCAATAAGTAGTGTACCCCAGGGAATGCCCGTTTTCCCTGGGGTACACTACTTTAGAGGTTTTCTGACAACCAAGTGCTATGGCAAACTGAACGACTCTCCTAACCCTGAGCTACAGTTGCTACATTAGAATTTGCTTTTGTCCAAATACTTGCAGATGATTAATTATGAACAATAATGGCTGCTTATAGTTTACCTGTTGTAAAGATATTCCCAAACGTTCTGAGGAACTATCACAACCAGATCATCAATGTACTGGTACTTATTTGGCGGGATCCCTGTGAAGAGAGGACACATTTTAAAATGTATGTAGCTTCCATACAGACGCAGAAGAGTCCCATGGCTTCTTTTTGCAATGTAATGCATCAAATACTGATTGGGACTTGTTGGATTTCTTGGGCTTCAAGGATGTTTAAAGTGCATGTTACATATAATTAGTGAGTTCTCTGGAACACTCCATGTCGTCAGTCCCCAAGCTGAAAATTAGGTTATCTGCCAATGGTCAGAAAACACTTTCTTACTGTAGATCAGAAATATTGTTTTTGATTTTATTTTTTTACATGTTACATAATAAAAACCTGAGCTTGTAAGTTGCATTAGTTTTAGACTTTCTTAGAACTAACCGATCGTGGAAAAGTAATTTTCTGTATTTCAACTGTGTCCCAGAGGACCACTTCTCTTTGGTATTTAAATTAATGATTTGCCTTTTGTGTGTAAAAATTGTGACACCTTAATGTACGCAGAAGAAGTTGCAGGCAGGTTAACAAAAGTTATATCAAAGGCTACATGCAGGCTCTGCACATGCTTACAGCTAAGTGTATCAAAACCAATACCCAACTTACTAACACGTCTGTTAGTCAAGACAGTAAGACACACATGATCAGTGTGTACACTTTTTTTGTATAAACATTAAAATGGTGAAAAACCTAAAACCCTCTGCAGATTCCATACATTTACTCTCAACTTTTGTGAACTGTTCGAGCTTCTTTATCCTTAATAAGGGAAGCTTGAGCAGGGGACCTGGGTTCAGTAATATCAGAGGAGCTTTGGGAAGAAACCATAGTCACATGTCCACCCCTATTCTGTTAATACTCGGTACAGGTTGATTGAGTTTAAAGTTATCCATGGGATCCGTTACTCTAACGTTAAGATAAATCGCATATTTCCACATGCTCTGTATCTGACAGATGCCAATGGGCTTAGGGGTCTCTTGCCCACCTATTCTGATTTTGCAGTAATCTGACTGTATTTTGGTCTGCAATCTTTTCGTGGTTTTCTAGATCATTACTCGGTAACATTGCCTCGAATCAAAACCTGGCAATATTTGGATGATCTCAGAGTCATGTCATCTGCCGCTCTATGTTTAGATGGCTGTGCACCTTGGGATGGTGGTGGGAAAGAAACTCATCCTACTGATTTGGTAGTGAGATATTCAAACAAGGTTCGAACACCGGCTCAACGAGATGCCGTGTGTTGTACAAATGGAAAAGCTTCGACAAAATAAACTTGGCCCTGAAGACAAATGTGGGAGGATGTGAGGGCCTTTTTTGGCCCAATGTAACATCGATCTGCACCCATAAGAACATTTTATGTCATTCCATTTTATCCCAACTTCATTCTGTAAAGCAATTTGCTGTATTTGTTTACCTAAGGTGCCCTACACTCAATGTGACTATTATTGTGAACCATAACTTTTGTTTTTGTACCTTTTCTTCTCTGAAGTTTTTCATTGTCTGGCAGCCAACATGTTTGTCGTTTGAACTGTTTTTATTTAAATTCTAAAATTGCAATAAAATATTTAAAATACACATATTTATATTAAAATGGGGCATCAAAATGTGTTAAACCTGTATAAAATTTAACTGTCTAACTTGGATGGCTGAAAGAGAAAAACATAAGAAAGTTGAAGAGCCTAAACATTACATTACATCTACATAACTTGCTTTTAAAACCAGCGTCAAAATAATCTGAAAGAAATTGTTGCTTTGTTCCTATTTTTGGGGTAGAGTGCTTAAAATATTACACTTTGTTGGCCAAATGCAGCAATTTCAGTAGCCGTATCCTACTGACAGTTTCTTTTTACTTGTCTAAAAGTTCTTGTTTGGAACGCCTCCTCTATAGTCCTGTTTCATGCAGCCATTTCCACAAGCAGGGTGCTAAACTATGGAAAAGATTACTGACCTTCACATGAACTTTTTTTAAAGAAAACTCTGTGTGCCCTCTTTGATACAGGGCACAATGCTGACCTCAGAAAGGATAAAACACAATGGTGGCACACCTCCGTGCTGACAAAGAAAGGTGTGATTGCTGATGGGGCCCGGCTCAGCGAAGGTGTTGAACTTGTTCAGCCATTCTCTGGAGATGTAAAACTGCAGCAGGCTGGGCTCCTTCATGTTGGCCAGAGCCACCACCTTCTGCCTCTCTCGCAACGACTCCTCACTACTTTTCCTGCATTCAGCCAAGAAAAGTCCAGCCGTTAAAGATGTTTTTAAACCAGTTAGAAGAACATCAGCCTTAAACTCACCTATAGAACAGCACATAGGCCTCTGCATTTTGCACCACCGTCTCATGGACCTCTGTCACATACTGATCATCAAACTCATACCACTGGCCGTTGATCACATTCTGGCAGTAAGCTATGTAGTGCCCACCTGCACCAATAAAAATGTACGAGAGGACACAAGAACGCTTTTGCAGACATGAAGAAGAACAGATGCCAATCAAAGCCAACTGATTTCTCTTCTCTAAAGAAAACAAGGTTCTG